>OY757255.1:9959322-10285285 GCA_963584085.1 Pyrausta aurata
CCCTCACAAGAGCGTTTGGTTAGTAGCGGATATTAAGTGTGTATTGGATAGGACTCCCAACACTTCATAACTACGTATTTTACGGCAAATTCCATCGATAACTTAGGGGAGAGGATCTGAAGTGTGATCCAAAAAACACAGTATATAAAGCATCGACGTGTGCGCAATAATTTACATGCTGTTTCTGTTCTGAGTATTTTCAAACTAGACCACAAATCTGTGATAAGGTTCTAAAGTGACCAGCGACCTGACCACCAAAAAGGCAGGTACGTTACAATACGTACGTATACTGTGTTTTATCCCTGATGTCCTATATGAGTATAACACCTGGTTTGTAAGAATAACTTTAAATGCCAAAAAATTAAATTGCGATTTGTAAGGCCTCTGAATAGAGCGATTGTTTTTTTTTAGTTTGCACGTTAAAGCAGGTTTATTACCATAGTTTGGTATATTACCACAGGTATAATCAATCGCATTTAAAAATACTAGGGAAGATTTGATGCTCCAAAAAAATATTTTTACTCTGTATAAAATTAATTACTAAGAGAAATGCATTTGATAAGAATTATATTTCAAAGAAGCAACAAAATAATAGATCTTTACGATTTTAAAACTATAAATAGGTTTTAAAAAATATATAGCACGCGGTTCACTAAAAAGCACTCTTTTCAAATACAAATAATATACGAAGTTGCAAAAATAAAATAAAAAGGTTTGTGCAACACGTGCTTCAACTCAGGTTACATTTCGCGAAAGCAATATAATAAAGCACGAAATTGGGGGCCTAAACATACTTTGTGTTGCATTTAATTCGTAAGAGACAATAAGAATCGCAACAGGATCACGTCTGGCCCGCCCCAGTGATCACTGATCAAGCTGCAATAGTAATTTTTGATAATGGAAGGGAAGCAGCGCCATTATGAGTGGATATTTCCGTCGGGATATTAATTGTTCGGACCCGTTGTCTATGGAACAAGACGGACTAGATGCCGCGGATGCGTGTGCTCATTGAACACACCTGTGGATTCGCGAATCGTTTTGTCGTCCGCCATTAATTCCTTTTTATTAATTGTCGGTTACTATGCGACGCTGCATCCGTTTGCAACGAAATTGCTGCTCATTATGTTGTCTGTCTAATTGGGCAGGTTAGTCGACTATGCCGTTCATTGGTTTACTTAGTCACCAGTTAGTTGTTTAGCTTCGTTGTTTTGCATCTTAAGTCTGGTATCCGGTGCATATCGGTAGTGTGATTCTGTAATTATTTCGCATCCTTTATAGTTTAGAAAATTACAGAATGTACTAACATAATGACCTACTGTTTATAAAAAAATGCTCCTGTCTATTTATCTAGATAACGTAATCTGTAATTTTCAAGTAATACTATTACTTGAAAATTGCACATTACTATTACTGTAATAGTAATGTGCAGGTAGATATTATTGGCTCTTTTGATGTAGAGTTTTTTGTTCTATATTTTGTTTGGTTTATTTGTTTTGAATTTTTATTATTTCTGCAGTTATAATTTGACTATCCCGTGATTGAAATGTTTGCACGAAAGTTATAATTCCATTTTTGAACGACCTCCCGTTGGGTCTATAATCTAATGTACACTCAATCACTGCCGGTGGTCGCGGGTTTGAATCCCGCAATAGGCAATTAACGTGATGAGCACGAAAATATGTACGTCGTAATCGTTGTCTGGTATTCGTAGCACAAGGAAGAGAATTCCTTAGTTCGAAACCAAGTTGTGTTGTCTGGCGCATATTTATTTTTTTATTTTAATAATAACCTTTTTAATTTTATAATAATATTAATAAATATGAATAAATTCCGCCAAAAATCATGCTTCGCCTTCGTTGCGGCCGGCCGGCCAGCCTCGTGCGCGCTCGGGCCCGCTCGTGCGGCCGGCACGCGACCGTCGCACGCGCAGCTGCGCGGTGACCACTTGCGCAGAACCGATTGCTTATGAAAATTTGATTTTTGTTTTCCTCAACCTGTAACTGAGTTGAGTGGTTTTGAGTTGTGTTTTGTTTCTTTATTGAATAGACTCCGATAGGTACCGCACTACGTCCGAATCTGGAGATTTACTACGAAAAACGAAATCCGTCAATACGATCATCGTTTTTCGATACGAAAGATTTTTAGTATGAAATGCTTAGAAATGCTTCAGATCTGCAAAACGATTATCGTATTGACGGATTTCGTTTTTCGTAGTAGGCCTTCTGATCCAAAGCCCTGATAATATTATTTGGCGTGGTTGTAGAACTATTCCAATTGTAATAGCTTAAGGACTAGATCTGGCATTCAAGATCAGTTTCTCTTATCACGTTTTACATATGATAATAAATTATAATTTCACTGGTTCGAATCGGTCTCGGGTCGTATACTGCGATTGGCTCTTAGTCTTTGCAGAGCTCCAACGATTAAGCGCCAGTACGACTATAAAAATGGCTATGTCACTTTGTTCTGTTTTTTAAATTAAATGGTTGCTTTAGTTACTTTTAAAAATTCCAAAAACTAATAAATAAATAAATAATTTTCAGTTAAGTTCTGCTACTATGTAGCATATAATTAAATTCAATTAGTAAATTAAACACGTCCAAGTTTCAATATTAACCTACAAGATGAGCGTGAAAAGACAAGTTTACTTCTTCAAATTTGTAGAAGAAAGTACCTTTACAGTGAAAACGAATTTTTCAAGTTAACCTATAAATACCACCCAAAAACAGAACAAACACACTTGCCCAAAGCAAAGGTGCACTTAAATGAAGTAATTCCGTAAACCCCTCGTGCGTAATCTGAAACACTAATTTCACGTGCGCACAAATGGAATATAGGGCCCTATTTTCAAAACCACTCGCTTATACAAGTGGTTTTGAAATGTTATCCTTGTGTTGGCGCATGCGACTTAGGTTAATGATCATCGTCTCACTCTGTACATTGTCTGTTCAGTAATATTTTTAAAAGTAAAATACATGTAAAATTAATTCCGACACCACCCACTTTTTGCCACGAGTAATAGGTAATTCATTATAAATCTAGCGCTCGTTTCAAAACGAGTGATTCCAAAATATAGGTAGAGCTGCAGGCCCTTGTCCTTGGCCCCAGTGTTCGGTTGCCGCCAATAAGCGTGTGACCTAAATCTCTTGGCGGCGCGCGCAGCTATTTTTGAATATCGAACATTCGAACTTCAAGTGTCGCAAACTTGAAACTCCTTTGTACTGGAAAGTGGAGTAAAAGCTGAGCGTATTAGCGATCACGTCATGGCTGTGATGTTATGAAGAAAAAAAACTCTCCACATTCGGGTGGCAAAAGATAAATAAATATGCGCCAGACAACACACCAATTGTCTGGTTTCGTGGTAAGAAATATTATTACTTGTGTTACGAAGTACCAGACAACGAATAAGACGAGGCGTCTCCCATAAATGCTTAAATACATATAATATTCATGACTTAGGTACAAATGTTCGTGTGCTCATCACACAAACATTTGCCCCTTGCGGGATTCGAACCCGCGACGGCCGGCGCAATAGTCAGGAGCGCTAACCACTACACCAAACGCGTCGTCAAAGATGAAGAATATATAAGTTTGATATTAGTTTTCGATTATCCAACCTTCATACATATACAAGATCGAAATAAATATAAATCCTATAGTACCTAGACCTTAGATTCTCTTAGGCATCTGAACAAATCCGTCATAACAGAACTTTAAAGTGGTTTAAAGAAAATCCGTGACATTAAAGTACCTAGGTAAGTAATTACAAAAACGCAAGCCATTTTTTAACACGAATGCTTCGAAAGTTGACACGAAGGAAAAATACCGATCTGTTTCTACAAACTATAATGCCTTCGGTTAAGATGCTGTTCATTGACTATTTAATTAATCAGAGCGGTCTACACAATAAATTGTCAGGGGCAATAAAACTCATTAATGGCCTTTAATGAATTGGAACTCAGTAGCAGGTAGGTCGTCACTAAAATATCCGGAGTATCTCCCATGGATCGTAAAAATAACAATTACGACAAAGGTTCACAGTGTTGTTGAGCCGACGACCCCTAAAACTTTACTTTTAATCACTTGACCCAAATATTTAGATGTCCCGAATTTTTCTTTTTTTGTTAAAAAGCCGCATCATTTTTTTCTTGCAAGGTCTTATCTGGCATTTAGATGTTGGTATTCGATATTATCAATCAGCTGCATTTTCTATTTATAATCAGAATACAGCTTTTTCGTAACATGAAATCAGAAGCAAAATGTTTGTAAATAAATACTGGCCACTTTAAATACTATAAAAAAAACAAAGGCACAGAAGCCGTTATTCGCAATGTGTATGGTAAAAAAGGCGATGCTCAGATATTTGTCTGCCCTATGTAGGTTGAATGTTATAATCTTTACCAAATAGGTCCTGCAGTTGACATAAAAAACCGCGCGTTCGCACGTAGACGATTTATAGTAAAAGGCATAGAGTCGTCATAGACCATTTTATTTTACGGACTATACATGATAATATGTATAATACAAAAATGTAATTCTTGAAATATTTTTCTACATATACAAATAAAGCATCAACATTAAGAGTCATCGTCATACCCTCTTATAAACTACGTCATAAAGCAGTCTTAGATATTCCTACTTATTAAGCTCACCGTTATGACCATTTCTATTATCAAAAAACTCATGTGTCTTATTAAAAACTTCAATATTTAAACATATTATAAGCGAACTTGTTGAACACACACAGTAAAAATATATCATTAATTGGACGAAGTAATTTGCACAAAACAAGGTTTACTCTCGTCTCCACTTGTTTCGTTGTGCTTGCGTGTTATCGGCATTGCTCAAAGGGATGTGTCGTGTCGTGCTATTCAAATAATTAGGGCCGATACCGCCACCGGGCCCGATCAAATTAAACCGCATAACCGTCCTCCGCTGCAAAAACCTCGCCATCTCTGATATATTGACCTCTGTCACAGCACTCGCATCTGACATACAGCCAGCACATTATGACATGTTTTTTTTTAAACTCTTCAATAAAGTTTTGAAACGTTTTGTTTAGCGCCCAAAGTTCAATTTAAAGATTTTGTCGGCTAGATTAACATTTCATCTGATAGATTTTCAGTTAAGAGCATTACATTAGCAATAGTTAAAATCAACTTAAAAATACGTTAACGTCAGAAGACCAAAATTGCCAATATTTAGCCAATTGATTTAGAGTCTCCCAAGAATTGGCTGTTCTCATTTTGCTTAAACTTTGTGGACAACACACAATCATTTATTCGTGTTCTCAATAAAGCCATAAGAAGCTCTAAAATAATGGTGGTCATCGAATATTCTACGTTCAAAATAATGTCCCCGATGATATTGGTAACGCCGATTATGTCGTTACACCGCCTTCTTTGGTCATACCGTGTCCAGATCGAAATGGAAACTTGATAATGTTCCAAAGTGTAAGGGTCGTTGACCCATCCAGGTGCTCAGATGGTATGACTTATCATAAACGGAAGAAATTATGTTTGAATCTACGCCGGCCTATGTGTCAATATTGAACTGACCTCTCATAATGCGCTCTAGATTGCGTTTAAATTCAATAAAGCCATCACACTTTGATAGATAACTCTATAGCAGCTGTCACAAAGTATGTTGTAATCACTTGATCTTTGATGCACGGTTTGTGAAGATGAGTAATAATAATGCTTCATATTGTGAGGATTATCATGATCTTATATGAGCATTGGCCGTTATTTGACACATCTGATACTCATTTGCAAGTCCATGGGATGCATAAAGTTGTAATCTGAAGGTATCGTTGTAAGAACATGAACAGCAGGTCGATTCTATAAAATTCATCCATCACTCCGCATCTCACACCGTTTACCGCTGTCCCTTCGCATTAGGTTTAAAATGACCTTGAATTGGCATTCTGTAGTCATCACATAGGCACTTGCGAAGTGAAGTGAGCTACAAAGCGACGCGTGGTCGACGCACTTCACACAATGTTAGTCGAGATTTCTCGATTCTAGCTTTTAGTGTATAAATATTAAGATTTAAGCATTAGTACATCAGTTTACGCTCTTAGTACCTCTTATTGCTTATTTGGAAAAATAATGAGTCAGTTTTACTTTAGTAAAATGATCTAAAATTGGTGGCCTAACCAAACTTAATACCTTCCTTAGCGCGCAACGAAGGAGATTAAAAAAAAACTACTGTCAAACTTGTTTTGTTTTGGTTTTGTGATTTATTGGTTTATTTTGTGTGTATTAAAAGGTATTAAAGCCCAATACTTTGAAATTACCAAGAAGTAAGTATATTTTGTACTTGTGAAACTTGTTAAACGATGTTTATGTTACGGCGATAGTTCATTCGTTTTCTAAATTTACTTCAGGAGTTCGAGTGGGACACAATATCTCATCCGCTAAAAGAAGTTATGAAAGGAAATCCTGGCTTGTCCAAGAGGTTCTTGGGACCAAATAATTACAGAGGACAAAGTCGACGCCTATAGAATGGGAAGAATAGCTCGACTTTGACGCTTTATAATGGCTAATCAGCACCATACAAACAGTGCAGACAGTAGATCAAGGTCAGTAATTTGCTAAACTTCTTAAAAATAAGTTATAAGTTAAACATTATTTAAAGTACCTACTTGAGATTATGCAAGTGATGTTCAACTTGGTAAGGATTTAATTTGGGAAATTTGAGTAAATTAGTATTGACTTTGATTATAAAATCTAAATCCCTACTTTGTTGGCAAAGATATACTGATGAAGAGGAGTTAATACGGATGAGGTTAAGTTAAAACAATTACCAAATAATGCCCAAGCGATAAATATCACAGTGGTCAGAATTTTTTTATGTGTATTGGTATAACTATAACTCAGTTATTGTCTTAATAAATCTGTTAGCAAATGATAATGAAACAGGTATTTTTATGTTTGTATTGTATATGGCATGTGTTGTAACCACATAATTAGGCATTTAAATCATTTTTTGAATCATAAATTTGTTGTTGTATCTGATATACTACAGGATTTGTTGTACATTTACTATGGAAATCTTAACTTGGCTTCTTGGCTTGATTCATTATTGTGATTTAATAATTGTTTCAAGTGTAGTTTCCGTAAATAAAAAATTACTCAAGCGAAACTAATTTAGCGTAGATATTTCAGGATGCTACTTTTACAGATTTTCATATGCTTTTTTAATAATTCCCTTTATTGAGGGTATGAATACCATGTGCAAGTCTTATATGTAATAATTTGTTTTTATTTCAGCATCACACATACTGCAGGTTCTTGTTTTGTGCCTCCTTTGTCTTAATGGCAAACAGAACCAATCAAATATCCAATAGAGAAGTTCTACAACCCAACTAACAAATCCTATATTCCGTTTTGGAGTGTAATGTCAAAAAGCTTAAACTGTGAATGCGATGGGAAGAGTTTTTAACAGGAGCTATTTAAATAAATTGTACATAAATAAATGTAGTTATATTGATTTGATTTATTTATTTCCTACAAGTGGCTTCATTTCATAAATCTTATCCGAATAATAGGTACCTAATACAAGTGAAAGTAAGAGAGGATTATGGTGATTCTCTTTAACACCAAAATTTACTTGGTAGGTAGGTAGGAAGTAAGTTTTGAATAGATTTTGATGAAACTAAGCCACTACAAGATATTAATTTAATAGAGTAATAGATATTTTGAACGAAATCCTTTACCTAGGTTATACATTATCTAGTAGATTTCAGTAAAAAAAAACATATTACACCTTTCCACATAGCAAACACGTCTAAAAAACAGCTTTTTAGCACTAAATTATTAAAAAAATACTTATTTAAGAAGGATCACGTCTGTTATCACTCGTAAAATACTAACTTTTTATCTGACACTTCTATTCGTGTTCGAGTGCGGTGTGATCATCGAAGTGATGATGAATTTACCTTACAGAATACCAGATATTAAGTTATCCCATACTATATTTCAAGGTCAATTTAGTTTTACTCACTCCCGCACTCGCAAGGGTGGCGCTAGCTATGTGCGAATAATCAATCGAGTTTTCAGAATGCCATTTACAAAACTCACGGCGGATTCAGATACGAAGTATCATATGAGCTCTTACAGAATCGCACTGCAGTGGCAGCATGTCATCCACTTGTTCGCTCTAATGAAGGCATATTCAAAAAACAGTCGCCGTCGGTGGTCCGGAGCTGTCACCGGCGGCGCAACCGACGCGTCATTTCATTATGCAACGCAGCGCAACGCAACGCGACCGATCTCAATCACATCACGTACAATCACAAGAAAGATCCCTCTAAAAACACCAATCAAACGCCTCCAGTGTTTCCCCTACACATAAATGCGGCACTAAATAGCTGTAAACATTTCCAACATGTAGACAGTAGAAAGACAGTCCTACAAAACGGAACTTTGATTCCACATAAGATTATTTCTGAATACGTTTCTGCTTTTAAATCAGTTTCGTGATGTACAGTCATAGAGATTTTACACAAATATGGGAGGAAACTCCATCAATTTCCGTTACAAGACTGCTTCTGAAGCAATTTATTATCGACTCAATTATACAAATCAAATATGATTATTTAAATTTTCCAGTTATGCTGATTGACCGTTTAAATATTTGAGCGAACATTCGTAATCGGCGCATCGAATCGAACTAATCATTTATAGTCCAATCTTTCATTTTGCTCGGGCGCTTAATTTTAATGTGTTGGAGCTCTAGGTATTCATTACTACGCCGCACAGAAGCCAGCTTAACCATAAAACGGTTGATTATAAACGGAATCAGATACGAGGTAATCGTACTACAAGCTTTTCCGCAATCATGCAATCTCATGGACCATCGAAACTGGTATTGGAAGATTTGCGGCAACACAAAGCCACACTTCCAGTTGTACTGTCCTTCTGTATCGAAAACGTCTGTCTGTAAGTGACTGCGACATTGTGCTTACTTCCATTTATGGGTCTAGTAAATGACAACTGTAAACACTCCGATTCGACCGAAGCACTTCTGTGAAGATATTAATGTAGATTTGTCATTTAAAAGGACAGCTTTTTTATATAAAGCTTATTGAGTCTTAAAAGAGGTACAGATTAGATTAGATTTTTTTTTAAAATTTACAATGAAAGGTTCCCAAAGTCGTAATCAGTGGTATTATGGTAATAAACTGCTTTATAATCATAGAGCAATCGAATCTCATTTATCAGAGACTAACGAGCCGATAAATTGATCACTAAAGATAACTCCATTCACAAACAAGCAACATTACAAAAATATCTGTCCAGCAGCAATTTGTTAATGGTTACTCCTAAAAGGCAGCGCCTCATTGTTACCTATTTCAATTTATAAATGTCTCCTTGGATTTTAAATTTGATAAAGGGGTAGATTTAACGGAATGTAAAGATAGCGTAGACGATAATATACTAATTTGAAATCCAGTTTCATATATCTTTTATTTTCCAAACATAGATAACGTTATCTCCATCAACGAGGTCAGCATGAAACTTTTTTGGAATACATTTTTTGAGCCCTTAAGGATAAACTAATTAAAAACGTTGGATTCTGATTTATTTTTTGTAATTTTAATTCGTCGTGGTTTCTGCGAACAGTCATAGAAATTGAATTTGCAATGTTCTATATTAAGATTAATCTATGGTGTGAATCATGGTTTTGAAGTGCCGAATTGTTTCTTAGTAAGGTCGTTGTCTTTGGAATTTACTCTGACCGCATCAATTTTCTCACCAATTTTCTATTTGACTGCGCAAACCAAAGGTAAGGCACGAGTCAACCTTATTTAAATGAGAGACTAATTACTCAGTTCATTCCCCTCAAAAATAGCATCTATAAACCGTTTTCTTCTCCTCCATTATTATCTTTAAAAGATGCAATGTGAACAGTAAGTAAAAATAAAGAACATCCCACACGGTTTGCGAAGCAAGTGATTAATTAAAATTTAACAGAAATTGAGCGTGTTACACAAATGAGAATGCAAGCAAATGCGTAGTTCCGGCATCAATGTACACCATTCAGTACTTTTGGTAATTGGTCCACAATTTACGTGGTTCCCTCACGCGATATCCATGTAATCTCGAACGAGCTCGCAAGCGCCGTGTACGTCGATAACATATCAGACATCTTAGTTGCAGATTAAGTATAATCACACGATAATATCTGGACTCTTCAAAGTACAAACCGCAAGCCTGTGGCGGCGGGTATTCTTATAAAATAGAGCATCAGCATAAAGATCTTAAATGCTTCATTGCAAGAAAACTAGAGCTTGTTATCAGGTCGGCTTACTTTTATTTGGTAAAGGGTATTAAAAGCTTGCGGCAGCAAAGAGAAAAGGAAAAGAGGAACATCTCATCATTCTCAATGACTTAATTATCAAATGGAGTGCAGCGAATTGTAATGCTGATAATTGTCGTTAAGGCGAGTGTCAGCCAGGAGGTAGACCATAAAGAATCAGGTGTAGAGAGCAATCAGTAGCGGTAGCTAATGGGCGGTAGTCGCATAACGAATCAGACAATCAACGAGAGGCCGTCACGGAACCAATCGACGCTGGTCAACATAGATTTAGAGATACTGCTACTTCCGATTTACCAATGCTGTGACTGTAAGTACTTACCCCTTTTATTAGGAGGATTTTACAACTAAAATAACTTTTTTCATATCTAGAAACCAATCGACAAGTTTATTTATTTTTTCTATTTCTAATATCTGCACTGACAACAGACAAGAATTTCGAGATTCTAAAAATGAGCGGCGCATGCCCTTTCTACTTTTTGCTCTGAGTGAATAGGAATCTATCAATCGACCACAAAAAGTCAATAATACTCAAATTATTTTCTCCGGCTCGTAATTGCAGGCGAGTAGAGTTGAGTTGGCCGGGTATTCTGGTGGTCTTCTGTCGCTACATCGGTAGTCAATGCTGCGATCGATCTAATGTCGGTGACGAATTGAATAGCCGCCGCTCACCGCTATTACTTTAATGGATTTATTGCTATAAGCAACAGAAAAACTTGAATTTACTACCACTATTAACGCTAGAGATTTTGATTGTAAACCGCGTTTTGAAATGAACCGATAAATACTTAGCCTGCCGCGCCACATGAATGTTTTTCACGCTCGTGGCCTTATGAGTTTTAATTACGCCATTACTTTCAATCTACTTCACAGTCTTGGACAATATCTCATAAAGGCTGGCTCACAACAGTGACTTGAATGGTAGCAGTCACGCATGCGCTGCGATTAATTCAAACCAATCAGGGGCTGATTACACGCATTATGTACTTACAAAGTAATACGTGCCAGCTCCTTGGTCCTTATTTTGTTTCAGTATAAGGTTCAAAGTTGTTATTGCTTTGTTTTGGTTTAATTTCAAAGATGTTCTGAGTTGAGGATCGGGCTAGCAGATAGTGCATTTCACGCAACGTCACTCAGCTCAGCAGACGGCATGTACTTCAGAGGCGTAAGTACGGATTACGGGATAAGTAAGGAATAGCGAAGGAACCTGTCTAGTATCTCAGATCACGCTGGACTTGGAAATCAGATCTTAGTTAATACTAACGCGTATTCAATTCTAAGTCCATGTAATTTCATTGATACATACATTTGAAATCTGTTATGCGAGATGTTTACATTTTTACCTTCAATCTTATAATCTTTACTACATATGATTTACATAAAAGCCTAAATGAGAAACGAAAGATTACGCAAATATTTTGCGTAAAATTGTAAATTAAAGTTTTTGTTAATTTTTGTACATAATTGACACTTAATAAATAAATATAGCATAATATAAAAGCTTCTTCAATAAAATATCAATGATTTCTCTGTACTAATTACGATGAAGAAGCCCTATAATATAATTTAATTGGCCAATTAAAAAGATAGACTCGATGTGAGTCGGCAGCAGTCGGCACACTACAAGACACGGCCCCATCCACTTAGCAAAATATTGGTTTCATCCTTCAACACTTTCTTAATGTCGATATTAAATATTAGTTTTAAATCATTCAAAGCAAAACCTTAGTGTTTTTTATGATCGGTATAAAAATACCTCAGTATGTGTTGGTAAAGTTTTTGCAACAAATTGGAAGTCGCATTCATCACATCCTCGTATTTTTTTCTTGACATAATTTGGACAGAGTCTGTAATCAAATAATGTGAGGGTGACAAAAGTGACACATTTACAAAATCGGATTATATGTGGGCGACCATAATTTATGGAACCCCCATGCACCTAGGAGTATTGATTACTTCCGATCACGCTATTTTGGAGCCCACACAGGTGATTAGTTCTCCATAAATTGGTATCTATGTGGCAAAATCTTCAGTAACAATTAGACCTCCTGCGTTTTGCAGTCAACGTCAATTTGTCAAATACAAACCCCTATGAAATAATTTGAGGTAAGTAAGACGTCACCTTGTGTGGTCACTGGACCGCCTGCGAACATCTTCCTGTATCACGCAGAGATCCGGACATGACACAAGTTTTGACACCATTACCGATAACGGATAGATAAAAATAATCAGGGCTTGACCACAATGAAGATATTGTCCATCACCGCTGCAACTAAATACAAACGCACTCAAAACACAACCCTATTTCCAAAACCAATAGAGTATTTTAAGCTGAAAGTCGTTTCGCAGAATTTCCATTTTCAACAAAAACAATTTATCTTCGGACACCAAACAACCTTTTGTACTATCTGATCTACTTACTTCTATTTTTTGCCCCATATTGTTTCTGGCGAAGAATGGTGTTTGGGTTTTTGTTTTAATCCTAAGATGTAGAGTGCAAATAAATTTAGCGAGAAAAGCTCTCTTGGTGGTTGCATTAGTTTTTATCTTGACGCCGTCGGAGATTAGGAGTGTTAAGTGTACCCTAAATACGCTTTCGATGTTCCCGATCGAAGAGGAGAACGATAGCGGAATTTGGCAGCGAGAACGGGATCTGATTCTAATAATAATAAGCATTGTGTTCATTATTTCCTTTCGATTTCAACCGCGATTAAAATCGATATCATTAACGAAATCGAAACCTACGATGCGTTATGTTTGAATGTGGTGCACAATGAGTATAAAGCGGTGCAGACCGCGCAATAATGGCTTTCAAATAAAAGTAAAATCAGAGTAAAGGAAGTGCACGGCGGGCGGAAATGCAAACTGGCATTGTGCGAAGTTGCACGTGTTCCGGCCGTTTTGTGCACGCCCCAGCGTCGAAGCCTGGCCCACTAAAGCCTATTTTCAGGCTTGGAAACAGTCCTTGAAGTCTGTAATGTACTGTTTGGTGAAACACGTGGCTTTTATTAGTTGGATTTGAACAGGTCAGCTGCACTTTTGCTTTCTGCAACCAGTGAATTTAATTAATATACCTCTAGAGGTTTAATATAAGCTCTGTTAAGCTGATAAATAAAATTGTGAGCAGTTTTATTATATCTTACACTCATACGGATTTGGTAGGTGTATCTTTGTTAAATTTTAGGTAAAGAATATATATGATGCTTAATTTTTTAAATTACTTCTTTTCGAATATTACCTTTCTTGTCATTTATTACTGCATTCCATACTACCTGAGGCTATCTTGTTGAAACTGACCATCAGAGCATCTTGGTAGAATCTACCACAAAGCACGCCAGAATAATAGGATGCCTACCCACAAGACGATATATCACGATGCATCTTCTATTACATTTTTTCATAGTTACCCGTACGAGACTTTTTCAACGCACGGAGCCTCAATAAACGAAATAAAATACGGAATATGTGCAAAAAATCTGTCGGTCTCGCAGCAGGGTATGTTTGCGGCTTTGTCGCGCCCACAACTCGACAAAAGGCAAATAAGAGAACAGTGTACTGTCCCGATGAAAAAATACCATCTAAATACAGTCCTATTGATGTTTAAAAGCCGTGGAGAAACGCGTTTTGTGCGCGGGTCGAATGCGGTGGCGAAATTAGTATCGTATTATTTCGCGGATGGTGCGCGTACAGTGATCCACCGACCTGACCGTTAAAGATATTATGAAAATGTTCGGACAGGGATGTACAGGTTGATACAAAATACTTGTTACCTACGAAAAAAAATTGAGAACAGCGCCAAATTGCTCATCCAAAATAAGCCTAATGGCAATGACATATAAATTTATTTATACTTTTAGATACTGAGATGATTCACTTTTGGAACCAATTGTAATCATTTTCGGCTTCATCATGTAAAATTAAAATCCTTAGTAAGAAAAATGATTGTTTATGTTTATTTTTTCATAGAAAATGCAGATTGAATTTCAAAAAATGTAAAGTAACATAAATGCGTCATTAATTTTCCCAATCCAAAAGTTCAAAAAACGATTATAGTTTGTACAACACCACCCTATACACGTCCTGTCTTCACGTTTGTCAGACATCGACATAATTTTATTTATGCGATTTCATACACAATGCGAGCGGTCATCCGCGGCGGCTCAAAGTAGCCGCAATCCCTCTTGTCCGCACACAAACTACGCACATATTTGCGGACATACGAGCAAACAGACTGAAATGTCGCTTGAGAAAGTCTACCTGCTTTGATACAGTTTTTTAGATAACAGTACCTACCTATGTACTTTAAAATACTCAAAGACCAAGAGTCAAATAGCATCATCAAATTCAGCAACCATACTTTTGTATCATCTGATGGAGTTTTCATTTTGAATTAACTTTTCTGTCTGCACGCAAACTATTCATATTATACTTGAAAACAGGCGGACATTAAAGCAATCACAGACTCTAGCTGTTAGTCTCAATTTGCGTATGAATTTTAAAAGGCATTTGGCGCTTTCTACTTTAAAAAAATAAAGAGACCGAACTCAAAGCATTTAAAAATTGAATAAGTAACGATATTGTCAAGTTAAACTCTCGAACTACTTACATCGCACTTAGGAAGCAACTAGCCTCTAAAATGAAGTACATAGAACATTTAAGTAGTTAACAGAATCTAGTCTTAGGTAAACCGACCGACCTTAAAACGAACGATCACACGCAGTTTTCCATTCGGGAGTTGTTTACTTTATGCCTATAGCACTTTTTTCTTTCTTTTTTTTTGGAATATTCGCTCACTACATCGGCCCGTGGCCAAATGTAATTCGACCTGATCGTATCTGGACACTTTTTGTCCTTGCGGTCAGAGGCAGCTGTCCCATAAGCGCCATGTTTTAAACATTGTTTATAGTCTAGCGCCGTAATGTGACAATATGGCAGATTTGGCAGTGCCACAAAAAATTCCTTATTAAGGGCTCTTAATTAATTTGAAACCTTGTGGACTTATATTTTCTTGTTTGTTGATAAGTCATCTACTTAATTGATGTTTAATCCGACAGAAATATACAGGTTGACTTACAAGGGGATGCCAAATTTTTGGAGGAGAATGAGACCATCTTAATGAACACCTTTTACATGGGGTCATGTCCGAAATCTTTAATAAAATTTCGACCATGACTCCATAGTAAGATTTGTTCTTATTGATGGACTCATTCACATCCAAAATTTTTGCACCCCCCTTGCAAAGTCACCCTGTATACATAATATCTTTTTCTTTTAGGGTAAAGTTGACTTCATTTTGATTTTTTCTTTCTGCATTATATCTATGTAAGATGTCCCAATTAAATCAACTGTTCTTTCAAAATATATTTGATGCTGGTCAACAGCGTGATCGATGAAGGTAAATTAAAAACCAAATCATCTGCTCACATTAACGAACAAAACCAATATTTAATCAATTTAGAAAACGGTCCGCAAAAAAGTAAAAATAATGAGTCATGAATAAAATCTTAATCAGCGGTCAGGGTAGAAAGATGGAAAAGCAAATATGTCGATTAAAAACAAACAGGGTAGAAAAAGAGGCGTGGTGATTAATTTTGTGGGCTGCGCCAGCGCACCCTTCACACATGAAATCGAATTTGGCGATGCACATTGTCAAAATTGACACGACTTCTCGCAATCGATGAGGTGACCATCATAATACATACAAGTAGGATAATATGATCCTGTTGTATCGAGTCGTCTCTATTAGTCTGTTATTGGATATAAAAAAACAGAACTAATTTATACAACAATTGTTGTCAACAATTCAGCAGTTGTTAAATAATTTGTATTGTTTCAATATGTATTATTCAAGGGCAAATAATTTTAGGAATAATTGTCAAAAGTGTCCTTAGCAAAGATTTTTTTATTTTTCAAGATCTAGGAGATAAAGATGATGATAAATGAGAAACTAAATTATAACGAGGTATTAATAGTGGCAACTTCTTTCACTACTATCACACGTATTTTCTACTTACCATCCTATTTCGACAAGTCGCATGGTCACCCTAAACCGATTAACGGTTCACCATCGCGTTATTAATATTTATCGCAGCATTTATGATTCTTTTTTTTTCCTATTTGTTTAACAGCGAGGGGGTACAGGTGCCGCCTTTGATCTAACCGCCAGCGTGTCCAAACCAAACCTAAACTATATCGTTAAAAAATATGTCTGAGTTCAACGCACCGCGAAATTTGTACAAAATTTATGACGTTGCAGCCATAAAATTGGTTTGAAAACTTAATTTCAACTAAATTTTTCGTTTCGAATTTCGGTTATGCTATAAAATAGATTAAATCCCCTTTTAAAGCCGTTTAGTCCATTCAAATGGTGGCCATAAAATAAAACTTGTGGCGTTTTTGCATGTTCCAAGACGAATATTGGATACTTGCTGAATTTTTAGCTCCCCCTAGTCTTTCAATTCATGTTTTTAAAACCTATAATTGACACTCTTGTCAATTTTCAGACCACCACTTTACACCAGAAGTAATCGTTTTTTACAAAATGTTTCTAATAGAAAACATTGAATAAAGCTTTAACATGAGTACCTGTGATCGTATCAGCATTCACCTATTATGTGATCATTAAACTAATTCAATTATTTCCTTCTTACACTGCTTTCTAGTTGTAAATTTTGTAGTGACGTAACGTGTGATATCGATACGGTGTATTATTCAAATTATTAACTACTAATATAGCACTATGGTAAGTTATGCCCATATGGCGCTTGTACAACTAAAGTAAAACTTAGTCCAATAAAGGAATTAAATATAAATTAACTTTTATTACCAACAGTATATACGTTTAATTGTTAATCGAAGTCATAAATTTTCCTCCTGTTATTTTAACGCTGTTCATTCAGTTAACTTTAACAAAAACTGTAGTTATAATGAAGTCTAGGTATGACTTTGACATATACTTAAAGGTATTTATAGTTTTAGATAGGTAAAGCAGAACTCGATTTTTAAAGTTCGAAAACTTCTCTTTATTATTATTTAAATAACTTTGTTTAAGGCCCCAGTTAATTCTATCGACGTCGAGTGACGTCCCTAACACTTATCGATTCACAAAGAACTTGGTTAGAACGTTTTGACTTGCCCTCCTCACCCTCTCGATTTTATGACGGCAATCAGCCCATTAGGCCTATTAAAGGTCATTATGCCTATTATTGTACAAGATACCCGTCCGTCCATCATGAATAGTAATGTGGACCAGCCACAAAACCCCACAAATAAAGTGGTGAACCTTCGGAATTAAAAGCATATAGCAGATATTTAAAAACGATTAATGTCGTATTTATAATAAAATTTTAAGTGCGCATAATTTCACAGTTCACACGCACTTTTGTTTTAATCTATTTTGTTAAAAATAAATGCCAAAGATGCGGAATATACAACAAGCATTATATACGGAGGACGTGTATTACTGCTGTCCAATTATAATGAAAGACATAAATTGCTTTATAATGAGAAAGATAATTATTTATTTACTCGGGTTTCACACAATTATACTAAGACCTTTTTGACTTGTTATATTTTCTTTAAATATTAATCCTCTTGGAAAAAATAGAGCCCTAAGCTTAATTGAAATATTTTGTTGTTCAAATGTGTTAGTAAGTACTGTGCGATTACCATGATTTATATCTCTTTTCATGCGTACATTTCTGCCAAATTGATTTTCAATGCTTGCGTAATACCTCTCAGAAAGGATATTTCCATAAAAAATCTTCGATGTGATCTTAAAAATTTGTGAATGAGGTTATTATCATGCTCCATGTTTAAAATAATCCTCTTGTTTAACTTTCCTGCAGAATACATAATTAGAGTAAATAAGTTCCAATTTAGAGTAAAAAGTTCGTATTGTGAAGCTAAATACATAATGTGGAACCAATGATATTTAAAATAATTATTTTTAAATATCATTGGTTCCACATTATTTATTTAGCTTCACAATACGCGATTGATCATGCTCATTTGAACTGTAGCTATGAATTAAATTTTATTGAACTGAACATAATACTGCACTCCTGCTGTTATATTATTGTTTAATAGTAGTTGTTATTAAAAGTCGCAATAAGATTAAAGTAAAGGTAATTCTCATTATAAAAGGAATATGTGTTATTGTTATTCTTGACACTAGGTATTTTTAATTTATTTGGGTATGCTCATAGCAGGGTGTTGTTTTATGGCAAATTAATGAACAACAAAAGTCCAAAAATTGTAAAATATAATATTTACGAGTCGTGAGAATGCAACTCATATGGTAGGTAAATATAAACTTCATTGTACCAAGTTGAATAAAAACAGATTCATTTCACCACATTTCACACAGGAGTGATTGAAAAAAATATTCCTTAATTCTGTGAGTGTTCACGTTATATATTTTCCTCGGTTTTCCTTGATTTTTAGTTCGCTTTCAAATGAAAATCACACGCCATATCCAAGAGAGTGATTCAAAAATAGTGCTCCTGGTGCAACGGTTACGGAGGCTTATTGCTCTAACCCGATATATTGTCCACGTAAACGTCCGTGTAATAAACATATGCTCCCGTGATTATCTTTTTTTATAAGGCTTCATAGCGAGCGCTCGAGCGGCGTCACATTCTCCGCTAATCTATATCAAAACAGTTTTTTTACAAACTCAAGGCTTATAATTATCGCCAGTACTGTGTAAATTGGATGCAGACCTCGGAGCTAGTTTTAAAGACATTTTCAATTTTAAAAGCTTAAACGATATACGTGAGCATCAACATTTTAATGCATGTTGCTTGATATCACGTGCTGCGCATAACGGGCACGCATGTCCAAGATTTCATTTCGCGATAATCAACAGGGCGCGAATCGCCGACCGCTATTATAACTACAGCTACTTAATTGGAACCTCGTCATTGATTTGTTAATGGCGTCATAATTTTAACTCATATCGCAAGCAATCTGTTACGAATGCGCGAACAGCGTCTGATATCAAATCAAGTGTACGTATTCAAATCGCTCCAACGTCCCTCCCTCGATACATCGATTCAATTATTTGACTAACAATATCTGACTGGTACGTATCAATACAATCAATATTAAATTTAAATATTGCTTCTGGTCAATATTAATACAGCGACGGAATCTCCAAACTTAAATGATGCGATGCAATATTTTATGCCTTAAAAGGTTTGAACCCTAATTAAGCCGTTCGTGTGTTGGGATAAAAAGTGATTCCGTTCCGAGCTACAACCAAAATATACGACGTCTCAAACTACCACAAAGCGGCCGAACTTATAGTTGAGTCTACAATTTATTTGGTCCGAAACCTATTGAAACACCAATGAAGGTGGAATTATGGATGTTGATTGGCCGAGTGAACCGGCGCGACACGAAAGCTCGGCCACAACTCAAAGGGATTTGCATTTAGTTTGTAAATGAAGGGTTATTGGACACTAATGAGGTGTTAGAGAATTAATCCGTGAGATCTCCGCAGAGATAATGGAGATTCTGACGATAAAGTCGTGATAAGCGCAACGCGCCGCTCGCCGTGTGACATTAACAAGTGACTTCCTATTAGAAAATCTGAATTTAAAAACTAAGGGCAGTGTGAACTATGATTCCATTACATTTCTTCGACGAAACTATTTTCGGAGGTAAGAATTTAATTGATTGTTTTAGGCTAATGTACATTATTTTTTAATTACTTCATTTATTTAAATAACTTGAGTCATTGATAGTACCTAGTGTGCTTTTGATGCCAGTTAAATGATAAAACGACTCACTTGATTATAAAATCTGTAGTAAGTAGAGTCCTGTAGTTTGCGAGTCATAAGTATTACAGTTTAGGACATTTTCATAAGATAAGCATAATCTTCAGGAAATAGGTAATCTTGGTCAGAAGGTATTATAAAAAATACGCATACGTAATGGGCTATGAATTCTAAACTTTCACTCTCTCATGAATAAATCTCATCAAACGATTAAAGGTATTAGAATTCAAGCTTAGACCTTAAAAGCAGATGGTCTAACTCAGTAGAGGGGCAATAACTCGCAACGACTTTAATCTCGGCCTTAGCTTAGTATAGAAATGATAGAAACTGACTTTGAATCTGCGACTTGTTTTATTTCACGTCTATTCACGTCAGTCCACTATCTCTGCCGAGCTAAATCCACGCTTGTTACACGTTTCCTGTCCCTATTCCTTCGATGATGAATTATTTCCCGCTAATATATATTTTAGAGCACCGCCATGCTCTAGTTTAGATTATAAATCCACTCGTGCGTTGAGCATGTCAATTGTGGTCATAATTGTGCTATTATGACCCGTGAAAGCCATAAATCTAACGATACAGTCGGCGCGTTAGAAAAATCAATCGTCATAATCATAATGGTTGCCGATCATCACTAACAAGCAGTGAGGAATCATTAGGGCAATCACACACAAAGGCGAGCAACAATCTAAGGGGTTATTCTCGTAACTAGGAACATTATAATATTGTAAGCTTATTTTTTTTTTATTTATACAAAAAGTATGTATGTCAGCAAAAAATGCATTTTGTACCTATATCTAAGCGAAATAAGGATCAAAACAGTTTTTCTATATAAATAGTATGCCAATACCTAATAATAAATAGTATGGTATCGGCATGTACGTAGTAATTATGTTATTTATCTGAAGCCTATTTTGATTATGGCCTGTTTTTCTATCGACGAATAAGCACTAACCAACAAATAATTCAAGCATGAAATGTCGTATAAAGTGTTTGGCAGATTACGCTAACCAGAACTTATTAAGATTATTATTGTAGACCAGGGATGCACAGACTTATTAAGACTAGGGGCCACTCGGGCAAATTATGAACTGATGGCGGGCCGCCAGAAGTATAGGTAATTAAAGACAATAAAGAATTGATAATTATGTATTAAAATTGAAAAAGAATTTATTAATTTGAAGCGTGGCACTGCATAGTGCTTACAATCTTTTTTATATTTGGCTCAAATTTACTTGTAGCAACACGTAAAACTGCTTCCAAACTTTCATTTGCAAGGCGGTTTCGATTTTTTGTTTTATTATTATTTAGTATTGAAAAGGTTTGTTCACATATATAGGTAGAACCAAATAAGCTGGCACATTTCAGAGCGTTTATGCGCAACTCTTTGTACGTATTTTTATCAATGCAGCGGTAAAAGTTCAGCAAGTCTCCTTCGTTGAATTTGTTGTGTAAATCTTGGTCGTTTTGAATGTCGATAATTTCTAACTGCATTGACTCTGGCGCATTTTCAACTGAAATCGTGAAAGGATTGCTGAATATGTCCAACAGAGGTTTCACTTTTTTAAACTCCGAAAATCTTTCTTGAAAAGATTGAATCAAAATATCTAGCTTTTCTACATAACTGAAATTAATCGCAGTTTTGTTGAATTTTTCAGCCATTTTCTTATAATTCGGAAAATGATTGTAATTTCCAGAATTCAATTGCGATCTGAAAAGTGTCAGCTTGCATTGAAAGGATGATACGTGAGCGTAGAGCTGGGATATCAGTTGATTTTTGCCTTGAAGCCGTGTGTTCAAGACATTCAAATGATTTGTAATGTCAACTAAAAAAGCCAAATTACACAACCAATCAGGATTTTTAAGTTCCGGGACATCCTTTTGCTTTTCCGCCAGAAATATTCCAATTTCTTCTATTAAATTTAGAAATCGTTCCAGGGTCAATCCACGACTTAGCCACCTTACTTCTGTATAATACAGTAAATCTCCATATTCGCTTTCGATGTCATCAAGGAATTGTTTGAATTGCCTGTGATTGAGTCCTCGTGATTTTATGAAATTTACAGTCGAAACTACCACTTTCATGACATTTTGAAATTCAATTTTTTTAGAACAGAGGGCTTCTTGGTGTATAATGCAGTGAAACTGCATGAGATCTTCAGCGTTTATGTTTTTTTCTTGCATATGCTTTTTCAGCAAAGTAACTAGCCCAGAATTGACACCAATCATCGAAGGAGCACCGTCAGTGGCAACTCCCGATAATTTTGATAAGTCCAAATCAGTTTTTGAACACTCATCCAAAAGTACATTGAGTATATCAACTCCTCTGGTTTGACCTTTCAATGAACACATTCCTAACAACTCTTCTAAGACTTCAAAATCTTGAGTAACACCTCGTATGAATATGAGTTGAGCTGTGGAAGTAATATCAGTGGATTCGTCGAGTGCTAATGAAAAAAATTCAATGATCTTAGTTTTTTCATTTAATTGTTCCGCAATATTACCTGACAAAGACATAATACGTCTTTGGATAGTCATACGATTCAGTTGAATTTTCTCAAACTTTTTTGCTGCTTCTGGACACATTTTCTTAGCGGCAATTTCTATGCATTCTTTTACAAAATCCCCATCATTGAAGGGGCGACTGCGCTTTGCTATCATTCGAGAAATTTCATAACTAACTTCTGTAGCTGTTTCTGAATCTTGGATGGGTTTTGTAAACATAGCTTGCTGACCAATAAGCTCCCGTTTTAAAGACAACATTTTTTGCTTTCTTAATTCGCCTGTAAACTTGGTAAAAGTAGGATGCTGCGTTTCATAGTGCCTTTTTACATTATATTCCTTTGCAATCGCAACAGAATTCTTGCAAATTAAACAAACGACTTTATTATGCGACCATACAAAAAAGTATTTCTCAGTCCAAATTTCTTGAAACTGCCGATTTTCATCTTTAACCTTACGTTTTTTACTAGGTCCTGGCTTGTCCATGTTGCGTTCTAATCCTGGCTAGGATTAACACAGCACCTAAAAACAATTACAGTACCTACTTAAATTACCCATCCTTTTTTATTTAGGTAGATTGATTTAAATAGGTAGGGAAACACTTATTAATAACAGAGTTTTACTTACGATTTCACAACACAATTATACACGGCACTTGACGGGAAATCTACGTTGAATGTGGATCAAAATATATGACACCGGCTAGTCGAGTTGGTCGTTGGAGGTGCTCGTAGCGCAGTGGTGGCAGCGCTTCGGTAGTAATACCGAAGTTAAGCAACTTTCGGCGCGGTCGGTGTTTGGATGGGTGACCATTCCGACCATATAAGTGACGTACATCACGAGCATCTCCGTGCTTCGGAAGGCACGTTAAGCCGTTGGTCCCGGCTAATATCGATTGGTATTAGTCGTTAAGCCTAGTCAGAGGCCCTATGGGCGGCTTGATAAAAATCTGACAACAAGGTTGGTCGCTTGCCTTGCAAGCACCCCTCCGCCAATCCGCACTGAGCCCGCGTGGTGGAGTATGGCTCATACTACCTCACATTTGAGGTAAGGCCTTTGCCCAGCAGTGGGATGCTTACAGGCTAACTTTTAGTCGAGTTAAAATCTACACTAGAACTATTGACACTTCACTCAAATTAAAACCGAACTATCGGTCGCTGCGGTTAGCGTGGCTTTTATACCGCGCGTATAGAGTCGAAAACTGTCTGGAGAAATCTCGAAACCGACTCTGGAAGCTTCGTGTATCTACCTACGCGAGCAATCGGGAATTCGTGCACTTAAGAGCGCGCGCGCGAGATTCAAATTACTTTTCGAACATATTTTTTTTGGTTTTATTCTGGAATAGAATTCAATATTTTTCGAATGTACGAGAGTATTATTTTTGCTGTCGGCGGGCCACCAGTATTCGACCGGCGGGCCGCAAGCGGCCCGCGGGCCGCGGTCTGTGCATCCCTGTTGTAGACAAGCCGTCTATTTATCATATTTTGTAAAAAGCAAATGTGTCAGACAAGGGATCAAACCCTGTGTCTTACTCTATATGCCGTATAACACTCGGCCACTAACATATTGGCAAGTCTGTTGGCTGCATCATATTATGCGCATAGTGACAAAACAATATTTTTTTCACAATTTGACGGATGCATGGGAATCGTCCTTCTCATATGAGCCGGAATATCATCTTCTG
Source organism: Pyrausta aurata (assembly GCA_963584085.1). Classification (NCBI taxonomy): domain Eukaryota; kingdom Metazoa; phylum Arthropoda; class Insecta; order Lepidoptera; family Crambidae; genus Pyrausta; species Pyrausta aurata. Next base: position 9,983,614 of record OY757255.1, read on the forward strand.
ATCAATATGGCCGTCGCCTAATGGACCGACGATGACTTTCTATAAATTAATAACAACAAGCCTACACAGCCTCCGATGATTGGGATGGGTTAATGAGGAAGCAACATCTTCATATTTCTGACCGATATGTTTTTATTAGGTCACCACTGTTTTTGTTTTGTTTCTGTGTATCTCATTTTAGTAACTGGTAAGCAATTTTGTTATTTTTAAGCTTCGGCTACCTTAATTTCGGATTTATATCACGATTTAATCAAAATTATAATGATGCAGTGACATTTATTGAATACTATGAGTATACCTTCTCAAGAATCTTACTACGATGTGTAATATGGTGTTGTAAGTAGGTATTTTTTGCTAATCAGCGATGTTTTTTCAGTAGCTACTTAACTGTTATTAAGGCCATTAAAATCAATAAAATCAGCCATTTCGAATATTCAACCTTGTTGTCAGAATATCGAGCATATAAATAATGGCTGTAAAAGTGTTCGTTATGGCAATTTATACAGTTTAATACGGCTACTTTTGTTTACCTCATGCCATAAATATTTTACAACTGAATGATGCTTTTATGTCTGTTATGGTATGCTACTTCCTGAGTTCGCAACTTTGAAATGTGTGAAAGGAACCGGAAAGAATTAGTTATGCACCCTGCATTGTTGTGATTGCGTAATTTTGATTTTGAAAAATTGTGTTTACAAATTCAGGGTTGCATAGACAAATTGGTGTTGCGATATAAATAGTGCATAAAAGATTGATCAGATCAAGTTTGCTTTCTAGATGAGATGAGAAACAAGGTAATGTGTAGTTGTGAAAAAGATGGATTCCGTTAAAAGTCCTTACGAGGAAATTATGCTCGCGTTTCCATTAAATCCAAAAAAACAAACAGTAGGTAGTTCTAGTTCAGCAACTATCTTTTGCATGCTTTTTACAACGACGACTCAAGAAGACGAATATTGTCTACTAGGAAGTCAAGCCGACTCTAACTGACAACGTAACTTTTTTTCTTACATCAGGTGTCCAGTCAGCTGTGATTCTTTCGGCCGTTATTTCAACTTGTTCCAAAGTCAAAGGCTTGCGCCAAAGCGCGTGTACTTCTACCACATCTGGTAGCCTCTTTGTAATGTTTATTTATAATGTCTAACACAATGTACCACACTCTCGACGCGCAAATTGTTATCTAGTGGACATAACGCCTGTCGACAATAGTTCACGCCTTCAAATTTCCGTGTAATTCTTCCTTTTATCTTTTCTTGCCATTGTGGTGTCGAGTTGGCCATTTATTCCCCATTATTGTTTCTTCACCTAGGGGAGTAGCGGTGAAGGCGTTATGTTTGCTTTGATACCACTTCGATTCTGTGTTAACAGACAGCAGATCAAATTCTGCTGTTATAATTTCTACCTAGACACTTACGAATAAAGTCTGTTTTCCTTTCATGCATCAAAATAATGAAGCTTCTTCAGTTACATCGGTGCGAATGTAAATTGTGAATGAATAGGTTTTGTCGCGTGACAAGTGGAGCACTTATGACAATAGAATTACATACAATGATCACTTTTTTCTCATACAAAAATCATTCATTACCATTTATTTTCCGTTGACATTTCTCTACACGTGCTTTTGCGGGTTTCTTTAGTGGCCATTTGGGATTTTGAGAATAAGCCAGTAATAATTATTCAACGTGTAACGATTATCCTGAATCAGGCTCGAAACAATTACTTTGCTTGATTGGGGCATCCTTTGTGTCTTAACAACAGGTTGAGAAATGTGCTCCAGTTTAACTTTATTGGGGTAAATGAACTTCTGTAATCAAAGCCTTTTGGGTAGTAATTATTTTATACACTTACTCGGGTATTTGAAAATGTTTTCACTTTCAGACTTTTTTTAGATGCCCTGTACTACATACGCTCATAAATTTAAACTAGGTAAGCGTATAAGAACTGTTTCAATGTATCTTGAAACCGCATCTGCGTCAAAAATAGAAGTGTGCTTTCAGAAATATTTTCGCCACAAAAACTGGTGTAGGCATGTTGAAGTCGCAAAAAATATCTATTATTTATCTGTCGTTGTCTTGTGATAGTTAGCTTTTTTCTTCCAATTGCGAGTGCCAGTCACGAGTATCACTTACGGCCGTGCCAGTAATAACAATGTGGCGCCCTTATTTCACGTAACGAAAAAATAATCTAGAAATCTATCCAATGTCGTTTTACACACCTCCGAAGGCGACCCTTTCTTCATTTTGTGTCCTCGTGATGAATGGTGGATCTCAAGTTTATAATTTCAAATGACTGTCACAATTGCAGACCTTTAAATACAAACGGACGCACGTGGAATCGTGGAATGAATTTTAGTAACTACGAAACTAAAACTATACAATTGCTCGGCACATTGAAAACAATCAATACAGTCTCATAAATGTTTTTACTCGGTTTTGATTTGTAGCTCTCGGTGTGCGAGCTGAAACGGTTCTATGGGAAATATTTACAAGAAAACCATTTTATTTGTTATACCCAGTTCGGTAGATATGACTTTGCTTAGGCCTATTGGATACTTATGTATTATTAAACTACGTTATAAATAATCTGGCAGTAGTGGCTAAGCACGCTGAGTTTCATGGCGTCACCGCTCTGAGGTCTCAGGTTCGATTACCGTCCGGATCAATGTAGAAATCATAGTTCTCTATATTGTCTCGGGTCTGGATGTTGTGGTACCACCGTTGTTTCTAATTTCCATTACACATGTACAGTAGCTACTTATTTGGGATCAAAGTAAAGTATGTGATTGGTGTCCAATATTTATATTACTTAAAGTTTACATTAAGTATTTATTCACATTCAAAGGAATAAATAAAAATTGTAATCGAAAGAACGGCGTTTTGTTCCTCGCATGCTACGTGAGGCCATAGAAATAAGAAAATACCCTAATTTTAATAGAGAAGATGGTTGGAAAGTTCCACCGGCATGGGATCCTATTCTTTTGAAGACACAACCAACATCTCATACTGCAAGATCTCAAGACACTGTAAGCTCTTTCTGCGTGGATAGGAACATCAATTAATATTAATGAGTGACGGTAGTTTAATTTAATTTTTCATAACTATGTAATGACAAATAGCACCTTAGTCTGCCTGTGACCACGGATGCTGTAAAGCATTCGAAACGTCAGGCATAAAATAAAAATAAACGTTCGCGAAATCAATCCGTAAAATTATGTTTTTATTGTAATGAGTATTCGCTTAAACTTCAGAACCAAATATTTGTAAATAAGTACCAAGACGGTTTAGCTAGTCGTTTTATGATTTCCCTGTAATTCAAAAATCTCACAAAGTGAAGTCAATAATATCAAAAGTTAAATTATCTTGAACCGATTAACGGCATGATCCACTGCAAAGAAGGTGTTATCAGTACAATATTCCTTGAAGTACTTCCTTGCGCACGCACATTATCTTGAGTAAATATTGATGGAGCGTGGGCGTTATGTCGATTTAAAAGCTATCAATATCATGTTCATGATCGAAAGGTGTATTGATCGTGTGCGATCCGCCACAAATAAATACAGGTCCCGAAATATTTTTATAACGACCATCCATCGACTCTTGAAGCGGCTACTGCTCTATTATGTCTGATGCACGGCCGACATGATTACGTAAGTGCTTAGAATAACTTGGATTATTATGTTACGGGACAGCAAACTCAAGATACGTATTCTTCTCTTCATTATTTTCCGAATAAATTCAGCTTCCTTATTTTCTCAGGACTAATAGAGTTTTAGTAATATGCAGCGTAGGATTAAATATGAAGTTCATCAACCTAAACATCACGTTATTTTTCAAATGTTAATGTAGTCTGCTAAGGCCTGGTTGCGTGATCAATAGTTAAATAAACTATTGGTTAATATTTACGTTGAATATTTACGATTGTGCGAGTTTTGAAGAAAAACCTTAACCAAATGTCAGAATGGCTTTTTATATATAGACCATTGGATGAGGTATTTTTGACGACGTTTAGCCATAAGTTGAGATAATTACCAATTACGAAATCGGGCCTCAGATGCTTCCAACTGTATTGTAAATAAAAAAAATATTTACCGTAAATATTAAAAATGAAAACATTTTTTAAAATTATTACGATAATCCATTTATTTCAGTATTGTTATTATGTGTCATGATGATTCATGATTATCATAAAAAAAATAATAATACTAAATTAAATATATGCACGCAGAGCGAAAATGTCGCAAAAATTACAAAATTATAGGTTGTTAAGTAAACTTTACATCATTGATTTGAAAACTGACACTGATGCCTGAGCGTTTTCGAGAAGACGCAATTTAAGATGTGTCGGGATGAGAAGCAATTATTGAAATAACTGTTATTACTTATAACCAAATATGAAACAATACAATTAAGAACACGGGACAGGCTAAGACTTCACAAATAAAACCTAAGATTGCTCTATATCTCACGTTGTTAGTAATTAAAACGTTACACTTAACATTGTAGCAAAATCTAAATTGCATCCTGCAATTATTCAAGAAACAAAGAAACCAGAACTAAAGAATTAAGCATCCTACAACAAAGTCCGGGAAGATAATTAGAATGACAACGACCAAAAAACACTATCCTCAGGCGGTGCATTCAGAATAATGAGATAGAATCTCACGTGATGTTTACGTACTTTTAAATCGGCAAAACCAATAATTTGTTCAACTCAAAGAGAAGAAGAAAGGATCTTTTGTAACGTTTCGTTAACAATACGTCTATCACAAAGAATTCATAGCTAAAAATAGGATACAGAGTTTCATAATGGAAACTCTCGTGGACAATTTTATAAATAGCTACAGGACATTAGAATGCTAGAGGTCAAACGATTTCTTGCTCAATACAAGCTGCCTCTATGGTGGGTTTTGTTTAATTAAAGAGGTTAATTTTAATCCTGCTCCTATGATATAAGGTTGACATTCGCCTGCAGAATGTTGAACTCCAGAGGCTTTCTTCGTAACAAGCGGCGATAGGAGTTCTAGTGGTGAATTAATCTCAATTTGTGAGCCGTCTTGTCACGGTGTTTGTATAATGAAACGGAGCAAGTCTGTATCATTCATTAGAGTCGGACACTTCTATACAGTTAATTATTTGAACTTGGTCGGACTGCCGTTTGACTCCGTCTCGGCTAATCAAGGCTGGGTTAACAACATCCGGCGGCGGCCGATGACTCGTTTCTTCGATGATGCAATTGTCTCAGTACAATATTATGCACATCGCATCAATTGGACCAACTTCCGATTAGGTGTCAAGGATGGCGGAGTCAATCGATTTGAACCTCGCGCGTTATTGGAAGTGGCAGTTATGCTTGGTAAGAGATGACGAACATTGCATTGTCACCTTTTGACTTCTATCAAATGACTAAATATCCATATCCTATGATACTGTGATGCCGTCTTTAATACCAAAGCTCTGTGATCAAATTTATTATACTTTACGTACTTGATACATGGTTTTATACCTTTATGTTAACCACGTGTGTTTCCCCATCGTAAAGTCACAAACATCCAAAATGTATGTTGACGGACAGCCAAAAGTGGAATGACTTTTCGATCAATGAAACTGCACGCAATAGTGATGTTGCGTGAAGTCCCACACTTTTGTCGATAAAATGTATACTAAGCTTCGGAAATAATATTAATTTCATTACTGATGAGAAGAGCAATTACCACAGTGATATTATTTATTCCGGGAAAACCATTTCATCAATAAAGAGAAAGTTTTCAATGTACAATTAAATATCTATTATACATATAATAAGACTGTAAAAGATCGATTTCTGTACATTGAAGATTTTTATGAAAAATTGTTACAGGGGGTCTTAATTACCGTAATAGAAGCCAAAACAACAATTTTTAAAATTTTTGTCTGTCTGTCTGTCTGTCTGTCTGTCTGTCTGTTTGTCCGGGCTAATCTCAGAATCTACTGGACCGATTTTGATAAGGCTTTTTTTATTTGACTCAGCATCACTTGGAGAGTAAACTAGGATAGAAATAATCACGCCAATAGACTTAGGGGGTAGGCAGAAAATATAATATATATAAAAGAAAGTCGTGTTTGTTACAACACTTATAACTTGAGAACGGCAGAACCGATTTGGCTGAAAGTTGGTGGGGTGGTAGCTTAGAATCAGGAAAAGCATATAGAATACTTTTTGTCCCGCTAGACGGGGCCGGGGCTGGGGTAGCACGGGACCGGGACGAAACGGTGGGGAGGTAGCTTAGTACCAGGAGAAGGACATAGGATACTTTTTATCCCGTTCGATGGGGCCGGGGCTAAGGCGGGACGGGGCCGAGGCGAAACAATTTAAAATAAATGTGGGTGGAAATGAATCTGTAAGTGTTTTAATTCAATGTGTAGTGTTTCCTCCATATTGGTTTGTATAAATTAAATGAATATTTGGTACTTTACTATGGTACTTGCGAAAGTATAACAAAACAGTGCCATGAAAAAAATTATATTTAGATCCATTTTTTCCACACAACAAAGTAAAATGTTAGTAAAGTAGTAGTTTTTTTTGTGGCAAAGTAGTAGTTAAAAGTAAAGTAACCATATTATCCTATCAAACAAAGGAATTCCTAATCGAAATACAAATTGTGAACGTCCAAATAATCGGTATGGTCATAATAATTGATCACCTTTGATGTACCTACTACTTGCTTCTTATTGTTGTAATATGGCCAATTTTAATGATAAGTGTGTACTAAAATGTACTATATAAATACTTTATATCTTGCGTACTTATAAGTACTTATACTTAAGTATCTTATTTGTAAAATCATAAGCCTATAAATTAAAAATTCTATCCAAAGTCACTATTCCACGCGGACGAAGTCGCGGGCACAGCTAGTTTTTAAAATATAATAACACATCACATCCCCGTAAAATTGCAACTTTTCAGAAGGACATGAAGATAGATGTAGATATTATCAACGAAACAAAACTGTAAATTGAAGATATATGTATAGAAGTTGATTAAGTAATAAGTGCATTGTACTAGTACACATCGATATTCTTACTTATCGATATGGTTCCAACCTCCTTACCCACACAACTCCGAGACAGGTCCGGCAGCTCGCATCAATTAAGCGGCCAGCGATTCATTCAAGATTATTGTTATTCGGCTGCGCTCGCGCCGCGCCGACATCGATGCGACACACGCGATCTGACACTACACTTTATCATCAGATGTTAACGGGTATATGTTTGTCAAACAAAAATTGTGCAATAATTGCACAAATATCGCTAATTTGAAATTGCGCATCGGCCAAAAACAAAAGAAAAATAAGTAAAGCGAACAAATAATTAGAAAGAAAGAAAGAAAGAATGAAACATTTATTTGACATACAACAATACATACATAATAAAAATTATAATATAAAAAACATGATTGTGTATCAAAATTAGTAACGAACACAAAAATTAAAGTTCATCTATAGTTTCGTAGAGACAGTTCGCCATCTATGACATCGATTTATTGATTTTGTTATCAATTTTGCCGAGACCTAAGAAATATATACAGGATGTTTGGCGAAAAGATGTAGATATTTCTTGGTCCAAAAGATAACACCGATGTGGTCATTTTATGTCATGATGAACTTATCATCATAATACACTCTATCAGCGCACAATGCCAAACACCCTGTATTTTTGCTATATTTTTGTAACTTTTGCCATCGCAAGATACGTAATACTTCTGACGGATTTTATTAATTCGTAGTAGGTACTAACTTGCGCCGCCCGCGGGTAAATCATTTTATCGCCAAAAAAAGACTTCAACGCGTTTACGTGGTCCGCTTTTTAGGAAGGTAAACTGAGACGTATAGTCATCTGTCAGGTTATATCGGAGTATGTACTTTCTATTGTATTCTGGCCCTAAGTGATTTAACTTTCTTTTTACACTTACTTTTAAGTACACTTATAAAAAAGCATTTCCTGGAACTCTATCTAACAGAAAATCAATAAACAAACTCTTCATATTTATGATATTAATACAACATGTTACGTTAAGTTGCAAGCATTTCATTTTATTTTTAATATTTAGTATTTTATTTAGTTTGGATTCAAAGCTGGTTTTGTCTTAAAATTGACACGGTTCTTTTTTTATTTGACAAAAAAATAACAAATTACTGCCACTATTAAAAAACAAAATAAAAAACACATTTCCCGTTTATTCCAAGACTTAATACTATGGATAATTGTCATAAAGTAGGCGACGGCGAAAAAAAAACTGTCACAGGAAAGAGTAATTCCGTGGCATTGCAAACAGTCGGCTTGTAAAGGGTATCCTTGGGCACCAAAGATGTTTATGATATTTCCCGTAATTAGTGTAACAGTAAAGGTTTTAATTAATTATCCGGCCCTCGTGTCCGATGTTCATGAACTTTTGTCCTCAAATAAGACATAATTATTGTGTAAAAGAATGAGTTGTTACTACTGCTCATTTAATCTAGGCTTCAGAAGGAAGATCAAAGGATCCCTTTACATGACAAATAGAAAAAAGTAAGTATGTAGATACCTATGCTTTTTATTTATTTAAATACTTTATTAAACAAGTAATGGTATCATCATCATCATCATCATTATCAGCCAAAGGACGTCCAATGCTGATCATAGGCCCCCCAAGGCTTTCAACACGACCGGTTGTGAGCGGTCTGCATCCAGTACATAGAGGGCACATAGCGCGTAAAACTGGTGGCCGTTGGGGCAGAAAAGTCCTAGATTGGAGACCCTTCGACCAAAGGCACAGCGTAGGACGTCCACCGACAAGATGGACAGACGACCTTGTAAAGATCGCGGGATCGCACTGAAGTAATGGTATACAAAGATGGATTTAATGCTAACAGCATTCTCAGTCAAACTGTTATTCGTGTTGTTTTCAATTAATTTAGGAAGGTAATAAGTTTGTAGCTTATAAGAAATTAATTTTATGGTATAACTTCGAAGATCTGAATACTTACTATCAAGGAAGGCTAACAATAAAGTGGTGATTAATAAGCTACTGCTGGCTGAGCAATGTGAATTCTGTGGGTATGTTTTTAAGATTTATTTTTGATTGCAAAAACTTGAATCTGGTTAAAAGCTCATATTTTGAGCTAAGTACAGGCTTCCGCGTCTTACGCAAACAAGTGCATTGTATTTTGTGTGGAAAAACGACGTTTCCTTGTTATTATGTAACATTTCAGTTTACAAAGAAAAGTGATTATATTTTTCTTGTACCGTTCTCGTTTACACTAATTCATCAATAATTTAAGTCATGTTTTCATAAGATGTACTGGAAAAATACACACTTCTACACTTTTGCCTAAAGTGCCTTATCAAAAAAAAGTATAACAGGTATACTTAGTCTCCACTTTCATGGTCCCTTGATTTTATCACCATAATTTGTATTGCCCTAAATGTCTCCAGTCACACACTTCGATGGCTTATCTATTTATTAAAAAACAATAAATCTCCATAAGTAGGTTCCGCCGAAAGGCTAATAATACGAATTCAGCCAATAATACTGCTGACCTATTTATTAAGCTCGGCCTATCGAAGTTCAATATCTCAAAATAACTGTTTAGTTTTTTATTCATTCGCAAAAGATGCCGAGCTCTTTAAAAAATACCTGCCTTTGTCAATTTTTCTTAAAAAAAAGCTCAAAGTTTGTGTGAGACAGTTACAATTTTGGCCGTTACATAATTGTATAGAATTTCTTTGTGATCCTCAAAGAATTAAAATGGAACAGAAAAATATATGGAGACGTTCCATTGATTTTGCAGGTAAAATATGAAATCATTTGGTTGTACCTGTATCATTAAATTAAACTGAATATTTAACAAACGGGTCGCCAAATCGAAAATTTATGGCCTCACACTTGTAATTATTTTAAAAGACCTATCCAACAATACCCCACACTATAGGATAATGTAGGAAAAAAGAGATACAAGACAAATAAAAGTAAATTTAAAAAAATAGTTTAATGAATGGCACTTTTGTTTAAATTAACTGCCTCGGCGGCGCAGCGGTGAGAGAGTCGCATTGTAAAGCGACGGCTGCGTCGGAGGTCCCGGGTTCGATTCCTGAGTCGGGCCAAAAATATGAACCTGGATTTTTCTGTTCAGAAATTCTCAGGGTAGCCCGGAGTTTGGAAGTTGGCGGTGTTTCACCCCCGTGCCTCGGAAAGCACGTTAAGGCGTTGATCCTGCGCCTGATCTCTCTCCGGTCGTGTCAGATTTCTGTCCCATTCAGCTATGAGAGTGAAAGGAATAGAGAGTGCACCTGTGTTTGCGCAGACACTTGTGCACTATAGTATGTCCCACGCAGTCGGTTAGTCATTGTGACTTGCCACCGTAGTCGAAATCGCCTAGAGGGACTATATTTTTTTTGTTTTAATTACAAAAACGTGCCCTACTTATTTTTGTCAATTCCAAAAACATTTTTGCACAAACCTAAATTGTCTGAACTCGGCTACTCCACTCATCCCTGTCCTGAAACCTCGTACCTGACTCGACCTCCGCGCACTGAGAAAATCTTCGAAAACATAATCTATAATCCATCGGCAACACGTGCACACGGCTATTATTGATTTTGCCGTTTTTTGTACAAAATTGCATGCCTGTGCCGGGATGACGTTGAAAAACATCCACCGTTCTGTGTGAATGGGCCCTATTATAAGCTTGCGCAATGACATTTGGTTTTTGTAGCCTGTCGCGTGGCATGCGAAGGTATGCGAAGGTTTCGACTCTACATTTGTCATTCCCAGAGACAGAGCTTAAAATGTAAATAAGTAACGATTAAGTAAATACCTCGAGGTGATTATGTAGGCATAGGTACCTGGATATTTTTCTGTTTTATTCTGAAGACCCCTGTTGAGCTGAACTGTTGACATCCTGGTATACTTTAAGATTCTTTTTACTCAACATTAACATACATGCAGAAAACAATTTCATGAAAATAAGAACACTGGTTATAAAAACTACGTGAACTGTCAAAGCGTGAGAAAACTAATGTGGAGTTTTCTAATTAAAAAAAAAACTTAACATAAACTGAATACCGTCACTTCATTGCAACCAGCTGTTGGCTTGATGTAGATGAACGAGAACAAGTAATTGAAGGAATATTTCGTTTACTGAATTACTTTATAAATTACAAAGCTTCACTGATAGTGTTGGCATAATATATTATTGAACTAAAGACCCAACATTCATAGAAAGTGTTCCCTAGTGCCCCGGAATTCCAGTAGCCAGAAACGTTGGAATATAAACAAGTTAATATTTGTACGGATGTCAACAGACCTGACTTACCCTTCGATACAAGTCCCGGAAAAAGTGTATAGTATTACCAGTGACATGTAACCCTTTGTAGGAAAACAAATATGGCTATTAATGAAATGTCAACGCCGTTTCACTTTCGTTTCCCAAACGTTTGAATGTTTGTTGAAACAACACTGCTATGGTAATATTTCCAGTTTTCAGCAGACAGTCTAGCTAATGCTTTGTAGGTTTAGTTTACTTTAAGTATTTTATTAAAAGTCTTCTGCTCTTTTCAATAACGTCTCTCGGTGGTAAATAATAAGTTTTATAACAAACTGATTCAAAATATGTACCATTCATTTTGTACGCCATTCAGTGGTTTTAGTAGCAGTTGAAATTAGTATGCGTGCTGCATACTCCAACCAATTTTTCACTTTTCTATTACGAAACTCTAATGAATGCAGTTGACGTATCCAACACACCAAATTGATAGACCTCCATGGACCAAAATAAATGACCTGTAATTCGTCACCGCACCAAAACAAGCTACAGAACGTAGATAAGATACGAGTATCATCGTCACCATAAATACGAACAAGATTCGGGCCCAGGAACAAACGCGGAGACCGGTGGTGTCAAAATATTTATTATGTCAACGAATTTATTAACCCCACAGTCGAACCCGTGAGAAACCTCATAGAAAACGATAATACGTATTCAATTTCAAATAACATAATGTCAGGTTATCACGCCAAGTGAGACACAAAAAGATTATCAAGATATAGGCGTATAATTCGATACGTTATGGCCTCGTAAAGTAGGCTGATGAAAATTTTACGACTGCGTTAGAAAGAAAATCTACTGGAATATGATATAATTCAATAATGGATTATCTCACAGTGTACCAAACACTGTGAGATAATCCATTATTGAATAATGCTATAACTAAACGGACTCTATTTTTACATTAGATGAGAAAAGTTTACAAGTAGGTATATAAATGTTATTTGCAAGAATTGCAAGTACGTTTACCAACTACGTCTACTGGTATTGGAGGTACTTAGGCTATTGATATAATCTTAACAGAGTCCAGTATGTTTTTGTTAATTATGAAATAATTACAAGTAAGGAAGTACTTATTTATAGTACTATACCCAGGTTCTCTATTTCTAAGCGCCAGTGAGTTGACGTAATTAACAATTTCCCTTAGACGCCTTTGTTTTTTGCGACCAAAATGCTTTTAAAAAAATAATAAGAGGGAACTCACACGACTTCGGCAGAGGCCACAGCAACACGCGGACCTACAAGATTGATGGCATAATAAAATCACGTTTTTATAACTTATACATTATTACTTTATAATCTCAAATTTGACTTTTATCTTTTAGAAAGCTTGTAAGTAGATAAAGTATCTTCAGCGACACGATCGCGTTGATTAGCCGGCCGACTATTGGATGTGTCATACAAGTCTCGTGTCTAATTAAGACGTATAAATAAGAAGAAATTAGTTATAATAAACTTTAAGTGTGGGTTTAGAAGTTTAACGGGTTATTTAGAACGCCATAAAGTGCCAACTCTTTATGGTTTGAGGATATGATATTGAAAATTAAAATTTTGAATGATGGGTAAGGAATTATACACACAGATGGGTACTACAACTGTCAAGTAAAAAGCAACATTTTTTAGGATAAGATAAAATATTTTTATTTCTTTAAAAGCTTAAAACTAGAACAACGCTTGTGATTGATACTACCTAGTAAGTATTAACATAACTTTTGTGGCTTGTAGCCCGCTCCTTCATATCAATATTACATTAAAAAAAAACAATACAATCACAGTACCTAATTAGAAGATACAATCAAGAACAAGATTCACGTTCCATACATTCGTGGACCAAAAATCGAAAACGCTGTTGATACGCCGTTGACTAGCTTATGACATGTGTTAGCGGAAAATTATCTTCATTATATTTTCTGTTACTGACTTTTCAAGTACAAGATTCACGTTTCATACATTCGTAGACCAAAAATCTAAAACGCTGTTGACACGTCGTTTGACTAGCTCGACGTGTGTTAGCGGATTTTTTTCTACATTATATTGTCTGTTACTGACTTTTCAGAAGCTACCGTCTACATGTTAGCGGCTACCCATCGATCGACATGCCATCAACGCGCCGTATCGGCCACAGTCGTTGTCAATCGCCTGTGTCAGAGCAGAGCACGTAGGCCCAATTTCTTCATCGACAGTAATGGCAAAGTTACGAACTTAACACGCATTGCGAATGCCTATGCCCGGATAGCGTAAGACACGGGGTTCGATTCCTCGTCTGTCACTGAGTCACAGTTGCATTTTACAAGTGCAATTTGTAATATTAAGTTTGTATAGTGACAAAACACTATAAAAACAAAAATCAACGGTAAAGTAACGTTTTGTTTTGAATAAAAAAATCCTTGACCAAATGTCAGAATGGCTATTTTAATTACCATTAAGTTAAATATTTTTTCTTCAAAACACACAGTCGTAAATATTCAACCGCTGGTAACGTAACTTTACCATTACTATCGACGAAGAAATTGAACCTTATATGAAGAAGTGTAGAATGTTAATCGAGTTGTCTGAGATACACTAGTTTTCCACGGAGCGGGGTTTTATATTCAGTAGTGATGGGCAGCATCCGTCGAGTGTATGAATGCTCGGGATGAATGGAGGCTGCGTGCGCGCACTATCTGATGGGCAACGTGCAATGCTGGCGCTTTGGTGTGTCGCCGGTTTTTGCAGCGCGAGCTTGCGTGCCTGTATGCTTTTATGACGTAATATCGTTGCATTTAGATCAGTTTTAGAGCAGAAGAGCTGCTAACATTTTAGAGGTAACGTATAAAGTATATTTTAATCATCAGTATATAGTGTAAACTGCTATACGAAAAAGCTTGAAATTCAGAAGACTTTCTTTTAGGATCAAAGTTAACTTTCTCAGGTAGGCAGGTACTCATCTCTGATTAATCTGATGATTACCTACCTGTATAGAACTGTAAATATTTCTGCAGACATTTCTAATTTTTTGGATTTCAAAAGCTTGGAATGAGCTCGTGATTTTGAATGAAACATAGTAAGTAGGTAACTCGTATATTTTTTTTATTCAAAGACTTTATTACACAAATCATGGTGTACAAAGGTGGACTTAATGCTAAAAGCATTCTCTGCCAGTCAACCCTTTAGGTCATGCAGAGAGATGGCAATAATATATTATGTCAGATCTAAACAAGTTATATCGTCTAAACTCATATTATCACAATAATAATCAGAACGCAATGCCATTCAAAGATTTCCCGAGCGAAGCATCTCTGACTACTGTATACTTTTTTACGGGCACCAGTAAGAATCTGTTCCTGGTTGACGAGTGATGGCATCTCGCAGGATTCCCTTGTTACATACCGCTCCATCATAAAATGTAAATCACAGTATCACCCGGGCACCCTCGCGACGATTACACATAACGCCACATCACAGCATTTTTTCGCGAACCGGTAAGCACGGATAACATTTCAATTCATACGAACAACGGTTTTTTTCCGACTGCCAAAGGACTCTTAGCGGTCAATGTGTGCTAATAAAAGCCTAAAATTCCTACTGACAGTATGAGAAAAATAAACACTCAATCAGTTCACCTTGTATGCTTTACGAGATGCATGCTCACTTGAAATGTATGCTTCATTTCTGTAAATTGGTTCTTTAAAATAAGCAACTTCGCTATTCTGCTTCCTATTTTGTGTTAATCCGTTAGCAACTGAAGACTACTGTTGATCAACATAAAGACTTACTTTTTTCGAGAGATCAGTTTTACTTTCAAAGGTTGCAAATGGACATAATACATGTAAACGCGATCACTAACGCTAAATTTAACACTGGAGCCCAGGCGGCGACTTTTGCGCTGGACTCGTGACTTCGAAGAACCGATACCCCATTGTCATGGCTGTTAGTGTACTGTTACACTTCTCCACGGCACGTTACTAATATATTCTCTTTTATGTTTCTTTTTGCTTCGAGAGCTTAGTAACTTTTTTCTTCGCTAATATCAATAGAACCTACAGTATACATTACAAGACAGTCAGTGGATCATGTTACTTGTCCGATGTAAAAAAATATCGCTATGCGAGTGATCGGCGTGTTATGAAAGACGTCATGTAAGTGCTGAATTGCAAATAACGATAGGTACTTAGCGTTTTATAGCCGTTACATTCGATTTAAAAGGCTAAAGATAATTTGCCTTATGGTCTGAAACAGTCAACACCATCAAGGTTCCTCCTTTGCCTAAGAATTTGGGTGACACTCGTTTCCAGCCGTTGAATTTTTCATATATCGGATAATGAGATGTTCTATGCTCATAAATAGCTTATGCATAATTCAATTTATTTTAATCGGATAATATGTCATGCGTACGGAGGCGTTGGGTATTAATATTCACTGAAATTATTTTGAGATAAGTTTTATCAATCATGGGAGCGTTTAGTTGTGGTCGAATCAAATAGGTGCGGAGGCGGTTTAGCCAGGAGGCAGATCGTCGCAGCTAGCATCTCCATCATCTTGAGGCTTGTTATTTCTTACATTTATCCCGTGTAAGCTGGACTCTGCAAAATATTGCACTATTAGTTGACTAACTTTCTTCATTTGAATGAAATGTTCAGAATTATTGAAAGCAAAATATGTCAATGACTTACAAAAACCGTTGTTTCTTTTTAATTTTGTTACAATATAAATGATTTTGTTTATAAATAAATTGGAATCTTTCTCAGAAAATTGAGTTGCGAACCCAAAGACACCTAAGTTACGATCGACTCAATCAAGACAATAGATTTTTGCCTCTGCATATTTATTGTTTGTGACAAAGGGATAGAAATGTCAGACATTTGTTTGACAAACGTAACTATACTGTCACAATTCCTTCGCGATTCCGCGACCGGACCACCTCGTAGAAAATAAGAGGCAGGCAAATTGCATCGGATGCAGAATGAAATCTCTTGTACTTACCTTCAAGAATTGTTAGATCGAGAGTTCAAACAAATAATTTATATCGTAAGTAGATAGTATAGATTCATCTTCTGATATTATTTCTCGGAAAGTTTTGAATTGTTTTAATGCTACTATTATATGCATCCAACATCCTCACACAAAACTCTGCATATTGTGGATGATGATAAAGATACATAGATACTCTAATACTGATAGCAAAGAAACAATATAATTAAATTCATTTACTAGGATAAGTAGTTTCAGAGCGTGACATCATGCATGACGCGATAAAGTGAAGCTAAAGAGGTTTTTACCTTAATCTTCTCCAAGTTTAGAAATTTTGTTACAAACTTGTACGTACTTCACATTAGGGTAAATGCAAAATTATTCATCCGATCGAAACTCGTGCAAAGCCTAAACAGAACTGTCGTGGAAGTTCAATCACAAATCGGATCGGCCACCCGTTGCTTTCCCCGGTGGTCCAATCTTCAAGATGATTAAATTAGGATCCGAACAGATATAACAGCGAAATGATATACAATGAACCGAGTCCGATTCGCATAATGAAGCAATCAAATAGTTCCCATTGTGGGAGTACCGGTGCGTTGACGAAACGCAAACATGCTCGATGGAGATTGATTCGGGGATCCCTTCTTGTTGCTTATGAGTATAATCTTCAAATTAGTCTTCAAAATATTAACTCGTCATTTTGAATGTTCCTTTTGATAACATACTTAACTCATCTTGGTTTTAGCTGACAGCGCCGCTATAACTCTAAGACGTGCTACTTTTACTTTTTAAGGAAACTTTTATCGCTAGATTTATCGTCTCAAATACGTATTTGCCTCATGGATCGATAGGCCGCCGGCAGTCGCGTAAACAAAAAAATATTGATAAACACATCCATGAGTGACTCAATATCAGTAGGTATCCTTATTCAGTAAAACCTTAAAAATCTATACGGGACCCAAAAGTTAGCATTTACCTCAGAAAAGGGGTCGCCAAATGCTTTGCATACGATCATCCAGTTCAGATACTCACCACATAAAAAGTCGTTGCATTTTAAAATCCCTCGCAAAGCAAACATTTGACGTTTCGAGGGAAATTGAGCGGAAGGCTTTTTGCCCATCTCTTTGGGACATGGATTAAAGTAAGCTGACACGGTAGCGGTGATGGTGTCCAATACCTACTCTAAAAGCATTCAGATGCTAAGATTTTATCAAGACAGCATGATAAATTCTTTTGGCAATAGCTTCTAGGCAATTTACTTGAGTATAGTTTTAGGTCGTACAATAAACAATTCGGCTAATAATTGGCCTCAATCTCACCCGGTGGTAAAAAACTTTAAATTACTGTATAATTCATTATATTAACTGTTTACGTGAACTTTTTGTAAATCTGCATATGAAAATGAGTTGTATATCTCAATAAATTATATCATGTATGTCAACAGAATCGCTATGAGAGTACGTATTCTGCCCCGCCATATCGGAAGCCGGCCGCGCCAAAGACGGTTTAAATCATCTTTATTGATTTACTCCCGTCTCTCAGATATATTTTAATATCACAGCACTGTCCGTTCATCGACATTATGTTCCGAGACGTTGTCAATATCGCGCCTTTGTTCGCACAAAAATTTATATGTTAGACATGTCCATTGTGCCGCGTAAAGGGACGTTAAGAAATATTTTATTCGGATCATATCCTGACGTGTGGTCAAAATGTGTCGAAGCGTTAAAGATTTATATCAACCTTTTCGAATGTCTATGAGGAATTGGGTCACTTTTAAAAGATTATTCCCATGCGTGATAGATAGATAAACTGAAAAAATATAAGACGTTTTTTTTTTCGAAGACCTATTTCTTTTAATTTTCACTAATATTTACAATAGATTTTTTCGAAATCACTATCACAAACACAGATGCTTAGATTTGAATGTCAGTTAACGTGTCAACTACGTAATGAAAGAAATGTAGCCGGCCCTGTCTGATATTAATCAAGTGAGACTTTGTTCGTCGATGCAAATAATTATTACACTTTATCCGGCCAATGTGTTTACATGTCTAACTCTACTCGCCAAAACAATTTCTGCTTGGTCTGCCCATTAAATGCTATTATCTGTACAACAACCATAATCGTTGAAATTAATGCCATAAAGAAATATCACAATAACTCTAATCACATGCTCCGTTTAACAAAATGCTTAACGATTCCGACACTTTTATGGGCGCTACTTTATGCTACAATGTACAAAGCACCGTCTTACATTCTTAAGATACACTGAGGTAACGTAGCTTGGCTTTAAGTTTAGCTTCCAGAGCGAGCGATAGATATAACTGCTAAATAAAACTACAATGCCTCATGTTTGCCTATTCTTAACTGTAGTTGTTAAGTTTTGATTAATATGAGGGGCGTCTACCGACAACATTCAAATTCAAATTCAAAATGTTTATTTGCATACAAATAGGATACAATACATACATGGTCATAATATAATAAATAGAGCTTTGACCTATTCAGCCATATGTAATAGCATAAAGATATAAGATAATAAGATGGAGAGACCACCTTGTAAAGATCGCAGGATCGCACTGGATGCATACTGCTCACAACCGGTCGTTGTGGAGAGCCGTGAGGGAGGCCTATGTTCAGCAGTGGACATCTTTTGGCTGATAATGATGATGATGATGATGAATAAGAGGAGGCTTTTGACAGCTCTCTACAGTTTCTTTTTATAGTAGCTTAGAAAGCAACCCACTTTAGAAATTAAATAATTATCTTTAGGCACATTGCAAAAGCACTGCTAAAAAACTCTTGTAACTTAGATTAAAAAATTTGGTAGCCATCATTTCAATAAGTTTATACTAAAATGTTAACTGCAAATACCTATACAATGATTTCAATGCCGACAATAACTCAACCCAAGAGTCTGGTTTGCTAAACACCGAAAACAGCTTCGCTATCTTCGCTCCAACTGGCTTCTTGGCATAAAGCCCGCCCCCCGCTTCGGCATCTTTACTTTTCACTGTCACACGACACTAATTTTATTTATTAGCATCTTTTACTACACGTCAAATTGCGCAATAGAACATTTTGTCAGTTAGTGGGCGGTTCTCTTTGTCGTCGTTGCGTCCAAATCGATTTGTTTTAGGGTTCCGACCACTTCACTTTGATGGAAACCGCGCGAAAACGAAACGAACTTATCTGCGTGTCGGTATCTTATGAGGTCGTTCATCTTTAGTAATAAAACAGATAAATATCCGATAGATAAGTGTCCGAGACATACGTCAGAAAAATCGTAGGTAGGTATCTAGTTTCGCAAAAAGAAGAGGTTAGTTCGTTCCAGTTTTGCCAAAAATGGAAAAGCTCAAAATTATTGAAATAAACCCTTGAAAATCATCTTGCTACCAAAAAAGCTATATATGCGTATTTTTTTTTCAGGAACCTGATGCCATAGGTAGGTTCAAACAGTAATAGACAGAACCCCCTTATACATATATTTTTTTTTACCGAAGTGTAACTAAAATTACCTGTCCCCAATGTGCTAATAAGAGGCTTTGTTCCTTTTGCCAGAGGTTCGTCTCTCGGTCGTAATGAGAGAAAGCTTCACACAAACATTTCCAACACACATGGCAATTGAGGAAATAATGTAATATAATCATCCTCCATTTTCAAAATGACGTTGTCTTCTTACATCTAAATTGATTTTGAATATTATATTTTACTTCGGTATGCATGCACCTAAACTTAAGACAAGCGCCAGCAGCAAATAATGATGATATTGAACAATATCTCTAATAAAGTACTTCCGATAAATTATATGCCATGCCACAAAAACCAAAATAACTATGCGAGGCGTCTTCACGGCGGGTATCAGTATACATAATTATCTCAGTATATCATATCACCACAATGTAATATCGGGGCGAGTATACACAGTTTCACACCTTGTAGCTCAGTCAATAGTTGATGATAATGTACCCCATTACTGTCTAACACATTGGTCAGTGACTGGTGACTTGAAACAGCCCTTAGAATATCTGACACACGGTCAGCTAGTTCGGTAAACTCGTGCATTATTTTGGAGCGCCAAATCTTTACTTATTTCGTTTTTTTTTTCAGGTTATTGTGATTACGTAACGAATTTGTGATTTTGAAAGGAGTTGCAAAATTTTAGGAGGCAAATAAAAACACCAACTTTTAATTCAAATTTTTTTTCCGACCTCAATACATTATCGTCAATGTAACTGACAAATATTTATGGAGCATATGAAATTTTATTTAAGATTTTGAGCATGATCCCATAGTAAAAGTTGTATTTATTGATAGACCCATTCACTTCCTATTTCACTCTGTATTATACATTTCATTAACCGGTGCGCTATAATGTCTCTTACAGTTACCTCCATACAGTAAAGAAACTACAGTTACAATACAAGCAAAAGTTAACATACAATAAATAAATTACTAGATATGTATGGTTGTGTGAAGTATTTGGTCCTAGTTTCCATAAGCGTATCAAATCAAATCAAATCAAATCAAATCAATTTATTGTGGAACACAGGTACATAAGTTCTTCATAAAAATGACGTCTCACTGTGACCTGTCTTATCAGACATACAATATTTCAGTACAATACAATAATACTGCCGTCCATAAGCTATAATGCCGTTAACCGACAATTGGACCAAATTGACTTTGTAATACTATATGGATCAGAAAAAAATGCTGAATCTAACACTGTTACTCATATTTTTCTATCTTGCTTAGTTCCTGAGATACAAAAAATAAGAATGCCGTTAACTGCTTTGCCTTAGCGAAATTACAGAGCTAAAATGCAGTTACAACCAATTACTTAGCTAAAACGCAGCTAAGGGATTTTAATTTGTAATGGCACAGATGATTTCTTAAAAATTACAACAGTATATTGCCGTTATTAAAAAAATATGTAAAATATTAGACAAAAACGCAGTTGAAGTCCAATAGCGGCATTTAAGCGTTGTATTAGGGGTCTGTATTTATTAAAATAACAGTAGCGGGTAGACCATAAATGCTAATTAAATGTAACAGGCTACGTGTTTTTTACATGTTAACACGACTTAAATGCCGTAATCCTACATTCCTAAGCTATAATGCGGCTATGTGCATAACGTTGAATTGGGTATTCATAAATTGAAAAAGGAGCAGTCTGTGAACGGGACAAAGGGTGGGACGAATTTGTCTGCAAAGGCGTGGAGTCAAGTTGATGGGTCATTTGCAGGTGGATTGGTTGCGATAACTAACTGACAAAACCCTTTGATTTGTTTTTAAACTATAGTGGATAGCGTGCTTGGAGACATGCTTTCGCAAACCTTTCTCTACTCTTTCTTTTTTTCTTAGAGAAAAGTCGTCTTACCTGTGCCGTTTTTAAAGGACGTAATTCTTCATGGACATATCTCTATTACTTCTTTTTTGCCTCCTTGCTTTTTCGAACAGTGTCTGTATACTCAGCATTCTACCGGGGAGGATTTTTTCACAAATATTTTTTTTTGGCTACTAGAATCTACTGACGAGTTTAAGACATCGACAAAATAGGAGTAAGCACAGAAGGAGTTAGAACTATTAATGTTTAGTAGTGAGTTTAATCTTTCATCAACAAAGGTAGTAAACGAGGCCCAGTCCAGCTTTTTTTAGTGAGTATTTAAAAAGTGGGATAGCGGAATACGAGAGTTACTCGGCGGGGATGGATCTGGTGCACCAAATGCTCTTTTAAAAAAGCAGTGATATTAAATTTGGGGAGCAGAGAGACATATCGACAGCAAAGGCTGGGTTTTGAAAAGAAGATTCCCATATTGTTGTACTGCCCTTGTCCAAAATACACAAATTTAGCAAACCCAAAAGATCTAAAATAATTAAGCCAGGAGGATCCGGGAAGTGGCAACCCCCATAGGCGTGGTGTGCGTTCAAATCATTCATCACAAATACTGAAGGAGGAACAGACAAAATGGCAGAACGTGATTCGTTTGGAGAGCAAGAAGAAGGGTAAGGAATATAGATAGAATATCAATGTTTAAAGTTCTCACAGCCACGACATTATTTATCTTAGCTATGATTAGGAAGAGAAAGTTGAGAGTAGGAAAGAGCGTGCCTTACTAGTAAGGCGCTACCAGCGTCTCTATCGTTTCTATCGTCACGGAAGCATGGGTATCTCGAGACGCGAAAGCGTGATCCGGGAATTAGCCACGTCTCCGAGCCACTCTGAACGGAGACAACAAGAAGAATAAGGTTTCCCTTATTCATCGTGTCTGTGTTAGAAAGAAGGATAATCACAGGGGGCAGGTAGAGGGGAGTTAGGTTGCAGGATGAGGCAGAAAGCAGTCGTTATAAATGCTACTGAAAATCGGTTGTTTTAATTTTACGTAACAGGCTATTTTATTTGAACTGAAATCTTATTTAAAACATGTACAATCAGCAACAAAATGAGAATTTAAGTTTTTTTAACGCTATCCATACTTTTAGTAAGGAGCTATATCCCGATAACTAGCGAAATTTGCTGAACTGATAATGAAGCCGGTGAAGTAGGTGTACGAAATTTGCACAGATCTTAGCCAACTAAGTAGCCTTCTGGGAGAGCCTGTTGTTTGGTGTTCTCCAAATTGGAATAGATTTGAGGAGGAACACACGCACAATGGCTCAATTGAGCGGGTAAGTGCGAAAAACGCCCAGCAAAACTAATTAACTAACTAGCCAACTAAATAAGGCAGTCTTTAAGATACGTACCAAAACTTTTTACTAATACATTATTTTGAAAATCAGTGTGATAAAGATACTGCAAAATATTTGAAATTTTCCTACCAGCAGAAGAAGCTTATTTATTGACAAACTGTTTGTGACCTATCACCGCGCACCGGTTTGGCACGTTACATGAAACACGGTGTATATTACTCAGGTTCATGACGGTGTTTTGTTGCCGTTCAAAGTCCATATACCTATGGATTAAGCCACTTCAACAAGTTGTTCCGTTAACTGTGTTTTAATCAATAGCAGAAAGTTAAACTGCTAAATTTAGGAATTAAAATAAATTTTTGAATGTGAAATGAAAATGGAAATGATTTAATTTTGTATTGTTATGAATAAGAATCTACGTAAGTATTTTTGTAACGCTGTAAGAAACATTTGTTTATTATTGCCAGTTACTTCTCTTTTGTTATTACAAGGAATAGCAAAAAATATATAATCTGCTTAACTTGTCAAGTATGTGTAAACGAGACACAATAAAAATTCCATTGTTATGCGACTCTCGGCATTCGGTTGATACCTGACTAATTACATAACGAAATTAGGATAGAAACTCATTAGAATTTATTGTCACGAGACACAAAAATGCAAATATATATATATATTTATTTTAATTTCGATTTTCTATACTAAAAATGGTTTTATAATTTTTGACATAAATACTTTTTTCTGTATTTTCTAGATTGTCAAGTAACTTATGCCTAGCTTGAATGCCGTTATGGTCAAAGGTTTTGTTTTTAGCTGCATTTTAGTCTTGTAATAAATACAAATCAAATAGGCGTACCAAAGGCTGCATAATTTACGTGCTCATACGAGACTAAAATGTCGTTAACTGACATTAGCTGCATTATAGGTAAGTAATGTCTCGTCAAAAAATAAAAAAGTATTACCGAGGTATAACGCCGTGACACTATTTAACGGCATTTAAGTTTAGTAGAATTGTTAGTTAGGAACTCGTTTTACAAATTTATCAAAATTATTCAAGATCCAACACTTAAATGCCGTTAAGGTAGCTATAGCGGCGTTTAAGTTGTGTTTATTATGAATTGTTTGCTTTTTGATACTTAACTAAAACGATAAAATTAGAATATTTCAGAACCTATAATACGTAGCAATATGTGAGTTTTTGTGTTCTATAGTTCTTATAAAAACCTATCTGATGGTATATTAAAGTTACAAATTACTCATTTACTTTTGAAACAGCGATTTTTTTTCCGTTTCCCACCTTTAAACCCGTTTTTCTCGAAATGTGGTTTTTGCACTTAACGGCATTATAGTTTGAGGACGGCAGAATAGTCAATATCAATTATTATCCATTCATATTACAATAATAAATAATTAAATTAGTAGAATACATTTAAAATATAAATACTTATGTCAAAATATTATTCAAATAATCTTTAACTGAATAATAACATTTTTCCATCAATAGCTTTTTTAATTTATTTTTAAATGTCACTAAATCCAATTTTTTTAAAACATCCGGCAATTTGTTAAAAAGTATGTACAGCGTAATTAAGTACAGCGTAATTTTCCATTAATAAAATAATTTCATAACTTTTTTCCACTGTAGTCGTCAACTTAAAATTGACCACACTTGCTCGCCAAACAATCTAACAGTGGTCTTCTAACATCTGCCTAACCCGTGCGCGTAATCATAATAAAAATATTATTTTAGTAGATTTATACGATAGTGGCCGGCAGATGTATCGGCGTTCCTTGCTCTCTATTTTTGTTGGCTCATTGTGAGGGTCAATATCCATCTTGGCTTCCGTTCGATGGAACTGAGGTCCTACACTTGTATTTTTGGATGAAGCGTCTTTGTTTCTCACGCTGGAATGCACGTTTGAGAAAGAAGGATGGCACGAGTCGAAAATTCGAACATCTTATAGAGTAGGGCTTCTGGTTCAATGTTTTGTTTGCGTCTTAAAATATCTGTCAATCACGGACTATGCAAAAACGCTCAATTGGCAAAGCTAAGTGGGGTGCATGGTGCTTCCTCGAATGACGCAGACGGCTTGTCCGGTTCGCCCTAGGCCTGTTTTTTTTCTTTTGTTCTGAATTAGATTGCTATGGTACTTACTATTACTTGTATTTTAATTCTTTGTCGTTTATATTTTCATGAAACATTTTAATGATTAAGATGATATTGTGGTGAAATAAGAAGATTTACCTACGTGTTGTATTGTCTGCTAAAAGTACGAGTACATATAAAAACAAAATTTTGACAAAAGGAATTTTAAAAATAATTGTCACTAAAAATCAACAAAGCATTAATTAAAACAAGCAACGGTGTGGTTTAGATTTGTCACTTTTTTTTAAAGGTGATAAATATACAGTACATAAGTTAGAATATTTTTATTATTTTTCTAGTGACTGTCATGGCCTAGCCTATTATCACCCGGTTTCGGCTTGACCTTGACTTTCTGGACACCCTGTGTGTATGTTATGTATAATATGCTTAGTGCAAAGCGTACAACAACGTTGCCATAATTAAACCAATAGTCGACCATATAAAGTAGTATCCAAACGCTCCAGTCCAGAATTACCAACAAGATTTCTCGGTAAAGCTAATCTTTCCTGTTTTATCCTGTGCTATTAGTCCATTCGCGGCGCGGTTTAAATCCATCTGGAGCGATATTTAATTTTATGGTAGTAGCTTCGCATATTTAGCCCCATCAGTCAGCCGGGTCGTCTCAGTCAAGTGCTCCCAGTCACAGCGTGTTCCCACAACTGTGGTACTAAATACAAATAAAACCTACACTTGTAGAGTAGCATCCACTTAGATATTTTACCTGCCATAGTAGCGTTGTTATTTTTTTTCCGTGATTCATCCAAAATGATTTCAAGTTGGAATCCTAATCTCATTTTAGTTTTAAGATTTAAGTGTCTTATCATAGGTGGTTTTCGGCAAGGCGCTACAAGCACTTTAATTACGCAACATTTTTTAACTTTAAAGATTTTTTTACTTGTGTATAAAGAATATTAATTTAAAACATACTATCTACAAGCAATTACATTGAATTGAAGATCTGCCAGAACGAATTATTTATAGATGGTATTTTGCGGGATTTTCTGAAAGACGACACAGCCTATACCGACATATAAAAGGAGCATCAAAACAATAATACGAATGGTATTCGATCATAATTATGTCGATTTAAGTCTTCAGTGTAGCGATACGACGTACACGATCAGCCCTACGAATGCGGCCGCAAAGCGTCAGCCTCTGATCGGATTAACACTATTTACTTCTTGTTACGCCGCGCTCGCCACACTTACTCTTTTTAATGTGTAAATTAATTTAAATCGACCTTTGGAGCATGAAATTCCCAATCCATTTCGCAGAGGACAGTTTAATGCGCGCAACGTGACTTCACTCGCAATAGAAATACGACACGCAAGTTTACTTCACATACCAAACACGAGTGGCAAATACTTGAAATAGAAAAATCACGAGCACAGTCATTTTTCCCCGCCGTCATTACAGCGGTAACGACACAATTTTTCATTTTAATTTGCTCTTAATTAAATGTCTTATAC
Source organism: Pyrausta aurata (assembly GCA_963584085.1). Taxonomy (NCBI): domain Eukaryota; kingdom Metazoa; phylum Arthropoda; class Insecta; order Lepidoptera; family Crambidae; genus Pyrausta; species Pyrausta aurata. The sequence continues at coordinate 10,010,216 of OY757255.1, forward strand.
TGGTCCGCTTATCGGCCGTCTAGGTGTTAAAGACTAATTGATAATCGAAATAAATGGATTTCTTTCCGTCGGACTAATAGCCGAGCGGTCGTGTGAACGCCGCATAATCAGAAGCCACTTTTCAGACGTCGGCCGATGACGATAATGCCTCGCCGCGCCGGACCTCGGCCAGCCTCACTAACGAAACCAAAGATTATTTTACAATCTCATTACCCGCGCGCCAGACCCGTATTTAATGCCTGGATAATACACGAATACATTTTAATTTCACTCTCGACCTCGTTAATACGTCGGTCATGCTTTAAACGCTAATGAATTTTACTCATGAAAACTATTCCTAGAATCTTTAGCCATGGTGTTAGTTGCGGTCGCGACATTTTTGCAAGACACGGATTAAGTTAATGCTTTCGGTAGCCGTGAGCTATTACAGCATTGTCCGGTGGAATTCACCTTTAAAAATCTATCGGAATTTTTGAGAAATGCCAATTCTTGGCAAAGGTGCGGGAAAATTCCCTTCATTGAAAACCGAACTACGGCATTAAGGTTTATTGCAAGGAACGGCGACGCCTCTGGTATAAAGAGTCAATTGACAATCTGGGCCGCTTTGCGGCGGAATAAATGGGTCCACGGACGATAAAAAAATATTGCCGCTTTAGAGTGTTAAATAACACAAAAGGATGGTCATATTTTCAAAATAATTACGTCAATAATTGGCACGCACGCGCGGAGTAACTCGTAGGAGTCCGTCTCATTATTCGTGTAAGGATTTTACCACCTACCGCGACAGATTAATCGTTTTAACTATATCATAAGTTTATATTCGAGCCGAGCCGCGCTGTGTCAATTACATTGCAAAAATACAACTGTCTATTATTCATAGGGTTCATAAGCTGCACTCTGGTAAGTGAAAATCATATTGGCTCCATGAGAATGAGCTACGCGGAGTTTAAGCACCGCCTTATTTCTTATGGGGATTTCAACGTAGCCGCTAGAAGCTAAATAAAGGACTAAAATAATTTACGGTAAGTATGGTCGTTTTGTCCATACTTCACCACAAAGCCGTACGAGGCGTCTTCTTAGCAATTAAGTGCGAGATAAAAAGAGATGTACCTACAAGCAAGTATTTTGAATAAAACTTGACTAATTAAGTATAAAAATGTCCTGTATAATTTCTTCGGTTCTCATACAACTTTACTACTGTTTTTATAATAACTTTGCATAAAAATAAACATAACTTAAAATCAAATCGTTTTATGGAAATAGAGATTTAGTATTATCAACGTTGGATCTAAATTATTTTCTTTACATCGGAACTTTATCCCCGTTAAAAATATCCGTGCGAAGACTGCAATATATCAACATAAAGTTCGTCTTGTTAAAAGTAAAAATCCATCATCGCTCTATTGACAAACGGCTCGCTCAATGGGGATTCCATCTAAATTGAATGAGCTCAAGACAGCTATCAAAGTAACAAAAGCACCGCGTACAATGGCGTCGAAACTCGTGAATCGTATCATAGATCGTGCCTTAAACTCGCTTTCAAAGACTTTCGATATGATCACAAGGATGACGAGTGCAAGACTATCCTCATAATCTGTGGTCAGTGTACCCAAACATTGACGATTAATGGCTATGCGATATCAATCGTTAGCCGAAGTGTCAAAACATGAAGCAGATTGTAATCGGTACTTTGACAATAAACCACATGTTTGATACTTTGGTGACAATTTGTATTTGCTCATAGACAGATAGCGATATTATCCTTAACTTTGTGTAGGTACACAAAAGTACAAATGTCTCAAAAATAAATTCTTAGGTTGCATGCATTCATGATTTATACTGTTATTTTTATACGCTACATCGCAAACAACTGGAATGGTCTGCATTTAAACGGGATTTTCCAAAGTAATTGTTATGATATGAGATTAATTAAAGTCACATAATTGTGGTTTTAGGTTCTGTTTCACCACCGGCAAATAAGCCCTGACCAACGAATAATTCAAATATCGAATGTCATTTCGTATGAAGTATCTATCTGGTAGATGACGCTACCAGAACTTGACATTGTGAAACAGGCTGTAAGTATCTTATTCTTTATTCATCGAAATCAAAAGATATGGAAATAGTACTCAGTAAACAAGTAACTACTCAGTAATCAGCAAAACATTCGTACTTTCAATCAAAACTCTCCGTGAAAATATAAAGCAATAGCATTTAAGTGCTTCACAGTAACAAGCTGTACCTACATACTTTATTCAGAGCCGAATGTCTGTTCTCGAGTGGCATTCATGGGGGTTGTTATTCAAACAACACGTTTATTTGCATTCGGTGAGTGTAACGTGCGTTTACTATCGTTAATATCTGATATTAGGGTGACCATTAGTTAATATTTTACCTTTTTCTTAAATTTTTTTTTAGTGTTTATACAATATCGACCCATAGGTTTTCGCTGTCCGTGCTCAATTAATCAATTCCAAATTTACCAAAAATATAGGAGAACAAATGAGTGTTCATTTACATCTATGGCTCACGTCACAGTGAATGATAAGAAAGTGATAAACCACTAATTTTGTTTTCAAAACAGACATTATTTATGTACCTTACCTACCTACCTACCTTGTACCTTACCTACCTACCTTGTACCTTACCTACCTACCTTGTACCTTACGTAACATTAAAAAAAAACAATCTTCCAAGTTTTTTCACATTAGGTTTATAGGTAAACCGCGAAACTGAGACGTCTCTGACGTCACTTTTGTTGTATATTTTTCCCAAAAAATGAACTCCATATTTTTAATATGAATTAAATGTTATTTTTTAAGGTAGAAGAAAGGTCGTTAAATTCATATAAATGATAAGGAATACATTAATTGGGAGGGAAATGAAAATAAAGGCGACAAAAGTGACGTCAGAAACGTCTCAGTTTTGCGGTCGACCTATAGATGGACAGTCGTCGCAGTACTATGATATGCCATAATGCCACTAATGATCCAAGTAACTGTGTCGATGGCGCAACGGTGAGAGGGTCGCATTTTAGAGCAACGGCTGCGCTAGAGGTCTCGTGTTCGAACCCCAGGTCGGGCCAAAATTATATACCTGAGTATTTCTGTCTAGAAAAATTCTCAGGGCAGCCCGGAGTTTGGAAGTTGGCCTCGGAAAGCACGTAAAGCCGTTGGTCCTGCGCGTGATCTCTCTCCGGTCGTGTCAGATTGCTGTCCCATCGGGCTATGAGAGTGAAAGGAATAAAGGAATAGAGAGTGCACTTGTGTTTGCGCACACTCGTACTTACTTACTCGTACGTACTTACTCGTATGTCCCGCGCAGTCGGTTGGTTGTCGGACTGGCCACCGTAGTCGAAATCGGCTAGGGGGACTATTATTAATGATCTAAGTTGCATTATAACTGACTTTGTTTTATATTGCGTAAGCCTATCTGGAATATTTGATATTAGTTTTTACAAGCAGCATCATGGTCACCCTAGAAATTATATCAGGGCGTAAGTATAGTTATGCTGCGGCCTTAAATTCCCTCAAATAAGGGGTGCTACACACCTGCCCGCACCCTCGCAGACACGCGACGCCCGAGGTCTACAACAAGCATAACCTGACCTCTCTCTCTCCTACAACCCTCTTTAAACTCCTTACAAAACACCCCAACACACCGGTTTGATGGGACCAAGATAAAGTGGTCAGGTACATTTAGGGTGCCCATATAACGCACTGAAATCAGTGAATCTATAGCAATGCGCATTGTTATGGATATGGTGCAATGGCCGTGAACTGGGCGGTTGCGGGGTCTTATTATTATTAGGGGGTTGGAAATACAGGTCATTTGGTGCAGACGACAACTTGTTGCATGAAATTATTTTTAAAATCATGCTTTTGATACAATGCAACAAGGTGACAAGAAAATTTTGGAATTTTCTTTATTCATTTATAATTTTTGGGCTTCTACTAAGCTCAATTTTGAGCTTTGAAGAGTATTACACATTTATTTGTACACCCTCTAATGTTTAACAGCATTAAATTTCAAAGTTGCAAAGTCTGTCTTGTCCTAAAATCGTTTGTCAATCGCTAAATTATAAGCATTTTAATATTTTTATCTCCCTATGCTTGACATATTAAACTTTTTAATGACAAATATAAGATTTTCCAAAACCAATCGATCTACTTGAGTTAATCGATGGTTACCTCACACCTGTCTGAACACATTGCACCAACACGCGTGTCTAAATTCCCCTATTGACACACAATCATTGCCGTTATCTTCCTTTTCATACACAGAAACTGCGTATAACGATTTGCTATTATTATTTTTAAATCCCTTACACTCTCCCTCTCGCTTAGGGTTAATTCACACCTGCCGGAGCCCTCCCAAGCCACGCGTCGGAATTCCCTCCCTTTATAACAATTTGCATGTTTCACTGGCCACTATAAAAAAGATAAAAACGCGACTTGACTGAATAAAACAATTTACTATTGTTATTCCAAATCCCTACACTCTCAGGGTTGGCCTCACCTGTCCTCTTGGTGCGCACACGCAGTAAACAAATAAAGAATAAATTAGGAAAGCATTTCTTCGACTCCCCCAATAGTATGAAGAATGGCCAATAGTATACCAGAGCGAGGCTACAGAAAGTGTCTGAAAGGAGTACTTCAATATTAAACAGTACATAATAACCACTAAAAAATGCTTAACTTCCCATTGATGTAAAAACCATTGCCAAATAGCTAAACACAACGTTTTTGCTCTTTAGAAATCATAATAATGACATTTTTGCACAAGATTCAATATCTAACCGTGATATTACCTCCATTTCTTCCTTTTATTCCATTAATTTGATCCTCATAGATGTGATAGTATCGCTGATGGATTATAATAGTCCGTAAAACTACGTAACTTGACTTTTTGGTATGATAAACTGCTTCCACATATTTATCGTTTACTGCGCAAATGCCACGCGTCGCAATCGCAACCCTCTACTAGGTAGATACTTTTATTATTATTGCACAATTTTAATAAACGCCATTATTTTTATGCACCGGCATTCGGTAACACGTGCGAGCGACATGGACTGATGAATAATAATAGTGGTCATTATGCTCTATTATTGTGAGTGATTTATGAGTTTCACGGTCGAGTAGGTATAATGATCTGATCATATTTAAATTATTATTATTAAAAATGTTTTTATGAAACATAATAATAAAATGCAAAAAAAAAACTAGGTAGGCAAAACGATATTCTAATAAGTTAATACACGAAAAAAAATAATGTTACTTTTCTATTTTGATTTGATTTTGATTTCTAATAAGATTTACCATAAACTTTAGAAAACAAATTAATTTTTTTTATTTTTGTCACTGCTTTTTAGTAATAAACATGTTGCAATGTATCATGTTTAATATTTTCCGAGATAAATAACACGATAAACAACAAAACAATCCGAAAGCAGAAACAATAAGATCAACTGGTTTGTAACTTGTAACATATCCTTGTAGGTATCCCTTGAATGGCGCCTTACATATCACGGTCAGCAGAAACGTCAGTGTAACGGCCTTTCTATCCGCTCATTAGCAAAAGTGGCATACGCCTGTGCGGTACCGACAGCGCAAAAAGTCGCTTAAGTATCCGCCCAGAATATGCCACCGGAACACCTCGGGCTGACTCAGAATGACTTAAACGCCCATTTGGAGCTTAAGAAAGTTGCTGATTGTTTTATTTTAATAAGGTCATGGTAAAGAAGGAGGGTTATGCATTAACTAGATTTTTTTTATATGTCAGTCAGCTCAATAAATATTTAGTTTCAATACTTAGATGACACAGGAAGTTTTCTGTTTTTAATCATTGCTTATTTTTTCGTTTATGTATAAAAAAATATATTAACTTGCTAAAAATAAGGTTTTGTATTTAATTCGACAATCACTTGTTGCCTTAGATCTGAAATGGTTATTACGTCAATAAACCCTCCTAACTCGAAGCTGTGGCCCTTCCTTATGAACCTCCTCACCTTCTACATACTAACTTCTTCTCTTCCTTTGATTTCTAGAGGCATATTGTAATGTTTGTTTGTATTTTTTTTTAAATGGGTTCGCTCTTGTCTCCAGGCTAGACCAGTGGCATAGATAGAGTATTTTTTTCTAGCGTACTGACGCTTTGGGCAACTGCAAGTCAGTATGTTTAATGTAATAAAATAACCTACTCTAAGTACTTAGGAAAGCTTTCACAAGCAAGAGTTGGCCTTGCCTATTCCTAGTACCTAACTAGGAATGTATTGCGAAGTCTTCATAGATGTAGAGCCAGCTCTATCTCTTAAATCTTTTATTACCATTAAAAATCCCGTGTCAAGTCATAAATGCAGGGGTAGCGAACACTCTGGGCGGTGCGTCTCAGAAATCAATGCAGAAATATGAACTGCAAAATTAGTTTTCAGCCCCCGGCTGCCCTGACTTCGTGGGTGGAACGGGAATCAGTCTTGTCGTGTTTGTTTTAGTATGTTGACGGAACCTCACGATTACGATGAAGACGTTATCATAAAAAAACGTACTAAAAGTAAGCATTGTAACGGCCATCCCTAACAGGGAAGTAGAGCAAAAATCCCTACATCATTAAAAATGTGTAGATTGGTAAGTATACCAAACAAAACATAAAAACACAAATGAATTCAAATTCAAATTCAAAATCTTTATTTCAATTTAGGTCATGAAATGACACTTATGAACGTCAAAATATACAGTGAAAAAAATAAAAATAAATGTGCCCTGAATAAAACATAATTTTGATTCCTCAAAGTGTAAAATGTATACTACTTATTCCCTAGCCCTGTTTCCCCATCGGCAAATAAGCACTAACGAATACAATATGACTTACTATATTATTCGTTAGTGCTTAAGCAGATAGTACTTATCAGAATCTATTACAATGACATTGTGAAAATAATTTTAACTATCTTAAAGTGCTTTGTTAATTATGTATCAATCAATCAATGAAGAACGTTTGTCGGAGAGTTAGATTTGTAGTTAGATTTTAGTGAGAGTTTGATGGTAAGTAAGCCCAAGTGCGTTCACAGAATAAGACTGCATCCATGCCTTTTGATTTAACTCGACAATCTATCGACTCTGTCTCAGATTGCTGACTGCCGTGCAGATTTAAATCTCAGATATAAAATATTGAAAAGGAACTCTTGGACAATTTATTGACAGGATTTAATAATTGTTTTTAATTGAAATACAGTCAATTGTAGTGCCACCGGATGGCAGGAGCTGTAGCCGAAAGCAAGAGGCGTTTGCTTGTAAAAATTAACCACCACTCATCTTGATGGTTATTCATTTTTATCAACGATATCGTTTATGTGAAGTATCCTGCCTTTTTTATATTTTAGTGTTGACTTTGAATCCATATACCTATCAAGATATAAAAAAAAAATAAACCTAGGTGTCTTAGATAGCTCCTACCACATTGAATAATAAAATAAAGGCTAATCCTGCCGACTAGAGCTAGAAGAATCTTTGCGCACTTAAAAATAAATCAGTTCGGTAATCCATACTAAATCGTATTTACTCAAACACAGTAATCTCCCTTTATTTGTTACTATTTTTCTGCAATATCTATATTATATTATGGGCTTATTTCGAGTGCAGGAGCCAGCGTTGGTCATCATGTGAGATTAAGTTATCAACTTGAGATTTATGCGATCAATAAACGTCAAAGCAAGGCCAGGAATTTAGCGGTCGGAGAAATACGTCTTCGGGGAAAGTCATTATAAACGCAATGTTAGGTTGTCATGCAAAATATTTCAATCAAATCATTATGATATTAACTAAAAATGTCAGCTGCACCGAAACATTATTATTTATCAAGCGATGCCTACCGCATTTTATCACTTAATATTTCCAAGCAAACGATTATTGGAAATTGCTCCGCGTAAAGACAAATATGGGCCGTCTGAAAATTACGTATTAATTTATTTTGATAACTTTTTTCATGTGGCTGGAGAAGGGTGAGAATTATTTGGAATTGCTTTCATAAGCGTAGCTACCGTAGGTTGGCCCTTAAATAGTTCTCCAACTAAAAAACACACTTTTTACGAATAATTCTACTCTTATTTTGACGAACAAGAATCGTACGGATTTAACCACTTAGTTACTTTCTAAAAGTCACATTGTGTCTTATTCTAAAGGCAATGTGATTACTCTACATTTAAAAATATACAAAAGGAAACGCCGTCACCGTATAGTTTCACCAAGATTGATAGCGGAAATTTTACAAAACCTTATTTATCATTTCCGTTGATATCCATTCGATTCAAGGAATTCATTTAATCCAGCACAGTTTTGCTTAAAACTTTAAAGATTAATGTCGATATAATTATAAGTTCTGTTCGAAATAATTTATATAGTGCAAAGTCCCCGCATACCATCAATCAATTTTACCATAATTTTCGTTAACTAGGAAATAGCAACTTTATAAAAAATCGCCAACTTTGATCTACGGGTTCCGTACGGAAAAACATTATGTGTGTTAAAATCACTCTTTATTTGCAACATATGGTTCTGCATCTGTACTATTTGTTGACAAACTTATATTATATGATTGAATTGCAGTTTAGAATGTTCTAAAAGTCATCTAATTACTTAAATCGCAAACAAATTCACTAGGTCTTATGGTAAGGTAAACAGGTGAGCTTAAAAGCTCGTCCATAGTAACGTAATCTCACCTATGTATGCATAGACCGCGTCTTGCTCTTTTTCCAGTAAGTAAGCGTACTTCGATTTTACTTATGCCTAGTACATTCTCTCTATATTGTGTTTTATGTAGGTTTTTGGTCTATCCATTCCTCCTACGACTCCTAAAACTTGCAAGTGTCATGTGGGTGTATCGTAGACGTCGTTATAAACACATTTCGCGTACTCGCGCGAAAAGAGGGCGGGGCCAGTCGCGTCCGCCTCGCAATCAATACTTCGGAAGCACTTAATGAACGCAAGATTGATGACTGTGTACCTTTACCTAAAATGGCCGACTTTGCCTAAACGCCACCGTAATGGAACTACCAGGTATCTGGAGCAATTTAGCAAGCTAATAGAACAGAAATAAATCAATTTACACAAAGGTACATTGATATATTTTTAGAACTTATTTTTTAATAAACAACTTTTATGCTGTTAGAATGTGAGACAGCAGAATTAGTGAAGATCCACACACAGCTATTACATGATAAAGAACTCTAATTTTCTTCCAAACAGGCATAATTTGTGACAAATAACTCAGTCTCGATTGCTTTGCTAACAAGACGTGTGTCGCAATCGTTAAACTTAATGAGATCCTCGAGATTTGGCGACAGGCGCAATCTTAACCGAATTAAATCCTGTATTTGTTTTTTGAATCACGTCTCCACGTATACCGTCCTAATTGCAGCATCTCAAAGCCTAGCTGTTACGTTTGGGTTTTATCACTGTAATTAAGGGCTTATCTCGATCCAGAAACGCCGTCAGGAGTTTATCGCGCTGCGTCCTACCTAACGTTATCTTCATTACCACTCCGCACACCGAGTTTAATTCACGCGTCCATTAATTTTAAAAGCTGCCGCATGCGTTTCTTAAACCAATAATTATCTTTACGGTAATAAGCCTTTAAGTTTCCCATGCCGCAATAAATCATGGGCAAATCAAACCATGTCGAACGCGGGAATAATCTTCCACGATGTTGAAATGGCAGATTTAAGGCTCTGGCGGTAGAGACTAATTGCTAGTTCATGTTTGAAGACGAACGTTAATTATCGCTAGACGATTATTGAATATGCTCGTAATTAATATGTGATTAGTTTGCTTAATTTTAAGACGCTTTGACCTCTGCTGCGAGTTGACCTCGGTTACGACCGAGCGTTTAACCATCAATCGTTGAGTAGACAGAAATAATTTAGAGTAGTCTTTGGCAGGTACTCTTAAATAGATATGAATGAAATGAAATGAAAATTTCTTATTCATTGGAGGATAGGCCTTTTCAATTATGAAAATATCAATACCTATTTTGTTTTGTCAATCAAAATGAAAATGAATTCATTTAAATTAATTTTCACGTAGAGAATACATGCAGTATTTGTCTTGATGAACTCATACTCTTAATGTTTACATAAGTATAAAAACGAAATATGTAGTTCTGTCCATAAAAGCATATTCAATCATAGATCCAGCACCATAGCAATCTAGCTATCTATGGCCCATGAATTGTGAAGCAAATTAATCAGCAAAGGTAGGCTACACAAATACAAGGTCTTTATTATTTTGCTTACATTGTAGCGATGCAAACAACGTATTAATAACTTTCATAATTGCAGTAACTTGGCTTGCGGCTAGCATTTTAGTTAATTAGGAAAGAGATATTGACTCCGTCACCCATTATAGAGCCGTCTTCCAAGTCTAGAAGGACATCTATCGTCGGTAATCAAAGAATTTATTACATATAGAATCTAAAAAAACAGAGACCTATGTGTCAATTTCACAAAATAAGTTGTTGAAAGGCCTAAATTTGCTCTTACAAAGGCCTGACCTGTGCGACTGACCAATGAATAATACAAATATGGTACGTCATTTTTGGTGTCAGAACTTATTAGAACATTGTGAATCAGGTCATTAATTACTTTGAGTTTATTAAATTACTTACTACTGTACTACTACTATGATTCACAAGCATTTTAAAATTAACCATAAGTTCAACAGTTTCATGAGTCGGTACTTTTGTAAATAACCACAAGGGACAGTTTTTTATTGCTTAACTAAAGGGCAAATTGGATAGTAAAGTTTCACCTATCTCTCGTATACTGAGTATATTATTCTGTATAATTTGTTTACAGTGGCGGTAAACAATCAAACACACGAAACAGTCTATTAATAAACGTTTACGGCTATAATTTAGCATTGTATGAGCTTTATGGGCATATGTGTAGACGAGTTTACAACCTATAGACGGATCAAAGATCTGTAATTGTAAAGTTTGCTATCCTGTCTTTGAAATTCAACAGATCACAGCAAAAAATGAGATCTTATTATGATACATCAAATTGTTCACTTTTATATCACTCAAGTTTCCTTTAGACCAATAACTATAATAACAAAAAATTATAAAAGAGTTTTTAATCAAAATGCAGTAATATTTTTTTAGGAAACAAACAGTGGATATTTCAATCAAGTAGGCAGATAAACTATTACTACACGTATTACTAATTTTATTTTATTTTTGTATATTTTAGTTCAGTTTTGTTTTATTAAAATAAAAATGACAGATAAACCAACAACACTAATATAATATTATAATCTTGTTTCTCCTAGCTTTACTGCTGAAATAATCAAGATTCTTATGTACCACATCCTTTCCCTTTCTTAGCTCTACGTTATGCTGACGAATCCATCGCATTGCTGCCGTTTTGTGATAATTGAATTTGGCTAACTGCACAGTAACACAGTTTTATTACGAGAAAATTAATTCTTACGAAGAAAGAACGAATTGTGAAACCGACTTACATTTTCATTACCCATAATCTCAGGCCAATTTACTGTCTATAAAACGTGAGTAAGAAGTATTGAAGCAATATTTAAGGAACACGTCATTTAGTCGTCTTGTACTCTCGTGCCAAGGATTTCGGTTATACGACCCTTTTATAGTAAATTAAATATTTTATTAAAAATATCAAGATGACTCCCGACCAACCAGAAGCGTTAATGATTGTCATCGAGTGACGAAAACAATAACACATGCTTTTGCATACGAGTATCGTCAACGTGTTTTATCTTGGCATTAATTATAAGTTTCACCACATGATTAAATATTAATTATGTTTTTAATAAGCTACTTACTTACTTTTGAAAATCGATTATTGACCACGCAACACCCTGTGTTAATAAATATCCATAAGTTTTTACATCACAATTTAATTTAACCATAGATGCTTGACTATCATCAAAAATGAAATGTTTTGACATTTAGATCTCAGGCAGGACCGTGAATTAAAATTAAACTACTGATATACAACTATAAGTATCTCTTCAGCCTTCTGCCAGTACTGGAGCTCTATTTTTGAATCACTCGCGTCAAGATGGCGTGTGATATTCAATGATTAAAGTCAAATTTTGGAATGAAAACCAGTTGTAATCTACACAAAAAGGATTTGAAAAATCATTGCTCAATTTTGTGAGTACTCACATCTAGATTTTGAGTGATTTCCGTTGATTTTTTATGTGTTTTCGAACGAAAATCACACGCCATATCCAAGCGAGTGATTCATAAATAGGGGCCCTGATGTTACTGCTACTCAATACCAGGTTCTTAAGCTGCGGTGTGGAAGGCACGAGGGAAACCAGCACACTATATTCCTTAATTTGGGTGAAAAAACTCCACCAACAAGAACCTAGCTCTTTCATTTGCACATCATAAAATCTAGATTTCTTATGCCGTTTAATCAGGAAGCAATCACTACTATGCTTTATCCAAGTTTAAAAGTAGTAAACCACTACTACAACATTTTTGTATCGCAAAAATATCCCTAGAGTATCTTATTGAAAATACTTGATACATTGAAACTATATTTTTTGTAACATGGCACTTCTTTTCATTTTCAGACCCTGCGCAGACCGCAGACTTCTTAATGGCCGATAGTTTAGTCAGCTTCTTAATCAGTATGTATAAGTATGCAAGTGCGCACACTACAATAGCCGACCCATTTATCGGGCGATAATAAGTTTGCAGTCTGGGGTCTTACTTCCACTTTCCACCAAACCAAAAGCCATCAGTTCATTGAAGCCGCGATTCATGAATATTCTTCGGAGGCGGAATCCTCGGCGCTCCGTCAACCGCGCACCTCGGTCCACCTGCAGTCACAGCTGTCATCGCACGTGCTATATTTCATCGCTAATAACTTTTTGCAACAGTAACGGATTTTGTGAATCAATGCATTCGACGAACTCGTGTCGTACAAGTTTATCGACGGGTTCTAGAATTGGGTGTCGATGGTTGTGATGCGGGATGCGGGTCAGGTAAGATTTATTCGGCCAATTTTGCATTCCTGTACGTAGGTGCAACAGTGGATCAAAAAATGGGACAGACGGGAAATGTAGCTGTGTTAAAAATTTCAATAACTTTTGTTCGCTAATGACACAATTCTCACATTCTTGAAATTAAGCAAAAAAACCTACATCAATTAGGTATGATAATTTTGTTATGAATAAAATTATTCATCTCATCGTATTATGTATATTATCTTAGGTATTTACGTTGTAATTAGTAGTATGTTTATTATTGTTTTAAATATATTTTGTAATCTATTATCGTCACGCTCTTTCTTTTCTTTTTTTTTGCACCACCACCTTGTGTATTTTCTCTGCTAAGGCCTTATCGTCGACTGGTAGAGAAAGCTTAGTTAATTAAGTCTGCCATGAGTGCTAAATTTTAAAATAATAAATTCAAAATCTTTATTTCAATTGAGGTCATGAAATGACACTTATGAACGTTAAATATACAGTAAATAAAAAGGTCCCCTGAAAGGGCCGAATCATAATCATATCAATACTCCAAATTTCTACAAAATCCTTTTTGTCATACATACAACGAATACAGTTAACTCTAAACTTCTCTTACTTACAGTTCTGTAAGCGACCAAAAAGGTTAAACACCACGAGTGTTGTTGTTGCTGTTACAAAAGATTTCTTAACCCGACAATGGGTTTGAGAAATAATTCAATAGCATTCGCACAAAGTTCCATTCGCAAGGATTAATTGCATTCCCCTGAATGCCTATTTCTCCTCAACGCGAATAAATTGCAAGTAACACTTAACATTTTATTATGTTCCTAAACTTGTATGTAACAGATCTTCTGGCCGTGGTATTTGACGCCGTGTTCACTCACACACCCGGGCGTAATGAATGAAATATTTTCAACACGGACCAAACCGCGTGATTGCAACCGTGATAAATGTTGCAATTACACACGCTACAAAAACTAATGGCAACGAATATGATAGCCTTACATATGTAAAAGCAAGCAACACAGCAACGGCGTTGAATATTTTTCATTAGATATTAAAATTTAACACCACTATTTCTATAATCCTGAATAAATTATTTAACAAAGCCCGCAAATATTTTATCGCTCTTATGCTGATATTTACGTTTATCTTTTTGGTATTTTCGCGCCTCGTGCATTTGTAAAGTTAAATATAAATAAATAAATTCGCTCGGTAAATATTTTTGACTAATGAACGTAATCAGTATCTCGGTTAATTGACGATGCGGAATTTCATTCACTGATAAAATAATTTTATCGGAGAATTACGTGTACAGTTATGATGGGCATCATCGCAGACGCGAGTTGCGAACCGGAAAATTAATTTGTTTTATCATAAAAAAAGTTAAAGTAAGACGTAAGCACAGGCAAGCAACGCCACGGGGTGAAATTGTATTGAGTCGTATCGATGTCTACTTTGCACTTATTTATAAGTTTCTTCCAAAAACCTGCATAATGAATGAAAATTCGCTCCACTCGTGATTGTGGTACCATGAAAATTAATATCATTTCCTCAATCAGTATTACACGATTATCGACGGTCCTTCCTCGACTTAAACACTAACTTAGCTCTGTGTTCGTCAGTGTAAACTGAACGTGTCACTGTCTGTGCGTCTTGTACATTTAATTGCTTGTCAACAAATTCTTGAATGGACTGCTTCTCTGGACACACAAGATTCCTCTTTTTACCACCCGAATACTCGATAAACAAGCCATCAGCAGTAGAACTTTGCGAAAACGGGCTTGTATCAAAAAATATTGCAAAAACAAACCACACGTTAAGTTGACCTTAAATTGATTACGTTTTATTCTTGCTTCACTCTACAAGATGACAGAAAAGTTATGACAAAACTTCAACAACATGCAGTAATTATTATTTACAACATGGATTGCATCTCATAATAAAGTTAGCAAAGACTTTTATTATTTTTAAGCACTTAGCAAAAAGTAACAATTATAACTTGGGGCCAAAGCACGAGTTAACGAGGAGGCGGTAGTTTCTGTCCCTTCTGCTCAATTAACGTATTTCTCACATTAAAAAATAATCCGTTAATCAGCATTAAGGCATCAGGGGAATAAAATCGGTCTATAAATATTCGCGATTAAAACACAAATACCTATGCAGATCTCTAGTAAGCACTGCCGCTTTTTTAGGGTTCCTTAACAAAAATGTTCTATGAAATATAATAAAAAGGATTTAATAAACATTATAACAGTACGATGGTGAATCTGTTTAAGTAATCATATACCTGATGATTGTTCATTAATCAATATAATAAAAATCTAATTTTAGATGCATTATAAAGTAAATGTGCATCGTCCTCCGTCAAACCCCAACGACATCATATGGGACGCGTAACAATTGTTTTTCTATTGTGTCTGAATCTCGGTGCTAATTACAGTAATTGACGATATTCTAACATATTAAATATGTTGCTAGTTGTGGCATATCAGCAGTCACAAGTACCTACATTCAAAATAAGCGGAATCCCGAAAGTGCTGGCACCGTTCACACTCAGCAGGTTTTTACTATGCCTTAATTAACCGGCCGATGCAAAGGACATTCGCATCGCTTATTAAGAAATAAATGAAATACACGCCTCGCTCCAAACAGACGAAAAAGTATCCACTCAATCCACGTTTGTTGTTAAAACAAGTATCCACCGCTCAAACCGGGAATAGGATGAAATATTAATTTATGCATTACGAAGGATAAGGTTTATTTTGAGTAGAAATACTGATAGCGGTCATCAGCCTCGTGTCTTTATTTTTATTTACGAATAATCGACGTACAAAGGAGTCGGTGTATCTAGAAGAGCAATCCATCTTTGCGACGGGTACAGCAATTCCAAATCGTTGTAATTTCCAATGTTTATGTATGTAATCGATAGCTAATACGATTCTAAATGATAGGTTTGGAATAACTGTTTTGACGTACCTTTTAATTTTATTAGCAGCTGTAGTTGTAAGAAACTCTTTTTTTTACAGCAAAAAGCTTGTGCTAATATGAATTATCTGGGTGATATATTTTTTTAAATTAGTGTTACATCGAAGATTGTCCTTTGGCGCCTAATGATTTTAAGTTCTAGCTATCTTAGGAGTAAGTCTGATTCACCTTAAGTAGCCTTGTGTAATCTGGGGCCCTATTTTTGAATCACTTGCGTCAATATTACGAGTGATTTTCGTTCGAAAACGAGTTATTTCCTTTGACTTTTAATTCATTCAAAATAAAAAATAGAGCTCCTGGTCGCAACGCAACATCGCATTCGCAACAGATAGTGAGGCAATGACAAGTTTCAAAGACTATCTTTTGGTCCCAGAGAAAGTTACAATATTCCATTTGCAATCAAACTTCCATCCAATCTGAAACCAAAAGGTCATAACAGCCGGTTCTAGCTATCATATCATAACAAAAAGTACTCTTTATTAAAGAACAAAAATGGCGTGGAATAGTTAAAGAGTCTTTAACTATTCCACGCCATTTTTATTCTATGCTAGCGTCCAGCGCAGTTCGGAACCAGTCGGGCGCATGCTTGCCACGCGCCTGCGCCACCCGCCGCACTTTACATATGCAATGAGACTTGATGAAACAGAAACTGAAAGTACAACCGTAAATATGGGAGAGTGAAACTGCTTAACTCTGTGGTAATGCTAAATAATTCAGTGAAATGTTATGAAATTTAAATCTGAATATCAAAAGATATTTACAAATCAATCAATCAAAACAACAACATCACAACAGAATAATCTCCTATGAGCTATCTCTAGGCGTCACTGGAAAGTATAAGATAAGTTCGTCCTAGTTTACGCAACTACTACGGCAGACAATCTGCCTATGACATTACATATTTAAGTACCCACCTCAACAAAAATCCATGCTGTTTCTATTTTATCATAGCCAAAGAAACACATGACTTAGTAAGAAATTCACAACGGGATTCATCTTCAAGACAATAGTGCAATGAATGCAATTACTGAAATCTTCGTGCCTTTTATAACAAAGCGGCTCTTAACAGAAAAAGCGACAGGTGAGGATAGTAGGTTGATCGCAATGGTAATTTATCACAGGCATAGTGCAGTAAGCAGTTTCAATGAGCTTAGTAAGTAGACAATTAAAATTTCAGAGTCCAGATTTGGAGGTGGAATTTTTTATCGCTCTCTGTCGATGCAATTTCACGGCTTGAGTTTTTGCGATCATGGTTACTAAAATAGATCAAAATGGATAGGTGTAGGGCACATATTGAGTCAGGGTTGGCTCGCATCGTCGTTGAATAAATTTACTTCTATCATTCTTGAAGAATTGCATTTATTAAGTTTCAAATGTATATTTGTGTGAGTAATGACTATCGAAATATATTGTTTTAAATATCGAAATATATTGTTTGACTATCGAAATGCTCTTAAGCTATACTAAATTATGGGAGTACACGCCAAATACTTAAATGCATTAATGATTTTGTAGCAATGTGGTGTCGTTTCAGATAGCAGCATAATCGTACTTGCCTCGCATTTACCAAATTACAAATTAATAAGAAATGAATGAATCAGTTTTATTGTAAAGATTGAAACTACAAGTACCCATACCACTTCGGGAAATACAGCAATTTTGCAGGAAAGTGCTGTATTTCCCGACTCATCCACAACAAAACAAAAGAAGATTTTTTGTAAATTTTACCTATGGACAATGGTTATAGCAAAATTTCTGCCACTGAGGTTCATCTCTTTAACTTTTAGCCAATTGTAGACAACCCGCGACTGCTGACCTTCGATTTACTTGCCGATCGCGCGTGGTACAATAACCACCTCAATAACTGTGGCCAATTAAGTTCGGTAGCGCCTCGCGGCTCCAGGGCAAGTTTTTGTCATCGCCCGGCACAGCCTTAATTGGCGGATACACGTTATTAGGTATGTACCCTGCAAGTGTGTGCGGTTAGATTGACTCCTTTTTTAATGATACATAGTCATTCCATCGACGGGTATGCTGCGCCGATGACACATTTCTGAGATGGATGCAGGGCATTGGCTTTCAGGTGATAGTCACTAGGTCTTGTGAAGACCTTAATTTCTCAAAACTTAGAATTGTTCAATAATGAATTGCTAGTAACCAGCTTCCATTACATCAGTAAATACAATTTTAACAGTTTAAAACTGCCACAACTGATCTGCTTAATGAACGTTTTGATAACTTTTTTTAAACAAGTTTTTCAGAAAATTTCCTTCTAAAAAATAGGCACTGCTGTGCTAATATTTCTCATAAACCTTACCTTTCGCTACCCTGGAAGTACTTTGAGATATTTTCTCATGCCATTTTTAGATCATCTAACAAAGTATATCTTTCATCGCCTGTGCTCGGAACGTCAACGTTTAAGGTGATATTTTAAATAGTTATTTTTTTTACAGTGTCTCGTGCACTCCATCGAGTTCCATACATTTAAATGTTATTTACGAGCAATCCCATCATGGTAATCATCTTTTTTCTATACAACTATAATTTTCGTTTCTTATTTGCATTACTGTGCGATCTAATCTAAGAGATATTTACTTGCATTTAATTTCTTTGCTCAGTTGCAACTTTGTTAGGTCATAAAATATGTCTCAGTGTTTATTAGTGTTTATTATTTTTTATTGAAAACTTATTAACTTTACAATATAAATAGTAAACCAATATTGCGGTCATCATGGTGTTAAATGTTATGTCGGCATCCATACTAGCCCTCGTAAATTGCCATCTATACCTCGACTCACTTAGCAAGAAGCCATGTTATGCTCGTGTAGCACACATTATTCGAACGCAAGTCTTTTTGTATCTAGCCCCGTGTTTGCGTTTCTTCAACGGCTTCAAGCAAAGTGCTATTACTCGCGAACGCAAACGCTCGCGTTTGTCACCGAGACTGTAATGGATATGATCGGAAACCTGCTGCGGTTACATATTATGTCCATAGCTCCCGAACTGGTCCCAATATCGCTTATTATGTATCGCCTTTGTGTTAATCATATCTTGCGCTCCGTATGGCAACTGTGGTGGCTACCGGTCGTCGGTCTATTAATAAAAGCCAGTCTTCGTCGACGGAATGCTCGCAACCTGCTATTGTACTCTAGTGGTTAAGGAATTTGTCTTTTTAATCGCACTGCCTTTACTATGCCCAGAGCCTATTATTAGGGTTAATTGGAATTATTAAAGTTTTTTTTCACGGCAGCTAGGAGTTTTAGCAGATAGTAGTGATGCATGCGAGATAGCTTTGAGAGTGAGGCGAGCTCTTAGATTAATTTATGGTTATAGTGCATGTTATGGAAATTTTAATAGAGTGAGCTTTAAGCTTCTCGTGCCAAGGAACGTAATAATTCTCTTTCGTTGGTCCTCGTTTTTTTGTTTCCATGCGTGTAATGTTTTAGCTCACTTCAATAAACTAGGGCTGAGAATATCGTTTGTCAACGCGCGACTAGTTTATAGGTGAGTTTTAAAATGGCAGATAATTATCAAGTTCAATAATGAAATAAGCTCATAATTCTACATCTTCATTCAGGAATATGTTTTCTGCTTGAGCTATTATGCTTTTAGCACTTACATTTGTAGTCTTAAAGATTTGTTCATAGTAGGTAAGTCTTGTCTTGCAATATTCGTTCTGGGTTTACTACTCGTAATTTAATGGCATTTTAGAATTATTGATACTATAAATAAGCTATCATTTGGTAGTAAATACACAGATAAACATTAACACTTCTTTACATAATCCTACACTCAACCTTCGGTTGTATAAAAATCTATCGAAGGCGTACAAAGGTTCTATTTAAATTGCTCACTCGCACAAAGTAAAACGAAGTAAGTGGCGTTATAATTTAGCGCCAATAAATTGTGTTCAGTTCAGCAATCACTTTTCGCGCACCCTGTATTTTTTCTCAACACTTTAATGCCATGCCACGTGCCTCCAAACGCGAGGAATGCGCGAGAGTCGGTTTCCTTTACGAGAAAAAATGACCGAGAAAGTGCAAATCAACCTAGCATTTACGAGAGATAAATATTCGTTTATTTATGCAGTTTTTGTAGCATACTACTAGTCCAGATGAACACCTGTACTGAACAGTATAAACATGTAAAAGTATGGATAAAAACTAGTAAACATATATATCCGTATTTAAAGATATGTCATGATAAAAAAATACATTCATGTATCGTTAAGGTTGCTAACTACTACACCTTAGCATACTGACCGTGCTAGGAAAAAAACATTTTTCATAAACTGTGACACTGATCCCACTGGACCGTTCCGTCACCGCCCAACTCCGTCGCGTGTCATGCACGGAGCGTGTCAGCACCGGCAGAATACGCTCCTGCTCGCTCTCACTTCATGTAACGGTGAGATAGAACGCTGTAGATTTGTTCAGTGGGTAAAGTAGAGCGTATCATGTTGCTTTTCGTGTCTGATACGCTCCAAGCATAGTCATGGTAAGATACGGTGTAGTGGGCGCAGACCTTTATGCGTCACTGCCCCTAATGCTTAAAAAAATTATAATTATAAAACATCAATCAATCAATCAGCCTGTTGCAGTCCACTGCTGGACGTAGGCCTCCCCAAGGGCACGCCAAAGTGCACGATCTCCTGCTTTCCTCATCCAGTCACTACCAGCGACCTTCTTTAGGTCATCGGTCCATCTGGCAGGTGGGCGTCCAACACTACGTTTGCCGAGACGTGGTCTCCATTCAAGAAAATATCATAATATTTATATATATATATTTATATATTCATTATAAAACATACTCTACGTTTAATAAGACGATGAATACGAAACTATATTAAAAATACTTACACTTGTTTGTCCTCGGCCCTAGTGTTGATCTTTTAAACCCATCAATAAGACATTGACTGAGATATCGAACCCACCTTTTGTAGGAAATTTTAATCGTTCGTATTAATTGCACAACTTTTCTACGTAGTATTTACTTCCAATGAGATATTGGGCAGCTCCAACAAGTTTATTTATAGGCGCACAATGCTTGGCCAAGCCGAAGTATGCGATCCCCTGTCATTTCCATGATTATCGTCAATTAATCCGTAAAGACCGTGACGGTACACATTATTACAATACAGCCAAAAAAATTAAAGCCACGTCATTTGAACAAACTCAGAAACTGAACAGACTGTAACACATTTTACCTTTTTTTCGCGGAGGAAATGCTTTATGCATACCCGCTGCCCGGGTGAGGGCAGTGGGTTATGTGGGACTTCCTTCGTTCGTCCAGGTTTACCCACTAAAACCACCGCGGTTTCCCTCAATCCGACTTATGTGAGATTAGTTTAATTTTCATGTAGCATTGATGATTGATATCCAACGGTGCGACTCTTAAACAATCACGGTCTGTTTCACAATGTCATTGTGAGTTCTTTTATAAATATCTGTCAGATACGTCTTTATGAACTGGCGTTTTATATTTGAATTATAGGTACCTTGCTTAAATGCTTATTTACCTAACCTATCTACGCATAACTTACTAACTTATCAAAAGGCGGTTTTGGGCCTGTTTCACCATCGAAAAGTAATCAAAAGAAGGTTAAGGGCTTGGCTTACCATCGCCCAATAAGCACTAGTAACGAATAATTTGAATATGGAACGTCATTTCGTGAACATCATTTCGTTTCGTAACAATGAAAAGTTTACGTTAAACAGAACGTCACTGGTGAAATGACCATATAATAATAATAATAATAATAAAATCATTTATTTCTTTCCACAAACCAAAATATACATATAATATTTTTACAATAAATAAAACTTAAATGATAAATAAACAATAGAAGCTGATTAATTATACAACATAATACCATCACCATCACTAGTGAAATCCATTATCAATAAAAGCTTTCTTTCTTTCTTTCTTTCTTAATGTACTTGCTTTTATATCAGAGCCACCACTTCACCGAGTTTATCGAATCAAATTGCCGGACAATCGAGTATTGGACTACAATTAAACGAGCGACGCGACGCTATGCCGGCGATTATAACCGAGTCAAGGTCCCGCCTATTACCTATTTTGTTGGATTCGACTTTTATTTTACTCGACTTAATAATTAAGTTCTACAAGTAGCAAAACTCGAACTTTTATTTTGAAAGTCTCAATCATATTATCATGACACAAGTTATTGATTCCATACAAGAATTATACAGCGAGTGGCTTGTAATATGAGTAAAAATTATAATCAATTATTCTACAGAGCATACGTAGTAACCTTAACCTGGTCACAGTGCTCTAAAATACTTCAACTCAAAGATATAGCAATCCAAAATTGAAATCCCTAATCAATGTAGGTATATCAAAACCGCTAACTCACTGTAGCTTGCAATACATTGCTGGTTTGATATATGTTTTGGTAGAAAATAAAAATAACTTTTTTTTTTCATTATAATTAATACTATTTAGAATAGATCACTGGTTGAGTCATTCCCAGAAAGTTTGCTCGTCACGCTAAGGAGTTCCACTAAATTTCATTATGTGGTATTGTCGTTTAATTAACTTTAAAAAAAAGAATATATCTTATATTTTATGAAAAATAAAACTTTAATGTACTACAGGGCATCAATTAATCATTAACAAGATTTTAAGTAAGACAAGTACACTTTTTTGTTCCTGAGCGTCACGAACTTTACTTATGATTTAATAAAACAACCAATAGTAAAATAATCAAAAAAATTACTTAGTTTCAAATCAACAATGTCAGGCTTCTAATTAAACAAAAACAATAAACAATCAATGAACAAAAACTAAATAATTTCGGCAAAACATTTCCAAAGCGTCACTTACTGTTTATTTCACATATATATTTTTTCGAATATACCCAAACAATTACATTTTTTTAAATAAAATAATAATGAAATAGAAGCGCATTATTACGTTTAAAATGTGACAAAAAAAATATATATTTGTTGTTTATTTTCTGTTAATTATTTATTTAATATTTTATTTTTTTCAAAAATGGGACAGTGACGCTTTTGAACCCTAAAGTGACGCTAAGAAATAGTTAAGCTAGGTTTACATTTGAACATTTAAATATACCTACAAGCGGCCCTACTTCTAATATACAAAATGATACAAAAAAGTGCATAATCCTTTAAGGGGGTCATTCTACTACTTAAATGCAACAACTTCTTCTATTGGACCAACATCGAAATCGTAAAAAAATGGCTTCCCCATACTAAATCGCCGATCAGCTGAGACCAGTTTGTATGGAGAAGTAAAATGTTTTTTTGAGATTTCGGATACTCACGAAAAACATAACCCTCCTGGCGCAGTCAGGTAAAATTATTTTTTGTTACGGTTTCCTTAACTATAATTTTTCTGCTTTTTTAACACATTGTGTAAAAATCAAATTTAATGTCTGTTAACATGTAAACCCAGCTTAAGTGTTCCAAAGAGTCACTTAAGTATTCCTTAGCGTCACTTTCGTGAAAACGTGACGCTTAGGATGTGACGCTTTTACACTTTCATATCTGTTAAAAAATATTGCTACTTTATTAGGAATTCTTTGTAAATAATGAGCACATATTCTTGATTTATGTTAGCAATGGATTCTAATTTCATATATTGAGAAATCAATGAACAACTCTAACCTTGTTAAATCCGAAACGCTAGCGGAAGCCTCTTAAATATTCGCCGTGACGCGACCACTCAGCACACACTTTCTTGCGTCAACTGAAAGCCCACAGTCCAAAGTGGCGGTTGTAAATAAACATGCAAGTGTTGCCGTATTCCTTTTAAAAATTTACTATAGAAACAATTTAATTCTAAGGCTTGAAAAATGCCCGTGACGCTCTTGGAATTCCGCAATCAACATTTTAGTGGACAAATTAAAATTATAAAATTAAGCGTATTTCATAATAAAAGTGCATTATTTAATGATAAAAGATTAAAGATTATAGTTCAATAAAATAGAGAAATACCATTATAAGTTTCATGAAAATTAGGAACATTAATAATTTCTCGTTCAAACATGTTAGAAAGTGCTTGGGACAGTCAAAATTAGTGAGACTCAATGCCTGAATTTTGCTATATTTCAGTATTCAGTTGTAAATTTAGTATGTTTTATTTTTCTGACAAGAAATTATTAGGTTTCCTTCTATTGCCGCAAATATTTTTAACAAAATACTGTGTAGTGAATTTTTTGTACACACTCAAACTGAGCGGACACGTCATTTTTGCCATGAGCAAACTTTTTGAGAATGGCTCGGTTACTTAGATATATTTTAAAATGTTGCTCCTATTACAGACCATACCCAGTATAAACGTATAAGGAAAGATAGTATGTCAAAAGGTATACATACATTTTATAATCTACTAACTGATCTTGTATATTGTTGGAATTGGCTGGAAATGGTATCATAAAAGTCCCGTCCAATCCAGGATCTTATTAATGAATTTTAAAGAAATGATTCTGATAATAACTATAAATGGAAAATCTAAGATGGGACCACGGGAAGGCTGTTTATGCAGTTAAGTACCTACTAACCAATATAACAAAAAAAATTCATTCATCGCGAGAAGAAACATGTCATGATAGGTACGTTTATATAAAAAACATAATTTTACCGTTTAAGGCGAGTAATCACTTTATTCATTTTAATTATATCGCAAAAAAATTGTAAAGTAAGCAAATTATATTTATCTGTCAATCTTTATGATGCTTATTATATTCATTAACTAATACTTTAAAAAACTGGCCAAGTTCAGCCAAAATATGTAAGTATTTGTGAGTATTTGTTAGGATGTATATTATTATTATTTTTTAAATTTACACTTGTTCCCCCCCCCCCCCCCCTTAAATATTATTATTTTTTATTAATTCTATGAGAATCGTAATGCGGTTAACAGGATCATCTACCTACCAAGTGTCAACTATGTAATTCTAATAGTTTTAGAACATAGTGGCTGTGACATATCGACGGACAGACAGACAGACTTGACGAAACTATAAGGGTTCCGTTTCTTGGCATTCGGCAACGGAACCCTAAAAAGTGACTATTTTAAAAATAATACACACTTTTAAGCTTTTACTATCATAACAGCAAAATTGCTTAATGTCCATAAATATGTATGTAAAAGAAAATATTTATTAAAGTATAACAACCTGTTTGAAGCAGTACCATAAATATACGGAACAAAAACAAGATATCAAATAATTCTCTCGGTATGCGTGTGAAATTTAAAAGACTCAAAACGTACATACTTAACATTATGACTTAACATTTCTAAATTTAATTTTGAAGTCCAAATATGAAGACAATTAAAGTGCAGGAGTTATTACTTATGGTTTTATATTCATTATTTCTTCAAAATATTCACATATTTTTTAAAAATGTAACTAGGACTTAATACCAATTGGTTAAGGTCGAAAACGGAGATGAAACTTTGTCGATATTAGAAAAAAGTTTGTAACACACTTCGGATGGAAACGTATTACCTCTAGGCGACGGCGCTACATGTTATCTATTAAAATCTCAGTCGGAAACGCTCTTTATCATTAATACAATATAAATATTTATTTATCGATGAACCATCTGAAGGTTTAATTCAGAAGCGGATCGTGTAAAGGAGACTGCACATTGCACGACAGTTCAATCCCAAATGATTATGTCAACACTCAAGTTTCTGCCTTTTCTAATCTTTCGAGCATATAAAAGTATGTTTATTTAACTACACTTACTTGTCATAAGATGTTATAATTTAACTCGTCAAGTATGTGTGATCGAGACACAATAGAAATTCCATTATTATGCGACTCCCGGCAGTCGTTTGATATCTGACTGATTAATTATAACATAACAATTTAAAAGAAAAAAAAACACTCCAAAAATAGTACCTATTAAAACTAAATCGTGGTTACGTATATCATCATAAAAGAAATAAATCTTTGTGCTATAATGATTGGCTGTAGGTGCGATTATGATGCATTAAATTCCTATAAATATGCAGAAAAAAAGTTAAGCATGTTTCGTCTAGTATCACAAACAGAGCTGCCAATATTGTCTGCTGGACAAAACGTCGTTGTAAGATGTAATCGCGGCTGTAGAGCCTCATTATCGCTACATCGGCAGGCCTGGGACACTTTCCTATGGTGCCTGACATGGAACCTTCACGATAAATAAGTAAAGTGAGAAACGTGAGAACTATTTTCTTACTTTTATTTAGCGCATGAGATTCTTAAAGTTGATAATAAGGAGATAACATACATATAACAAAAGCAACAAATTATATTTTGATTTTGATTTTCATATACAGTTATGTATTAAACGATTCTACTTTTGGCTCTCCATTTTTTTAAATCTATTTTAAGGTTTCTCGTATAACTATGTACCACTTACTTACAAAAGAGTAAGTATTATACAATTGCAATTTACTCACAACTCAGCGTTGCGCTCAAACAAGCTCGAAGCTTAAAGTAAAAATTATTGTTGCCACAAACTTTTTTTGGCTAGGTCTTGTCCAATGTGTACGGTTCTTAAAACAAATGAAGCACTAAATCCAACACCTCATTAAAGATTGGAATGGGTTAAGCGCCCGCGGCGAGCGGTCGCGACGCTAAAACAAACATCTCTATTAATTCCCGGCCCAATCGGAATACACCCGAACCAGTATCAATCATCCGAATCGAGCCAACGCTATAATCGATACCGATTGTAACGATTATTCACATCGAGAAACACGGGATGTATCGATTAACCAACTTATTAAAATTAATGGACGTCTCTGACGGCAGAATTAACTAAATTTTAAGTACTCATATACATAAACAAAGTAGGAAAGGTTATAGGGCAAGCGATTGACTTGGAAACACGCATGACGTGATTATTTATATTTATATTATAGATGGGATGAATCTGAATAACTGATTTAAAAGACGGTTCCCATGGCTACTTACTGCAACATTAAGTTTATGGCGCTAGTAAATATGGCTGTAAAACAAACTTAACTCTGAAATAATTAGGTTGAGCACCAGTATTAGTCATTAGACTACAAAACAGGCATTAAAATTAAACATGCGCCATAATTATATGCGCACCTCTAATGAGGTTGCTTAGTTAAAAGAAAATTGAAACAATTTTAAGTACACACATTAGGTACAAGTGTCGAGTTTAAAAAGTAATAAAAATTAATTGCACATATTTCCGCCAATAATGGACTTTAACTATCTTTCTAGTAATAAGAAATCAATATGATTCTCTTAGAAATATAGAGTCGGTGCTCAAATATTTTTATGCTTTCTTTCATACGTACCCAGTTACTTCTTTATGTATTTAAATTACAGCTGCAAGTAATAAAGACTTAGTTGCAAATGGCATCTCATTTCTCGCATTTTTTTGCAAATAAGTTTTTCGATGATACAAAATTTGCATCTATCTGTATAGCATCTTAATGAGGCCCATAAAATGCAATATCTTTAGTGGATGTTATTGCATTAGCTCTTTGGGCTAAGCTGCCGCCATGAAAAGAGATGATATTTTATGTTCTACTTAGTACAAATCCCTTATTGTTGGACCTTGGACGTCGGGACCATACAAAGTAGGAGTGAATTGACTCGCTAAATCCGCTAAAGGGTTCATTATCGAATTTAGTGTCGGATCATACTTAATAAGTATGATATATCTACTTTCTAATACCCTTAAAGAAAATTTTATTCATTTGTGAGAATTAATTAATATTTAACTTTTAGGTATAGTGGTTTTATAATAAAACACCACATCCTCGGGTAACTCACTTGGTAGCAAAAATTGGTGTGGGGCAAAAAGCTCAAAGGCAGTTGAAATCTACTGCCTTTTCTTTTAAACTTTCATAATTTTATTAGAATTGCTTCAGTTACCTCGTGACGTGACCATGGCACGCAACAGTGCCGAAATATCGAAAACTCATAAATAAATAAAAAGGTACAAGGTATCAATCTCGTAACAAACTATTTAAGTGTCTTTTGTCGGTTGCCATGACAATTTTATTTGCATTTAAAATTCAATAGCCTATACCTACGAGTACTTCAAAGAGAGTTCAATATATAAAATATACCACTGTTTTCCCGCTCCGTACACAACCACTTTTTATGTAACAATAAAATATTTACATACAAAAGAAACGTAGCCGCCGAATGATAAACGGATCATAAGAGCCCTAAAGGCATCTCCCTGATATCTGTTCCGAACAAATCACTGTTTTATCGCTACTCCCATCGTAAAAAATATTGATATCGACATAAAAAGAGGTTCAAAAACAATAGACCGAATGGATTGAAAGGATTCCCGGGCCTGATAACGAGTGTTAGAAAAAAGATATGTATTAATAATAGCTTTGTCTATGAACCCGCTGGTCATCTACGGCGTCATTATGGAGACTAAACCCTATTGAGGCATCGATGACCGTTTTTGGTACAATAAATATGTTATTTTATAAGGCGCCATCGATCCGTGGTTATAATTGACACTTGTAAACCTTTAAGAAGGTGTTAATATTGCATCATTTGTTTTTTACAGACATTTTTTAGCCCGATGAAGCCGTTTCGGGCAACAACTAAAGGGTGTAAGAATAGTAATTTTCACACTATCATCTACTCAATATGCAACGCTTTTTGATAAAAGCTGATTTGATTTCTCCATCATAATTTTAGGGTTTGCTGCCAATGGAATATAAATTACTTGAGTTGACTTTTGAGATACACACATCAACACTGTCTAAGGATATTGTGTATAAAGTTCTCAAACTCAAAAAATACTGGCCAGTTTTAAATTCTTTTGAAGAAAGCTTATTTTGTAAACCTTTTTGAACGATTCTATAGTTGCTTTTGAAAAAGTAAATTAAAAACAAAAGATTTACGCGGCGTAATGGTAGCGAAGTCCGAAGGTTTCATTTACCTACAAACAGAGTCAAATTACTAATTTTAGTTATACAGTAGTCAATGCAAACTACAAGATAGTTAATGCAAACTACAAGATAATTTGCATTGACTACTGTATAACACCACTCCACTCAACTCTTAAATTTTAGGTACTTTCAGTCCCACATACTGATTCAATGCCCTTTTTATTTTCTAGTCTAGTTATAAAAAATATATTCTAGTATAGTTATAACAATTATAAAATACTCTCAAAAGAATATAAAGAATGCTAGAGCTCAATAAATCGTTGCTAGATTACCTTATAAATATAATAACTAACATTATAAACTGATAATAATATGTTCGAATTCACGGTCCAAATACACTCAATAAGCAATCGAGAATCATTAATAGTGTCCATTTGTAATAATTTACAGTGACCTACCTCAATTTGTGGAATATTTATGCGACCGGCACGAGTTTAAAGATAAATTGAGTACTAATAAGAATCACCGTCGATAACTCCGTTCCGTATCATTCTTATTATACTGTTTTCTTATTCTCAAATTATACTCTTATTTAATTACCACACATTGATACAAGAAGTAATATAAGTATATAGTAACTTCTTTATTGAGACATTATTTCTAAACTAATTTAGCCTATTAATTACAAGATTATGATAAATTTGAAGGGGTCGTCGCATTTGGTCTACGACCGGTTCCTTCATTACAGTTTATGATTACATATTCAATGAATTATGTATATTATTAATGTATTTATCAATTATATAAGAAGAAAAAATTGCTGTTAAAACAGAGTAATTGAAAGAGGTTTTACATTTTTTTAAAAATGGTAAAAAAGATGCATGCATGGTTAAATTGGTACAGTTTAAATAATGATTTTAAAAATAATGTCGTTAAATAAATAATCTTATTTAAAATATATGCCAACAATGTTTATTGCAATGTAGTAGTACGCGTACCTAAGAACCAGATCGCTTGGTATATTCTGATTCTGCTTACGGTTACGGAACACTAATACATTCATGGCGCAAGGTCAGTTGTCCATACAATAAGTTCGCAGGAGAAGACAAAGCTATAAAATAACTGAATGATCTATATAATTCGTCTTAATAGTTTATATCTACAGAAATCAATAAATAAAATATTTATATTTGCAAATACATGGCAGACGACGCAACTCTCTTTCGAAATGGGACCATTATTTGGTTAAATTAATAAAATAAACTAACTTTCTTTAATTGGAATTCGTTGCCTAACGATTGAGCTTAGTATTGCCTGTTTATAGTTTTAGCATACCTACTTATCAAATATTAATATTTAAAATTTTCAAAAAAAAATAATTATTTATTTAGAACTATATTAAATAAAAATATTTTGCTGTGTATTACAGTGGACACCTAACCTTAAAAATATCATAACTAATTTGCTTGATTGGATTAAGACGTCAAAGCGTGCTCAATTTCACGGTCAGCAAAAAAGATCATATGACCATTTTGGAATGCGTAACAGATACCCCAATGAACATTGATATGCATGATTTGATTTGTGAACTTTAGTTTTATCATCCAATAATTAATGCATCAGTTTCGATCGATACATAATGGACCAAAATGTAATTTTCAATGTAAGTTGGTTTTTATTATTAGGATGTACACTTATAAATAATTGGAAAAACGTTTGATTAGGAACATAAATATATTTTTTTGCATACCATACCTACCACCCATTATTTCCTAATGTTTAAAGGAGGAAATTCCATTCATAATTTTCTTAGAACAAATTACACCTAACGCCGTGGCAAAGACAAAACAAAATGGCCATTCACAATATAATTATATCAATCGGTGATTCCTATGCAGCCGATACCATTAACAATGCAATTAGCTGTAAAATATAATTCATTAGACCTCGTTAGATATTTAAAACAGCAATGCTTTGTTCATAACTATGTCATAATTAATGTAACTCTTTTCGTAATTACTTATTTATCTGATACTTTTTTTAATAGAAGCTCTAAATAACAACGATTATAACTTCATCAGGGACTTGTTATTATATTTTTTTCTAAATGTCGTATTTGCAACGCTAAATGCCTAAAAAGTGGACACATTTAAAAACTGCAACATTTTTCGGCACATAACTAAAAAGCCTTATCGCAGAACAAGAGGCTTATCAGTGATTCCCTTGTTTTGCGGCAGCAATAAATTGTTTAAATATGCCATAATTCTTCGCTTCCTAAGATTTGAACCAGATAAATGTTATTAGAACCCGGGTGGTAGAAACCTGTGCGATATCGCCCTTACAGGTTAACGACAAAAAACCATCGGCCGCCTTTGGCATATCGTTAAAATCGTCCCGAATCTTCGAGCTTGTTTGCTTTCTTATCGCCGTTTGTTCAAATAATGAGCGGCCGCGAACTTGTTAACAGCTCGCTAACTCATGTGTTAGTCGACGGATTAGCTTTAACAAAGATTTGAACGAAAAATTATAATTAGAGGCTCTGGAGTGGCACGCTCATAAAGTCAAGGCAGGCGCGGAAGTCTCGACATAGTGCCCTGCAAAACCACCAGGTGGAGCTTGAAAAATGCTGAGACAAAATTGGTATTTTCGTGTATTTATTAATTCCCTTAGTATGAAAGTTCGACTTAATGTGGGGTAACATTGCCCATCGCCATAAAAACTTTAAATAGGCTTCTAGTTATTTGAAACAGAGATGGCGTACAATATTTCGCATTTCCTAACAATATATCTTAAAATCAAAGCCCTAAGGCTTATCATTGCTGAGATATTAAGGGTGGGCAAAGATATCAGGCTTTGGAGATAACTTCTCCAGCAGGTTTCGTAGATAATTTTGCCCGCAGGTTTCGGGGATAACTTTGCCCGCAGGTTTTGGAGATAACTTTGTCCGCCTCTGTTTTTGCTTTTATCTCAGCATCTATTAGGAGTTATACCACCTTGTTTTATCAGTTTGTTCGTGGCTATATGTGTCAACTAAAGGTTTAGGAAAATCAAATAAAGATTGGATATTTTTTGAATAAAATCCTAACCACCGAAAAAAGCGGGCAAAGATGTCCGGTTTCACGGTACAAATATTTTTTTCAGATTTATTAAAGAATTAGCTACGTAAGTTCAAAGGATATTCGATGCAGCAGAAAATCAGAATATTGAAATTGTCTACGCGAAATGACAAAAATTTTGCTTCAGACTTCCAACACAGAACGCGAGGATGTCTTTGGCATTTTTTACGCCGCCCACTCTCTTTGCTGATCACTGTATTAAACCAGATATTGTTGGTATTTGCATAAAGGATTGGCGGTTGAGGAGCGGCGTGTGTGGTGCTTCTGTACCGATATGTCAGCAGCCGGGCTAATTGAGGTTTCAGGAACGCTCGTTATGAAATAAATGCCGTGCCCCGAGCAATTGAAGAGGATTTCATTGCAAGCGCAAATGCAGCCTGTGTTTAAACTCCGAATCCATCATTTTGATTGTCGGATTTCGTGCGCCATAGATGTTGCGGTATCCTAAATTAAGCTATCATCGCGTAACGAGTTAATACATTTCCATCATAAATATTTTTAACATGAACGACACTGCTTTGATGACAGAAAATCGAGATGTTATAATTGCCGTAATAAAGTTTGGCAAAAAATTGCGTCGGATTCCCGGGACGCTTATGAAACATTGTATAAGTGATGCAATAAAGATGTGAATGAATTACGATATCGATATCCAGTTTAGTAAATTAACGATGCAGATCGACGCATCGCGGTGATATTTATGAGGCGAATTTGTCTCCGCCGCGGTGTCTCATTACGCCGCCGACAAAGGCCCCCGCCCGGCATTTGTCACTCGAACAGTTGCAAATAGCTAAATACTTTACAACCAACAATTATAAACTGTGATTTTAGCTCGTTAATTAGTGTATCTCGGTTTGCACTTAAAACTACACACAGCTATAAACGCGGAAAATGTTTTATGTGAAAAATTTGCGGTGGCGAGAAGTTGGGCGTTTGATATTTTTTGTGGAGCAAACCGGTGTGAGGAATTCGCTTATTAAGTGCAGTTGGGACGTCTATCAATTTTGAAGACGCGTGCGCAACCTTTTAGCATTCGGGACGCGACTTGGCCGTCCACTCTGAGCACTTCCGCGCACCATCATTATAGTGATGGACTCCCCTTGCCTTGTATCAATATTAAATCACGATATTATAAATTCATATCAAGTCGCACATCTTATATCATGTTTTTCGAATAATATCGCAATGAAATTTAATCGGATGCTCATAAAATCTTTGCTCTGTACTTTTATTAAGTGGCAGTGTAACAAAGTTGTTTTTTTACACCGATTATTTGAACTAAGCATTTGGTTTAAGTTTACTCTATAAAGAGTCAGTGGAAAAATAATGTAATAAAACTTTTTGTTTGTTAATTTTTCAGTAATTTAAATATTTTAAACAATTGTGTATCAACAGTGGGTTGTGCCATCTCTACAGCAAGGTAAGGTGGGAAGTAATTTGCCAATTAATTAAGTCCTCAACCACTTTCCACCCGTTTTGGAAGCGGCACGCGACTTACTTACAAGCAGCCATATTTGCCGTTTGCAGCGGACGGTACACGATCTCATAATTTACGATAAACGAGACTTATTATTTCTTTATTATAACCGTCAATATTTTTCAAGCAAGCGCAGTTAATGTTTCAAAGTAAATATTCTATATTCACGGTTGTTGACCATTATATTCAGTTTTGATTACAAACTTACAAATCAACATTACTTAGCAAAACAATAGCTTAGACTTGCAAATGTTTACTATGATAATGCTCAACTTTTTAAATGTAGAGACGGGACAAAAATAAACCAACGTTTAAAAAAGTCTAGGTACCCATTTAAAAAGTTATGTAAGAATCGAACTAATCTACGAGTAGATCTGACGCTTTTTTTTAATACTTACGCAATGAAGTAACAAAATGCGGCTGTGAATAAAAGTTGTATCTGTGTGTGAGCTTTATAAAGACGCCTCAAAAATCTGACAGCGTCCTATTTCAGCGAAACACAATGCACCTATGACCTAAGCCCTTGGGTTCGGTTGCACTATCTTAATGACCTAACTTTAAACGTCAGGCCTGTTTTTTCTTATGAAAGAACTCATGTATGAATACGTGTCAAACAGAAGTTTGACACGTATTTATACACAATGTAGTAGAATGATAGTGTCACCATTAAAGTGGTGTTGCCGAAAAAATTTAGTAACGTTAAAATTAAGGTAAATTTAAGAAACGGCTAAGGCCGAATTTCTTCATCGATAGTAATGGTAAAGTTACGTTACCAGCGGTTGTATATTTACGATTGTGTGAAGTTTGAAGAAAATCTACCTTAACTCGTCAAGTATGTGTGAACGAGACACAATAGAAATTCCATTATTATGCGACTCCCGGCAGTCGTTTGATACCTGACTGATTACCCAAATGTCAGAATGGTAATTTTAATGACCATTGGTTGAGACATTTTCCTTTAATACACACACGATCGTAAATACCATTATTATCGATGAAGAAATTAGGTCTAAGTTAGGATTCAGTTTTAGTTGACTTTCGATTGAGTACAGGGTTACGAGTACATTATGGCTTAGTTAAAAATATTACTAAGGTTTACCGGTAAAGTTACAGTTAAATTAGGTTGGTGCAACCCACCCTTACAATGGGGACTATTACCTGCGTAAGCGTTCTCAGGGTTCGCCACTTAGCGCGGATTCCCAAAGTCCCTCAGTAAATAAGCCTGTTTTATGCCCACGCCTGAAGCGGTATGCCATTGTGGCAGCTCTCGAACAAACTTTATTGGCTAATTTTATTCAATTAAATTGTTCTGTTGCATGCGCGCGATCAGACGTTTTAACGCCTTGAAAATTATTGCAATAGATGACGTTAGCGTTGCCCTGCCGCTCGATAGTTCACTATCGATAAGTCTGCCGATAGTTGAGCAAGGGCAATATTTATTTATTTACTTCTTTTTTTTATTTATTTATTAAGTAAACAAACAGCTTTACAATATTACGTTTAGCTTAACATATTAATATTAGGGCAATAGTATTAATATGCCTATCTATAGACTATCAATAGTGTTGATAGCGGCAATTGATATTGAAACACGGCATCTATTAAAAGTAGCAAGCCTCAATATCGAATGAACTATCTATATTAAAGTATGGTAGGAAATAAGTTATTTGATACTTTCCTTTTAGGCCTGATTTTTTATTATTCAGTTGAGAAATATTCCTCGAAAAAATACTATATGGCTAACTTGAAAACGTCACCTATTTGTCGGCAGTAATTTCTGTAAATGTAATTATAAAATCGGTCGCCTTATACTTTATCAGCCAGTTTTGTTTTATCTGACGATTGAAAAATCGGCCCTTATAAATAATCGGCCCTTTGTTCCGCCCTGAGTTTTGGATGAAAGAAAGAAAACAAAGGTGTAGATTTATTTATTAGTATGCTGTTCAACATTTTACTTAAAAAGTTTCTTCAAATATAAAGTTCAATTAAATGCAGACTGATGATAATAATGATTTTCGTCTCTCGAAATAATATTAGTCTGATTTTAATTAAGAATAATATACAAATACCTTGACAAATACCTAAGATGGGTAAATTTTCATCATTAGATTACGAAACCATGACAGGTTAAAAAGTAAGATATGATGGATTCGGTAGAGTTGATGCAACAAGTTTTGAACATGAGCGAAAACCGCTACAGGTAGGAGAGGGAGTGGTCGTTAAGTGTCGACTATGTATAGCACCTAAATGTACAAATCTCAAAGCTAGGTCGCAAGGCGGACACTCTAGTGGGCCCCTCTTTCACCGAGATAAATTCAAATTCAAATTATTTTATTTGCAGTAAATAGGGTATAATGTTGTTATAACACAGTTTATGTAGCTTACAGACCTATTTAGGCGTTTAGTACAGCATGCAATTTAAAATATTACATATTAATTAATTACAAACAATTCTAGATTTAAACATGTCAACATAGATACAATAATTGCAGTG
The DNA here is from genome assembly GCA_963584085.1 of Pyrausta aurata. Taxonomy (NCBI): domain Eukaryota; kingdom Metazoa; phylum Arthropoda; class Insecta; order Lepidoptera; family Crambidae; genus Pyrausta; species Pyrausta aurata. The sequence continues at coordinate 10,046,186 of OY757255.1, forward strand.
GTCTTCGGCAGAATCCTAACACCTAGAGAAACAACAGTTTTCACACCGGCCAGTCCATTTTTAGACTGGATTAGAGAAACCATTATGGATCATAAGAAATTACTAAATTTTAATTTTGATAAAATTAAGCGAATGGAATTTAAAACGTTTTGAGATTTCCTGCTATTTAATGATGTCAAGAGTATTTTGCTTCTTAAAAATCATTTCAAATGAAGGCTAACTAACTGGTCATTGAAGGAATTATTAATATTATAGTTGTTTTTATTAACAATTAAATAAATCCCGTTATAAGAAAATTTTTGTAGAAAAAGATGTTATTGGAGATCTGGCATCTCAGTTATTAAAAGCGGCTCCTAATATTTTTCAAAATACATTTATTACACTAACCAAGTAATCTTCGCTACAGGCGCCGACAGGTAACGGATTCTGTTGATGACATTCATTCGTTTCTTCTCTTTTCAATCATAACACGCATTAAAATTTTAGTTTGACTTCCATTTAATTCAAAGGGTTGAAAATGATCATAATATGTTAATCTCGGTCAACATAAAACGGGTGGTGGCTTCCAAACAGTGAATAGTCTGCCAACCACATGCTGGGAAACACCAAGACGTCACCACATTATTGTCCAGAAGACAAAACTATTATACTCTTACGTTTTTTACAAAAAGTTCATTTCACTAAACGCAGTTCGCGTCATGCTGACAACGCATTTCACAAATCGTTTATAATAGATTTTTATTTTAGCCCCGATGTGTATGCGCATAGTTGATAGTATCGTGCTGTTATGAATGTTGACATGAATAAACGGAGCCCAAAAGGGTTCGTTGAATTGCTAGCAATTAACCGGCATGATACATTAAATAACTGGCATGTATTGTGTATTGTCAAAATATTTTATCAAAAAATTTGATAGGATAATGATCATTTTTCGTCTAACTTATATACCTATCTAATGAAAAAGTACTCATTTTGACCTGCTAACTAAATTATAGAATATAAATATATTTATGTAAACCCAAAAAAGAGCAGCTAATTATTTTTTGCAAAACCTTATCCCTCGTATGATAAATCAATAGGTACAGATGACAATGAAAGATATCCGGATACAAAGAAAAAACTTAAAATAATGGGTCATCATGCTACTGTTCAAAATCGCATCGTCGTAAAACATGTCAAAGCATGCCGAAGTGTCCGCAAAGACTATTAATCTAAGGACATCGCACCGACCATAAAGCTCTACAAAAACAAATAAAATTATATTTAATAGTCTCGTGAGAACTGTCGCCCACCACCCACTGAGGAGGTTCGTTAAATATTTTAATTGCGACGCTAAAAAGGTCCCAAAATTTTATATCTCGTAAATCAAAGGTGTGTCCACGGTAGTCCTGTTACCGGTGTTTTTAGCATCAGTAAACCGGCAGTAAATAAACCACGGAATAGACAGCCGACCGACCTTTCGTGGATCACTACAGAAATTGGAATGGAAGGTTTTTTGGTAAGTATTATTAGCTCATCATCAGTGGATCGTGAAAGCAGAGGCAACAGCGGCGGCGGCGATTAGCATCGCTGCCTACTCCCCGTCAGCCCGATTTTTCGCTTCCGAAATTTCTAAAACTTGATATGTTTACCGCAATCTGGTGATGCACAGATAAAATAATGTCGTAATCTTGTCTCATTTTGTAACACAATAGTTTACCGTTATTACCGGACCTCCCAAGCGGTCTTTTAAATAAGTTATAATTTTCATCATGTGTTCTGTCATCAATCGTGAGATTTGCTTAAAAAAGCAATATGTAATTTTGTCCCATCAGTGTCGGAAGTCCCATTCCGCCGGGGTCGAGAGTCATTCGGAATCCATCATTCACTCCAAACTAGATGCGTAAAAACTGAAATTTCCGAGTCAATAAACGGCTCTGTTTGTTTTTCTAACAGGAAACCTATATAGTTTCGTAAAGAGGCTGGTAAAAAAGGAGGAGAGCGTGTGGGTGGTGGCTGCCGACAGTTTAAGTAGTAACGTGATATGAGTCCAGTGTTTTTTTCCTGACGCACTCCATTTTGTCGGGAGCCAATAAGTTGATGAAACCATTTTTGCCGATTTTTTGTTGAAGTGTTTAAGTACGTCAATCCAAAGAGCAGTCCTATTAGGATTATTACGGAATCTTTTTTTTGTACTTTCGTTAAATTTTGTTCCGATGATGCATATTCTTATTATGTGTAGGTTGAAACCAATGTAGGTCGGTAAGTACTTATGCCACAGATTCATAATCAGTTATATCGCTTATGTGCTATAATACAACAGTCTGGATAACTAGTAACACCTATCCATACAAGTTTACGATTTGAACGTTTGACTTTTTAAACGAAATAGAAATTATAAAATAATATTTTGTTTGAAAAGTAAAACAAAATACCTATGCCTACCAAAAATAATACATAATAGAAACCAACAAGATGAATAAAATCACACGGTCCTCATAGCGTCTAGCTGTTGTTGTGTAATATGCATTTCATCAAAATTATGCCTTACAAAGCACCAACATACAAAATTAATTTCATCAAGTTCTTACAGGTACATAATCGAAAGTAGCAGGAAGTCTTCATCATATTTGATATTTACGAGGTAAACAAAACGTAATTACCTTTTTGAAGTAAAAATAAGTGAAAGAGATCTCGTACAACGGCATTAATCGCAGAGATTTTTTCCAGAGATCAATAAAATGATCGAGGGTTCCCTTTTATTTGTATGTGTGCGTAGGCGCAGAGGTCACGTGGCAAAACCCTCGTAGCAACCCCTATTGACACTGGGCGTCCTTTTTAATCTTATTGGATATTTAGAGGGTAAAAAAGAGAGAAAAGATCACGGTGGTGTGTGTAAGGCGGCGCGGGCTCAAACATCTGCCGTCTCTGATATTTTTTGGTCGGTAAAGTTAAAGTGGAATAATAATACTTTAATCAAAGTTTTATCGTGCTATTGTTTATGCCTCTTGTTTAATTTGTTCTTTTAAAGTAAGTACCGAAATTTTATAATCGCAATTTTCAGGTCAGTGTCCTCTACCTACTCTGAAACGGACCTTAACTTCATAAATACGAATCTGAGAGTTCTGAAGATATACGTAGGTTTTGACTTTTTTTGACAGAAATTGATTTAGTTCTGGCCTAGATAGAATTATTAGCAGATACTTAAGCTGTTTAAAAATACCCGTCAAAAATTATGGGAGCTACTTTAACTAAAACGTAGTTTCGAAACACCTTGTATAAGCTTTAACAGTTCTCCACCATTGTTTTCCGTGAGACTGGCTAGTGTAGACTCTACCTTGACATTGGTCCCAGATCCCGCGGTCCGCGTCATAGCAACCCGTGTTCTAATTTTAAATGTTCTTTCTTTAAATACAAAACCTAGCTCAGCATGTAACGGTCCCACTATTGAAAACGAGACCAAATTGTACGGTGCTCCTTTCCAGGACCTGATCTTGCATTTTGACAAAGTTATTGATATTGACAGAAATAAAAAAAGTGTCTAATGCAGACGCAATAAGGTGGAAGTTGGAATATCAATCAGAATTGTAGATGATGGCATAGGTTTGTCAGGAGGTAGGTAGGTTTATTGAAAGCGAATGCAGCTTCGGCCCCCTGCCCCGTCTGCTGTAAAACAATAAATGAAAAGCATAATTGTCTGGACCACGAATGAGATTGAAAGCGCATACCCACCGGATATTTTTTGCGAATCCAGATTTGAAAGAGTGCATAATGTTGCTTGCTATGAATGTCATTATTTATGCCATTGAAATCCAGTCTGGTGGACAACATGTGCTGAGGTATACTTACAAATTTCATACACTGGTTGCGACCTAATTCAATTTAACGTTCTTATTATTATAATGTGTAAGACTTTCGAGTATTAGGGGTACATACAAGTTAGGATAAGTTAGACTGTATTAATAGTACCTATGTAAATAAAATTATTGTGTGGTGACTGACAATAATTATTATCAAATTTAATTATAACATTTGATTAGGAATATGAAGTCACCACATAATTTTTTTTTTTTTTTTATTCATATTATTTTAAAGAGGGTTTTTTCTAATAGAAAATGACACCCTCATTGTTACCACAAAAAAAAAATTAAATTACATTTCGTCGTCTCATTCCAGTTTTCACAAGTGTATATAGCTTTTTTGCTTCCTCTGAAAGAGGTTTTGATAAAACACTGTTACAAATACCAATCTCGGATGTGAATGATACCAATTGAAAGAAACTAAGTCTATCAGCCTCGTTTCGGACACATTCCATCATAACATGGTACACATCTTCTATAATATTGCATTCGCCACACAAAGGCGACGGTGTTTTTTTCATGAGGTATCCAAAGCTATTTAGTGGTATATGTCCGGAACGAAGTCTGAGGGCCATGACTATGTCATCTCTGCTCATACCTGTGCCATCGAACCAAGGAGACCTGCAAAGAGATGGTTGGATGGTTTTGTACCAAATACCTTTAGTTAACGACCGTTCGTCAAAGTATTCTCTCCATTGATCTGTGCATCGCTGTTTTACATAAGATATTAAATCTGAACAAGTAGGCAAAAAATGTACCTTGAATCCCTCGTAAGATGCTCTTTTAGCTTGTGTGTCAGCTATTTCATTTCCGATGATACCGGTATGAGCAGGAACCCACTGTAGTATAACATTTTTGTTTTCGCTGTGCAAAGATAAAATGGACTTCAGAATCAAATAGGCTATCGGTGTTCCTCGAAAATTCGAGGTACACCGAGCCAAGTGTTGCAGAGAGCTCTTTGAATCTGTCAGAATGACAAAACTATGATATTTTATGGATGCTATATATGAGAGTGCTTCTAAAATAGCTATAAGTTCAGCATACATTATGGATATTCTGGAGTCCATTCTAAACCTGCAACTAATATTAAGTTGGGGGTCATAAAAAGCCGCGCCAATGCCACTAGGACCTTTCGAACCATCTGTAAATAATCTGTAGAATGACGAGTAATTTTTATCTAGGTCTTCATTACAAATCTTTAGAAGCTCATTTTTATTGAAATTATCTTTGCTTGTAATTACTTGTCCGAGGTCCCAGCGGATACAGTTAAGAAGGTCCATATTGCTGGTCCATGTATTGAGAGAATACATACCAAGCTGCTTACTACGATGTATAGGTAATTCATTTAAATAACTATGAACATGAATAAGGAGTGGTAATTTTTTCCGTTCCCAGTAGCGTATGTGTGACGGTTGTTGAAGATTATTCAAAAGATCTATAAGTTCATTGCTCAGAAAAGACTTAGATTTTAACCAGTACTTTGCAGCGAGGTAGTGTCGTCTAACAAACAGTGGTGGTAAGCACAGTTCGTTTTCCATAACATGTATGGGTGTAGATTTGATAAATCCTCCAATCAATCGTAAGCATTGGTTCTGTAAAAGATCAACCTTTTTTAAGAGTGTCTTGCAACTGGTGTCATATAGAAAACTTCCATAGTCTATCCTGCTCCGTATCAATGCTAAATAAAGGCGTCTCAATTGGGTAGGATGTATACCCCAGTTGGGTCCTCTTAAAATTTTTAGGATGTTCAATAACCGCAAAATCTTCTCTTTCATTTCATTTAAATGTTTTGACCATCTTAATGAACGATCGAGCCATATGCCTAAATATTTTACAGAATCTACATTTTCTAAACAGTTTTGTTGAATTTTAATTTGGACCGTCTCTCTCCTGAAACCTTTTTGAAATATGCATACTTTAGTCTTACTTACTGAAATCTCCAGGCCAATCTCCGACATAACATCAACAAATTTGTTAAGTGCTTGTTGTAGATTTTCAGTGCCGACAGGTAGTATGGAACAAGTGTCGTAAATAATGAAGTAATCAGCATATTGTGAGATGTACACATTGTCTATAAAAGTGCAAACTTTCCTTGTTGCAATATTAAATAAGAGTGGTGATAACGGATCGCCTTGTGCTAAGCCTAGACATGTGTTTCTAGTAACCACAGTGTTATTGACTCGAATCTTAAGAGTTCTTTGTTTAAGGAAGTTCCATAGATACAAACATATTTTAGCTCCAGCGCCAATATCGTCCAATATCGAAAGTAAAGCGGATATATTGACATTGTTATAGGCATTACTTATATCAACAAAACACGCTATTGTGGATTTATTTTCTGAAAAACCATTTAAAATTCTATATGTTAAAACGCTAAGATTGTCGTAACAAGAGAAGCCTTTTCTGAAACCTGTAGTATGTACTGATAGTAAGTTATTTCTCTCACAGTAATAGTCCAATCTCTTATTTAGTATGTTATGGAAAATTTTACAAAGGCATGACAACATGGATATCGGGCGCAGAGATGAAATACTTGACTGTTCTCTTCCAGGTTTGGGTATTGGTACAATGATGACTTCTCGCCATTGAGTAGGGATATAGCCAGCTTCAAAAAATGCATTGTATAAAAGTGCTAGATAGCATTTAGCATTCTTAGGTAGATGTTTGATCATAAGATAGCTTATTTCATCAGAACCCGGAGACGTGTTTTTAGCTGGAATGCAGTTTTCCACCTCAGATATTGTTATTGGAGTCTCCAGTTGAGAATTTTGAGAAGAAAAGTTGGGGCACGCTGTAAGAGCATAATCAGGAGCCAAATTATGTAACAATTCGTTTGCTTGGTTTTCATCCACATGTTGATAATTTTGGGGGGCATTGTAACCTTTAATCCATTTCATTTTATTCCAGAGGTCTTTAGTGCTTGTTGTCTGGTCTACAGAAGAGCAGAAATTCTAAAAACTGTTAATTTTAGCGTTACGAATCAATTTTTGTGCCGAACTGACTTTATTTTTATACACATCAAGGTTATATGGAGTCGGATTTCGACGAAAACGTAAAAGAGCTAAACGACGTTCAGCCACTGCTTTGGAAAGAGTTGGAGTCCAGTAAGGTTTCGGAGAAAATGTATTTGTAGGATTTAAATTCATACTTGTAAAAGGAATACTAATTTCAGCCGCAATGTTTATGTAATCAACGAATGTATTATAAGATTTTTGAAGATCATTTAAGATTTGGTAGTTATCAAAAAGTTTTTCATTAATTTCTTTGTATAGTAAAAAGTCTGCCTTTTTGAAGTTTCTTATTCTGCAAGCTGGAAATCTTGTTAAAGAATTAAGAATAGAAAGTTTTATCATTTTATGATCGCTTCCCAGCATTTCATTCAAGAGTCTGTATTCAAACATCAATGCTATATCGGAACTGGCCATAGAGATATCAGGAGAGTATTGTTGTAGAATACCATCTACGAGTTTTATTCTTGTGGGACTGCGATTATTAAGCACAACAAAATTACTCTCTACTAATGCGTCATATATCTGATTTCCTCTTTGATCGGTTTTGAGAGACCAAATTGAGTGGTGACCATTAAAATCGCCTAAAATCACAGTCTTTTTGTTACCAATAGATAAAATACGGTCCCAATCATTGACACAAGTACGTACTGTAGAAGGGCAGTACACTGCTATGACATTTTCAATGTTGTTACAGTTAAATATTCTAGTGTGAACAATTTGTATTTCTGTATTGGGATGGATAACTCTTACAGACTGAGATTGGATGGACCTATGCATTAGAATCGCCACACCACCATAGGAATCGTCACGATCTTGACGATAAATATTGTAGTCTCTTACCTTGAATCGACTTTCAGGCTCTAACCAGGTTTCACACACGGCAGCAATATGGACCCTCTCTTGAATTAGAATATTCTCGAAACAATTCATTTTTGGGCGTAAACTTTGACTGTTCCACAACAGAACGTTAAAATTATCAGTTATCTTATTATCGACCATTAACATATTCTAAAATTAGTTTCAAAATTGGCCACTCAGCAATATTTTCAACCGTTATTAAAATTAGCCATTCTATACAGCACTTAATCATACTCTTAACTTTTTCTTTAAACGGGTCACTGTTCATGAACACGATTTCCTTTAGTCTCGTAAGTAGTTCCCCAAAGGTCACGTCTTTCTTCGTTTGAGGTCCTGGTTGCACAGAGTGAAGAATGTCCCCGCTGTACGGCGGGTCCTCGGTTTGTGTGTGTGGCTCTAATGGGTTAGATTTGCATGTGGTACTCATTTTCAGTCTTGTAGTTTCTGGTTTCTTCTTCTTCGTAGTTTCTTGACTTTTCTTACAGAACTTGTCAGCGTGAACATTGCCCTGGGTTTTTATTACGGAGGCATAAGTGGGAGTTGTAGAGGGTTGCTTGTTTATCTCTTTGGGCTCTACATCGAGAAGTGAGAACATGTTAGAGTACGAAGACGCACCTCTAGAGTCACGTTGCGATGGTTCCGGGAATTGATATTCTTTTGAGATTTCAGCATCGGGCGATTTGGATACATACATTGATCGAGCTTGCCTGTAGGTACAGTTAAACTCTGACATAATTTCGCGTAGTCTTTTTTCTTTCAGGAACTGAGGACATGCCGATTTGTTCAGAGCCATATGGTCACCTTCACAGTTAACACACACGTACACTTGTGTGTCGCAATTTTCATGTTTGCCGCCACATTTAGGGCAGGTTGGTCTTTCTGACGGGCATCTTGATCGAGTATGCCCTAATTTCCAGCACCTGGAGCATTGGGAAACTGGAAACACAAAAGGTTCTACCTTGATACGCAAATCATCTACAATTACGCAAGTCGGTAAAAATGATCCTTTAAAAGCCAGTCTAACGGTCTCACTCGGTGTCCATTCTCCATTAGGTCCTCGACGTTTTAATCGAGACACTGATGTCAAAAGCGCACGACTGTCGCACTTAATACTACTCTTTATTTCATCGTCACTTAGATCTAAATCCACGTCTTTGATAGTGCCGTAAGAGTAGGTTACTTGTTGGGCTTTCTGGATCATCCATCCCTTGTCAGTCAATTGTGTACTAGTGACCAATTTTTCCATGCTTAATTCGTTTTCAAAATCCACCCTAATTTTATAGGGGTTTATGTATTTGATTTTAGTAATATGTAAAATTTGTAATTCTTTAAATACTTTGGCTAGTGCAAATTGTTTCGGTAATTTTTCCTTACTTGTTATATAGACTTCATATTTTTCAATATTTTTTGTTTTCTTTCCTTTCTTTACTAATTTCCACTCTTCTTCATCCTTATCCTCTCTGAATCTTTTTACTGGTCTTTCAGGTATATTTTCTGTATTTCCCTCCGTTAAATTTGTATATTCTCGCATATTACTGAAGGTCTCTTCCATTTCCTTTACGCACGCATTCAAATAGACACTCGGACTCGGTGTTCTTAGCTCGCCAGATGTTGACGGCTCGAAGTTTACTGTATTGTTCATGTTATTATCAGCCATTGCATCGCGCTGCGTCGAAGACAAAAGGGCCCGATAAGCGGCCAGCTGTTGCCAGCCGCCCGCAACGGTTAGATGCCTACTTTGCGCGATCCCGGTTGCAATAAATATATTATTACGAACAGCACACGACTGCCTCGCACGAATACCGCGACGAGAATCATCAGCCGAAGGACGTCCACTGCTGAACATAGGCCCCCACGGCTTCCAACAGCGATCGGTTGTGAGCGATCTGCATCCAGTGCGATCCTGCGATCTTTACAAGGTCGTCTGTCCATCTTGTTTGTGGACGTCCTACGCTGCGCCTTTGGTCGAAAGAATATAATTATATTACAGATATTATTATTTACTTTGACACTGTCGTTAAAAAAAAAACAATTTATCCAAGCTTAATGAAGGTTTTATGCAAATTCATATTCGCCCTTCATTTCAATATATTTTTTTCTTTATTTTAGCCGGCATCCCCTATACCCTTGCATCTAATGAATGCCTAGTTACCTAGACGGGACCTAGTCCTTTCAAATCCGACCTTAGGATTTCAAGATGAAGGTTCCCTATTATCCCACTATAAATGCCCGTGTGGCTCAATGGCTAGCTATTTCAAGGTGACTTGCATTGAGATAGGTCTTAGAAGAAGGTCAACCATTCAAATACAGCTGTTTGTTGACGGATGTGAATGCACAGGTTAAATGTTTAGCCGAGTTTTGTGTTGCTCTATTTGCGTCGTCTAGACGGCCGGCTAGGCATTGTTTGTAAACAATATGGAGTTCGGAGGTTATAATTTGATTGGCTTATTCGTTTTTCTAGCTTAGATTCTTTATGTATATTGTGCTCTTTAGTAACAAAGGTAAAATACCTTATTATGTCATGTGCTTACTACAGAATAATTAAGGCTAGATGGAAACAGAAAGGCAGAGATAAATAGTGAAAATAAATCTACTCAATGCTTACTTTGAGATCGCCCAATCTTTTAAGCTTTCGAAATAATTGGTTCTTCATGTTTACAAAGAGACATCGGCATATATTTTGAATAAAGTACATTCTAATATGAGTGTTTCATATCGAAATTAAAAACGCTACCTACGTTAGTACTTTATTACTACACACAACTGTTACAAAAATAAACCTGGCACCTAAAAGGCTTACGGTGTTTTGACAGTCTTCACTTTCTCAGATGGCACAGATTTGCCCACCTTCCCCCTTAAGTCCCCATATGGTCTGGCTAAATTTAGCTCAGCATAACCTGACGCCAATAATGAGGGACCCACATGTTACCAATATGGTGTACCTCACCTTACTGAGACAGAGAAAAAACTCCACATCTTGTATTACAGGATGCACTTTCGAGTATTAGGAACACTGCCCGAGTAAAGACTCCCTAATCCTGCAGTGTTTTATTACACGAGGATTGCGATAAATTATAACCGAGCGTTTAAAAGTGGAACGCCTTAAAGGTGAGAGCGTTTTTAAAAGACGCGGTGGGTAACATTGCTTTTGCTGAGGGATAGGCGTCATGTTTCTTTTTTATGGGTTTGTAATAACTTCATGATTCGAAGAAAGTTATTTAGTTTAATGATAAACAAGTCCATTTGAATCAAAGTACACCGATGCACTCCGAAGTTAATGTAATACATGGCAATATAACTTCTCTTTGGTCAAAGCTTTTGTTTATAACATTCATATACAGCGTGTGGCCTGTAATAGGAGCAAAAATGTTAATCAATGATTCTACAGAGTATTCGTAGTTACCTTGACCTGGTCATAGTGCTCCAAAATGCTTTAACTAAAAGATATAGCAATGAAAAGTTAATGCATAATATTTAGTTAATGCATATCAAAATCGCTAACTCGTTGTAGTAAATGACAATGTCAAGCCCATGACTGGACTCATTTGTTTGCAATACATTGCTGTTCCAATTTATTTTGTTTGAAAATATATATTTTTTTCAATTTAAAAAATTAAAACCATTAAAGGTCCCACATTTTAATTTTTTGCTTCTATTACAGATCACAACCTGTATGTCAGACAGGAAAATAAATTAGCCCATATTTTAGGAAATGATATGGCTAAGTAGGTTTTTGGTTAAATATTTTAAAACTCTATATCTAACTTAAGCAGGACCTATTTAAATCCAGCAATAAAATTATACTGAAATTTAATTAATAACTAGCGGACCCAGCGAACTTTGTTTCGCCCTGGTCCCGTCCCGCCCTAGCCCCTGCCCCATCGAACGGGATAAAAAGTATCCTATGTCCTTCTCCTGGTACTAAGCTACCTCACCACAGTTTCGCCCCGGTCCCGTGCTACCCCAGCTCCGACCCCGTCTAGCGGGATAAAAAGTATCCTATATCCTTTTCCTGATTCTAAGCTACCTCCCCACCAACTTTCAACCAAATCGGGTTAGCAGTTCTCGAGTTATAAGTGTTGTAACAAACACGACTTTCTTTTATATAATATAGATTGTAAATGATCTCATGTAATTAAGTATAGGTAAACCGCTTCATTGAGACTTCGCCTGCGGGGTACAGGGGTGCGGGCGGAAAGACGAGAGCGGGGACTGTAAGGGGTGCGGGCGGCGTGGATACACAAGAGACGAAATTTGCCGCGACAGTTCTTAAGATATGTGACGTCAGTGGTCACAATGGTGGTCGTCAGTGTCGACACTTTTACGATTCGATACAATTACACTAAGGAAAGTAAATTAATTCTAAATATTACTATCCAGAGCCGTGGATTTATTCATATCTAGTTCATATTCCACTGAATTTGAATCTATATTTTTTATATTCGTGCATGTTTAGGGCTTTTATTAAAACACTGTATTTTACTGTGTTCAAACGGTGGACTTAATGCTAAGAGCATTCTCTTCCCCAGTTATACTTCAGCATAGAATATATAAAAGTAAGTACTTCAACTTTAGGTCATGTACAAAGATTGTAATAGGTGCAGGAGAATGATGTTAAATAGGAATTTTAAAAAACACGACAAAAAAATACAATCATATAGATTTTGTGTCCGAATATACTGCGACTCATCTTCAGACTTCAGTCAGACAGTATTCTCTTGTGTACTTCTGTCAAAGCGTCCGCAACTGACAACAGATGCTATCGCTACTTGTGTAGCGAGCGTACTGAATTTTGAAAAGAATGTGCCTGCCGCCCGCACCTCTCACAAACCCCGCTCTCGCCTCCCCCCGCGCCCCTGTACCCCGCAGGCGAGGTCTCAATTTCGCGGTTTACCTATATTTATTTTAGTCGGTGTGTAGTAGTTCAAATTAACCTTCCTAGAGGTAATCAACATCATGTAATGACAAATGTTGATATTGATTATTGCCTATTGTTACCTAATAATTCAAAGCCTAATGGCCAGCATCATTAAGAAAACTGAAATCGCGTAAATACCACCCTTTCAAAGTCTAAATACCCTAAATGATCATCATCAATCTTTGGAAAAAACTATAAACAAAATAGTTCTAAAGGCATTGTAATAGAGTCTATTGCTGTAATTGTAATAAGCTACAAAAGGATAGTGGCACGTGCCAATGCGCAGGACAAAAGCTAAAAGGGCAGGCAAGCAGCTGCGTGGGTGATACACACACATACAAAGAACTTAGATAGTTCGTTACTATCACACATAGGTAAATGGTCATTTCTTCTATGACTCGCAGTAGTGTGCGTAGATATTAGAAATGATAACGTTTATTGCCAGCCATGTGTTTCGCTGTCAGCTGATGTTTACAATGACGTAGTGTGACGTTTTCCTCAGCTTTTCCTAGATTGCTCCTCGCCCCAAATGCTGCGTATCGAGACGGTACACAATTTTTTATCTTGTATCTGAAAACCGTATTAAAGGTTCTTATTAAAAATATTTAGGTATACAGATGTCTCTACTACTGTAACATACAAATATACCACACAATTGAACAATATTTTAAATTTCAGGATGTGAAATTACCTTGAGTTTACCCATGAATACAATTTTTTTTCGTGATTTACTAGTCTAAATACGAGTACAAGCAATTTCGTAGTTTAAAGTAAAAATTATTTGATTAATAGGTAAATTTTACATCATAAATACTGTTTGTATATAATGGTGTATAAGAGCTTGTCTTAATATGTACTATTTGTTGTATAGTCTCCAAAAACTAAGATTAATCAGAGTGCGTACGCAAAAAATTAATGGCTTAGATGCGCCCGCGGCTCTCCCTAGCAACCCCTGCGAGTGCATTCTCTCTCGAATTCCATTGAATCAAACGGTTTTTTAGACTTGTGTGTATACAGTAAACTACACATATAATGAAGATTTTGAAGCTTGCCCAGGTGAGAGAATGAAGAAAAATATAAATATATCTGCTAGATCTGAAATTTATTTCTTGACATATTTCGTTTAACTTAACCCGAAAAACTTTTCTAAGAAATAGAGAGACATAGGTATGTCGATTGTAAGTAGGTACTTCGATTGTATATATTTTGCAAGAAGGAAGACGGGGTTTCAAAAGTTCTGAAAAGTTTACGGACGAGAGAAAATGTTCAACATTGAGTTGACCTATTCATATTATTACATTAATCTGGTAAATAATTATATCTTATGTATGAGCTTCTGATGAGAACTCGCACACACGGGGTACAGCTACATAGTTATCAAACAAATCTAAACTATTAACGCGTAAATCACGTCAGATCGAAGCTTGCTAATCGAATTATTTCTCTCTGATGCTACGGAACGCATCAAAAGGACTCGTAAATTACAAACTGTATCGACGGTGGTGGGGCATGTTATTGTTATTGAAGCAACGCTTCCCCAATCCGCCCCTTTGAAAGAGCATGTGTGCAACTAGTGAGTAAGTACCCCTGTTGATCCCCCCGCGAGCACCCCAGGTGCGACCGTGGCACGCGCCATTCCCGTCCCGGCCGGCGCTCTGACGCCACCTAAACATCCCTAACCTCACTACATAACTGTAGTTAGCCCTACGTGACCACGACTACCACTATCGCGGCCGTGACTAAACTACGCAAACAATCGGAACATGTGAAATAGCCAACTCATCGCAGAAATGAGCTCGATCGGCGTCGTCGTCTTCCGCAACTCACCGCTCCAGGAATCCGTGAACAATACCGTGAACATCTCGAACAATGAAGCCAATCAAAACGTCAGACGAGAAATAATTATCGTGCGGAAGAAGCCGAAAATCCAATCGCCGGCTACGGTTTCAGTGAGTTCGTTAGTGCGCGCGATAGACCCGAGTGCTACGACTACCAGCGTAGTCGCGAAGAGGCCGAGATTGCGTGAAAATAGTACGGAAGAGGTGCGCACTCCGACGCCGCTCGCCGTAGCACGGCGGAATGCGCGGGAAAGGAACCGAGTGCGGCAAGTCAACGACGGCTTCGCGGCGCTGCGCCGGCACATACCCGAGGAAGTTGCAGCTGCATTCGAAAATGCCAACTCGAATCGTGGACCCAACAAAAAACTTAGCAAAGTGGAAACTCTACGGATGGCCGTCGAATACATAAGAAACTTAGAAAGCTTGCTAAATATCGGCCACGCTGATAAGGAAAACTCGAGCCGACCGTCAATGGAATCTTTCCCTTCGCCTGCATCGTCATCGCCTAGGGAGAACAGCCAAGAGAGGAGTTATTATTCCCTCAACTCACCAGCGCTCGATGATGAAGATATGGATGAAGACGAAATAGATGGCGCTTTACAGCAAATTCCGCAGCATCAATACGTGGAACTGCCTGCTGCGGAAACCTTTCAACTGGTCTCCACTCCTCATTTGTATGAAGAGGAAGACTGTGCTGGCCAGCCCTTGACTCCATCTTCGGATCTGCTCGTACAAGATGAGGTAAACGGTCACATTTTAGAAGGACATTTCACGTTTCCAAATGCCGCTGAACAATTCACTGTGATTCCAGAGCAGCCGTACCTGAGTGAGTCCGATATGCCAGTGAATGAAAGTGATTTTGAAGTAAAATATTCAGAATCGCTTCATCACCAAATGCAACATAACTTCAGTGGTGAAACCGAATTGCCGTTAGAAACAATTAATGCTCAATTGATTATGGCTGAAAATGATTACAAGTTTAAGGATGACGATGATTTTATAGAAAACCAGCCGTTTAATGATGTGGAGTTGAAAAAAGAGCTTCCTGATATCCAAGTGACACCTGAAGACAGAGAACAGTTTGAGGAAACTTTGAAATGGTGGCAGGAAAAAACGAGGCATTCCCGTCCTCTCGCGAAGAAGAATTGATGTTAATTCGCTATCTTATTGTAGTTTATTTGTGTAAGTAGAAAATTTGAGATATTTATTGTGATGTAATTATAGTGTAATGAAATGTACAGCTGTGAGTGCCAAAGACGGTTGCGCGGGCGCATCGCAAGGTGTGCCGTAACGGTCAGTAGAATAATGAGCCTTGTACACTTTTATTGCCATTTGAGTTAAGTTCATGCTATTTATTTAATACCCGTTGAATTAATATCCTGTCTTGTTTTAATCCGGGCTTTTAATTGTAAATTTCATAGCTGTGAAACTGATAAAAGTTTTGACTGTGTAAGTAGGTAGAGTCAATTTTAGATCCATGTGTACTGTATCAAGAATTCCTAATAAGTTTTAATTGTAAATATTTATCACAAAGGGCACCTACATGTAATACAAATTAACTTAACTAATTTAACATAGTGCCTTCTAGATGTAATACTATTGTGATGTTAGATTTGTAGTCTTATTTAATACGTCATTAATTTTGTAAATCTATTACAATAAATATCTATTCTCCAGAAAAATGACTATACATTATTTCGTTCTAGTAATGTACCTAACCGTTACTCACGACATTGACATTGTGAAACAGGCTGTACGTATTAATGACATTCCCTAAAAGGTTTTTTTGTTCCATAGATTCATGAATGGTGGTGAGTGAATAATTCACCATCAGAAGCTAATGATTACAATCAGCCCCATTAGAAACACATTCTCCTAATTCCATCCCTATTGATAGTTTAGACAAAGACCCCTATGGTAATTCGGCCAAATTATTTGACTGTGAATGACCTACTTATAACGATTAAACTAAAGCCGCAAGGGTGAGTTACACCAAAGACCGTTAACTATAGTTAGCTGGGTGAGAACCGGCTAAAGAAACCGCAATTTTCTTTCATGTGGGACTAAAGTTAATAAATGACATTTAAATCTGAATTAGGTACTAATATACTTATTTCTGAAGTTTACGCGAATATTACACATTTAATAAAACACAATTTACGGATAATTTCGCGATAATTTATTTGATTTTTCATCCCGACGTTTCGAACACTTTACAGCGTTCGTGGTCACTCGTGGTACATTCAATCTATTTATATTGCACTGACAAAAGATAATAGTTCTTATGAAATCGGCACGAAACCTGTATGACTAGATGATGTTACATCAAAGTACGAGCTAACCAACACTACCCCCGGTTAACATAACTACTAGTTGGTGGAGCCGTCCTGGGCCGTTAACGGTAAGGCGATATCGCATTGTGATTGTAATAGGCCGCCGTTACTCCAAAAAACATCAAGGGATCCTGAGCCAAGGGAGTCGGCGCAAACGGGTCATTACAATTTCGAGATCGAGTTTTTGAGTTTGATTTTATGCGCCCGGACCGTTCCTTTTTTTAACCATTGAAACTGCCTATTGACATGACGTATCAAAAAATAATCTGAACGAACTGATGAATACTTAGATATGCGGTGAATACTAAAAATAACTAAAGTAAATAGCATGTAAGTGAGTACTGTAACTAAATGCCGATATGTCATATTTCTAGAAGACGTAAGTTCCTGCAAAGACTAATCTAACAAAAAAAAACTTAAACATCTGCATTACCAAAAAGCTGTCTAAGAGAATGCTTTGAGGCTTTAAGTCCGCCAATTGTACAACTCACAGGGAAATCAAGTTTAAATAAATAAAAATCGGCCAACCGGTTCTCTAGTTATAAGTAGTGTAACTAACATTTAATAGGTTTTTTTTCTACCATTCAGCTGTACCTACCTAACCTATATATCATTTGCCAAGGAACCACAGATTGCACAGAGGCATCCCAACCATGCAAATGTTGGTACATTCCCATTTCTTGCTTCGTTCCGCACGCTCCCACGTTTCCGGGTGGAATTTTAATTTCTCCTCAACTTCATATTTTTTCAAAAAACATCCATATTTTACTCACCAACACACTATTTTGGCTTCCATTTAAATATTTTCCGCTCCATTCGTCAGGCACTGTTTCAAATGATTAAACTTTTCGATGCACGTGATAGAGTATATCCATCAAAATTTAAATTTTACGTGTAATTCTATGTTAATCGCTTCCATAATGGTGCGTAATAAACTCCGTAGGAGTTCGATTAACACTTAGACGGTTTGGGATCAAGCTATACCAGTTTGTAAAAATTTAAAGTAACTTAAAAGTTCTAAAATGCGCCGCAGCTTCATATAAGTAGTTATTAGCGTTCATTATGAAACAAGTGTCCTCTTCAAGATGCAGTGTTTATCTCCGAGTTACAAGTGCCGAGGACGGTAGTGTGTTTACCATTATCTGTGGTACATTATTACTGTACTTAAAACTCCGAAACCAGTAGTTGTCGGATAAAGACTCGCTTCCAAAGTTCAAACAAAAAATGAGCTTTCTGAGCCCTGCATCAACCGCTTCCTCAGTTCTATGTTAATTGTAAGGTAACCTAAAGATAAAGAAAAGAATTGTGAATTGTGTTTTATCCATATTTGCTGAAAGGTGTGCAGAGAGATGTAACAGTCGAATTACGTTAGGTATGCATTATTAGGTGGAGACGTAAGCCTACTTAAAACTATTAAACGTCGCTGTACTCTTCTCAAATCCAAAATTAATAACAAAACCATAATCGGTGCATTATCAACTGTCCGGGCCGAACTGGAGCCGGGCGTGTCTTCCCGATAAACCAAACCAAACCCAGCAGGCTAAAAACTCATAAAATATTATAGGTACCTACCTACCTAATGACTGTGTAACTTTAGCAATAATCAATTTGACTATGTGCACACGTGTTAGATCAATTGGGCTATCAAGAATCAGGTTAGCTCATGCGTGGGAACGTGCGATCCCTTAGCATGACAAAACCACCACCGCTAGGAAGAACTCTGATAGACGCGGAAAAAAGTCCGTTACGTTATGGGCCGCTATGGCTTTGTTGTGTTGGGGCTTAGACTGCGCCCAAATTAACTTGATACTTGACGGAGTAATTAGCTTACATCATAACATTTGTATGACAACAAAAAATACTGTTCATTGCGGTTGAGTTTTCTGTAAATTCATGCCTACAACTTATAAAGATATGCTCTGGTTGTTCCATAGTAATAATTACCACGTTGTCGCTTTAGGTAACCTGATTACTAAAACATTGCTTGTTAACATTTTGTTTCGTGTCCAATGCTATTTACACCTACTTAAAGACGGTAATTTTTACGATGCGTCAAGATTGTTCATACCAATTGCTACAATTATTAGCCTTGACATTCGTGTTAAAAATTAAACATAATTTCCTCCACAAATATCAGAGTAATGTTACATGGTTGCAACAAGTTACTGTGTTTATGCTTCAGGCGGCATACGTTTGTTGTTAAATCGATGTCTACTATGTATTTTGAAGAAAACGAGTTATTTTTTGCCTAAGAAGCCTTAAAACGTTTTTCATCAAGTATCAAGACTATTTATGTCGCCGAAAACAGCGTTGTAAAGTCAAAGAAGCTACCCCATTGTTGTGTAATATTTATTCTTGCGCGGATCTCTTGGCTTTCAGTAAGGTCGAGACCATTGTCGCAGGGTTCATGGGAACGGGCAAAAAACGGACCTCGCCGAAGGGAGCTACCGAACTAACGAACAAAACTGAATAACCACTTTTTCTATGCAGTTTCGCTAACATCCACGTGTTCGAAGATTAGGTGGCATATTTTATAATCTTCGATATGAATGCAGGCAAAAAACCAGTTTAGTATCAAAAGAATCCGTGTTTGTCTAAGTAATTAACAAAGGATGTCATCTAAGTCGCGTCTTTGTTAATCCTGTTTTATGCCATAAAATTTTCAGCATTCGACTTCCTTGGCAAAGCTTGTCAGCTTTATTAGACACACAGCTTATTTCATCTGTACCTATCTGGGTAAAACCTCGATGACACGATTCTAGTATACATTTATTTGAAGGCCGTAGACGTGAGCTAAAAAACAACTTCGATTTAGAATCTAATCTAATCTTCCTTTTGAGGCTTCAAAATAATTCAAACTTTTTATAACATTCTGAATGTGAAATCGCAGTAAACAAATCTACAAAGGCGGTGTTTGCTTACAGATACATGTATAACTACATGTGGTAGTCACATGTATGTCGGTAAATTAGGGCTTTTTTGTTTTATCACGTTAGCCAGATTGCTCGATAGTAGACAGAGAAATTGCGGCACACCATACGGCCTACGTTTGTGCCATCTGGTGATCCGGAGATTAAAAAACTGGCCAAGTGCGAGTCGGACTCGTGCACTGAGGGGTCTGTACAATTTTGTCTCATGTGCTAAATAAAAGACGTTGTTTTTGTGGTTTAAATCATGTTTGGTACGAAAGTGATCTGTAAGGTATTAATTCCAAAAATATGCAGAGAGGTCATGAATCGTCTGATTGTGTATGGATTACTAATATATTTTTTTAACTGAAAGTAAACGTAGACAGATAAATAAGGTAAGACTATTTTTAAGGTCCTGCAAAGAAGGTGGACACTTAAAATATCTTATTGGGGTTCAGTATTTTTCTTACAAGGTGCGGGACCCTAAAAAGCACCAAATTGGCCCAAATACGTCGGGAGCAAGTTACGGTGGCATATGCTTTTGTTTGACTCTAATTATTTAATTCGATTTGAAACCGATCGAAAACGCAAACATGTGTTTTAAGTTAAAGCTTTAGCTGAAAAAAAAAACAAACAAAATGTCTAATTCGGAACAAAAGGCACAAGATGTCGATGGATTTCGGTAATCGGATTCTTATGCGAAATTGTACGAGAATGTATGTTTGTATGATAGGTAAAAATTCAATTTATAGATTTTTTGAGTACGTTCAGGTACTTACTTGACTTGACAAACCAAAATTTTCAACCGACAAAAGTTTGACCGGTAGGAATCAAATTAACCGAAATCTTAAGAGTGATGGTAAAGTTGATAGTTTTGGACACAATGACCTCTATTATATGATTAACAAAATGAATAACGACAACCTTATGCATAGCGTTGAATATTAAAATATGTATACTAATATTACGTTAATATTTTACATTCTGACGCAATAGGTTTAAATATTAAAATCAAGCAATCCCGCCTACTTTACTATGTTAGTATTACGTCAGACTTTTCCCTTTTACGGCATAGACAAATAAGAATCAAATCAAAACTTTTATATTTACGTCCTTCTTAAAGAAGTTGCATTTGCTATATAACAAGTCAACATTGAATACATTATATGTGTACACAATACACAGAATCAAAATATAAATATCGATACTTGTTACCCACTGAAGTTGTGAAAACTTATAATTTACCTCTATAATGGATAATTTTATAATGGATAAAATTATCTTATATTATCTTATTATCTTACCTTGACTGTAAATTACGTTGCTTAGGATATACGTTTAATACATACAGATAGATGAAAAAAAAGTATAACAGTGCATAAAACCACTTAGGTTTGAAATAATGCTGCTACTCATAGATTCTAGACTGATTCATAAATAATCTATAAACATTTAAAAACCTCCCGTCAAAGGTCATATTTCAAAGTCATGGTTACCTTACCATGTTATTTCAATATGATTGAAGTAACATGGACCAAATTCCTATTAAATAGGACATATGGGAGGTAGTCAGATCCCCTCATTAGTTATTAAAGAGCTGAGACCTTACTCTGGAAACAAAATCCGATCCAATGGTTATAGCCTTCTCTGTCACTAATACCAGCCAGCAACCAGCAATTCAAACCAGGCCGTGTATGCGTGTGACAGGGATGGCAATATTCATTGGATCGGGTTTTGTGTCCAGAGTAAGGGGGCTGATGATCATTAAGCAACTGATCAGGTCATGGTTACTCGAAAACCCCACTCTTTTTGTACCTAGGGGTTAATTGAAATATTTGGAGTGTTACATTTAATTTAAGAATATTTATTGCTAAGCAAAGCAAAGTTTTCTTACTATACATAAATTATTAAGTTTTGATCGTAATACAATTACTAAAGAGTAATAACGATAAGCAAACATATCAGAATCCAACTCAAACTCCTTCCAACTAATTATTTTCTAGAGATCAAGTAAACAGCTGTTCACAAAGCGGTTCAAACAAAGATTTGCAATGATTCACTGAGTGCACGAGTTATCTTTTGCCACGCAAATTGTTTATCTGGGATAAATAACAAAACAATGATTAAGTGGAGAAAACATTGAGTAATAGTGCTCACTTGCATCATCATAAACATGACATGAGTAACATTTCCATTTCGCAGATGCCACTTAAAGCAAAACCGAAAAAAGTAGACCTATCTGTAGGCTAAAATCAGATATATGCCCTCAACTCATAGATATTTACATGTAAGTCATTGATTAAGAGAAGGAATCGATGACATTCGCTGTTAAGTTCTGTTTGATAATTTGCAGGCTCATTAAAATCTAAATCACGTTTAGATTAGGTAAATCAGGCAGTAAAATACTAGATATTTTATTTTTGTTCCTACTGAAGTATTATTTTTAAGTCGTAGTAAACAGTTTTGTGAAAAAAACAATAAATCCAAACAATGACACAAATATACGACAAATAAAATATATCCATTAATATAATACGACATACAAAATGGCGATACACACTCTAATTTACTTTGGTAAGTACCCCTCCTAAATCGTACTTTCGAGATGCCAAGTTATGTAATATCACAATTTTTTCTTACTATTTGAAAAATATTTGCCCGTCAAAGACGTAGAAACATTTTAATAAAGGAAATAGAGAAGTGAAAAAAGTCTAGCTTGGCTCACATGTACATGACGAAACTCAATTAAAATGTCCAGAAATAGAAAATCATGCAAGATGATACCTCAAACTGTTACTGAAAACTAAATAATAATTATTCTGTAGTCCATCACATTATTTATGAACCGTTAGAAAACTAATTGGATCTGTATTAGAATAGAATATCTTTATTCAGAAAACAATACATAACTCTATTCTCCACGCCATGCCACCACACCTCAAGATAGTGGTCTGTCATTGACTTTACATCTTGACATGACTTAATTTCACACATAACATTACATAACCGAAAATGGAACAAACGCTATTTCGCTATTAATACAATTTAGCATATTTGAAATTACAAAAACATGGTTCATGGTTAATTTAACCCTGGTAAAGTATACCACCCTGCAACAGCGATGCCGGAATCACGGGGTTATATTCCACATGTCGGCAGCATTTGGACGCATGTCAGCCCTGCTTCCGAAAGGCATGTCGCAAACTGAATTATTGAAACAGACCCAATGAACACGTACATAAATAATTAAATAAATTATTTAGGCCAATTACATTTACGCGGCATAACCTATTACGAGCATGTTTGTATGGTTTTATTTATTTTTAAAAGTAAAAGGGCCTTTTATTTACAGAGTCTAGGTAAGACGTATCTGTTAGTTTTAACTGCCAGATATTTACATACAAAATAACCATTTTATTGCCTATTGTGTAATATCTGTATGAGTTTAATTAAAATTAATGTTATCCATTTGTTGCTTTTGACAGGTGCAATTTTTAATATTTAGTTTTATTAATTAGATATTAGTGACAAAATAATGTAAAAACTTTTTTAGGGTAGTACATACTTGTGAAACCGTGTAAGATTCGTAGTCGCGTATGTATTTTATCTATAATTTCAGTATTATTGAAGGGCTTTGTAATAAGATTAAAAACAGATTGTTAAGTGTTGTTGGACTTAGATAATAAATTAATATTGTTGGCAGTTCCCACCCTTATCAACATGCTGGACTATATTCTTGGCTTAGCCCTTGGCGCACGTATGACACCATTGTAATATTACTTACGTGATAAAATATCTAATATTTATTTGTTCTATCTGTGCCTAAATACATCTGTACACAAATATTACTTATACTAAGAGTAATATTTGTGTGTGCTTTTACTGAGTATTGATATGGCTTAACAATTAACTATGAAGTGATCGATTTTTGTGACCAATTCTTTCTAAAGCCTTGAATGAATATCAGTGTTATAGTTTTTTTTTTCTTTTAAAAATCGCAAAAGCAACCATTGAGTATATTAATTAGTAATTAAGAGGAATTTAACTCCCAAATTTAACTCAGAAATAGATCAAAGTCGGTTTCAGGAATGTGTTCATCATGATTAAATATTAAAATTATGTAAAATTGGTAAATTCAGACTAACTAAATCATCAAAAAAACAATGACTGACATGGATCTTTCACATTTTGCGTCATAAAATTACAATTAAAGTAATTAGATTTACTGAGTGTGTGTTAAGTAAATAATTATTAAGTGTACCTACCTAATGTAAGTTTGTATTTAACAAAGTCTGTCATCTATCTTTATAACAGTAACATTCTTAGAATTTATGACATATGTATTTGATAAGAGCACTGAACAACTACGAAAAATCATTGTCATGGCAACATTAAAATGATGTTAGATGAATACGACTTTGTAAATATAATGCTGGTTTTTTTAGTACAATAGTATTCCCTACTCTCGAACACGCCTTTACTGTTTTAAACTTACAAGTTCAACATTTGCATGCCAACCCGCCTGACTTTGAGTAAAAAAACTATTATTTTGTATCATTTTGAATAGCCACAGGAAATGCCTATAACATTTGAGCATTATACAATAAGGGGTTAAAACATTCGCTTTCTACTATTATAAAGGTAGTTACCCCGCCTGTTTTATGGGCAACCTGAATAACATAGTTTTTTATTATCCATTTCTAATTGGTAGCACGTGCAGTATTTCCTCCGAGCCACGTGGCTAACTGAATTATTAAAATATTCGTTCCACACCGCCAACCCGATATAAGTGGCCCACACAAACAAAAGCACGATCTATTAGATATGTAAATATCATGCATTCTCTGAACAACCTTCATTGACTATCGGTTCTTACATTGTGGTAATAAAGACCTAATTTATACTCAAATATTCAAGTACGCCTATTGTGTACTATCTGTATGAGTTGATTAGATTGATGTCCCATTATAATGTAAATAATTATAGTGTGATAATTATCAATTAACCCGTCACGCGTCGAGCCTTTCGAAACGGAAGATGGCAGTAGTGCTCAGGGTAATTTATGTACCTAAATTTTTGATGACCTTCATCAGGATTTATCAAAATATCACATTGTGGTTATAATTATACCTTATAAATCATATACCATTATAAAGTATAGGAAATAACCTATACACTGAAAAATGTGTAATAGAGTTTTATAACTTACATAATATTTAATCCATTGGTTAAAATCTCCACTTTGTTTTTGTAAACTTTCGTCACTGTAAACAACACTTTGAAACACAAATTTGTGATAGTATTGACACTTATACACTACTCTATTCTATAGATTAACTACTTGCCATTAATTTTCACAACAAAGTTCACAAGAAATAAGACAAATGACTACCCAAATTATAATTATTTACGCAGCGACACCGACCGCGAAATCGTAATGGCGGACTGACCGTTCCGATAGAAAAGTTTGGCCCTTTTTTCACCAACTTATTTACTAAAATTGCTAAAACCAATGCTTAAAACATATTCTACACTTCTTTCTTAGTAATTTCATCTATAATTATCGTAATATACACATCCCGTTTAACTGCTTGAGACAGTTTTACCTTTAGCACTCACGGAACAATTGCGTAACAACAACAGTAATGGCGGACACTGAGGCCAGGACGAAAAAAATATTATCTTGCAGAAATGTTGTTGCTTGTTGCCAATTGGTCAGTACTAGAAATATGTTCAGAAGTATTCTCTGATTGGTTGTGCAAATTTATACGCCAGGCCAACCACAGAAACTGAGTGAAGGTAGGCGCCAAAGATAACGAATTTAGTTACGGACAGAGGTTTGTCCGTAAAACGCGTCGAGCTCTTTTCGCTCAAAGACAAAGGTGTGTCCAGGAATCACTTGACGGGTTAAATTAAATGGGCCGTTAGTAGGTCAAACTAATAAACAAAATTCCTACACCACGATTACGACGACGAGACGACGTTACGATTTCTTTGACGCTACCTATAATATGAGGCCCGGTCCTATAATATCATCATTCGCTTGCCCTGTTCCCAGTTTATCTGGGAATAATATTAATAATAATGATTGTTAAAAAAGTACTACTTAAAAAAGCACGTTAAATATGGAACTCACTGAGTTTTAGGCCCAATTTCATCATCGATAGTAATGGTAAAATTACGTTACCAGCGATTGAATATTTACGATTGTGTGTGTTTGAAAAAAAAACTGCCTTAACCAATGGTCATTAAAATAGCCATTCTGACATTTGGTTAAAGTAGTTTTTCTAAAACATACAATCGTATGTATTAAACCACTGTTTATTTATAGATTGAGAACAATGTTTGAGTCAAATTTAAAAATACAATTATTTTTTTCAGATTTGTCAAAGACTACATAATTTAAAATGATATTTAATGCAGCAACTTTGCTTTGAGAAATCAAACGGTTGAACTTATTGAGATGAAATGTCTAGAATAAGACATTTCAATTACTTCAAGCTGTGGCCGCAGGTCTTACTGAGACCTAAACTTTGCTATTCATCACAACTTGACGTGCACTCTCATTAATAACTTCCTCATTCTCGACTTCATAAACACGTCGAGACTCCGAAAATAGCTGAAACCCCAGATGTTTTCCTGGTTCTTTTTTCGCTTTGACAAAAACTTGTCGCGTACCAACGTGGGAACTTCTTGGCAGAAAAAACTGTTGCAGATGTTGGAGTAGACCCTCTCGAGACCTCTCAATGTCCAAGACCACGTGTTGCCAGAACAGGAAGACAAACTTTGCAATTTTTTTCTTTTTCTTTTTCTGCAGACGCGTGCCACTTGCCAGTCAACGGACTGTGAAATAGACCTGTTTTTAGTTCGAGGGTGGAACGATAGCCTTTTGTTTTACATGATCGTATCTTGTTTTCGCCTCGTAAGTTCAAGGGTAATTTATGATGAAATTAATAAGAATGTTGTAAGGTTCGCTGGACACAGCTCGGGATGTGTTGTTCTTCTAAATTTAACTCATAGGTATTTCATTAATTATTACTAATTAATGAAATTCTGTAAGGGCAAGAAAAGTAAAAGAAATAATGATAGGTGAAAATGAATTTATTTTACAAATATATAAGTCTTATGTCGTATTTATAAAATGTTTTGATTTGAATGACAATAGGAATTGCCAGTCAAAAATTTTTTTAAAAATTCTGCTGCTTGCTTGTAAGATTACTAAAAGAAAAACACTCGTGTAGATTTTTTTAAACAAAAATAATAACGTCTAAGAATCTTAAAGCTAAGGGCCCTAATAAGTAATATTACTAAAACTGTACATAATATTTACATAACCTCTTACTTACGTACTATTTTTCACTATTTTTAGAAATGAATCTCATGACAACAAGAATTGTTTTTTATATTAATTAATAATTCATTAATCATGCTTGTGGGGTCCTTTTCCCCAAACTACCCTTTAACATAGTATAAACTAAGTTTCGAGCACATAAACACACTAGGCATAACAATTGGTGAGTAGTTATCAACCTGACAATACTGTAGTTGATATTGCCTAATTTTTATTACTCCCCAATGTATCGTTGATACTGATAACTCGAGTCTCAATGTCAATCTAATTATTTTTACATAATAATTTACTACTTTATTGCACAACATTTCATTTCTACTTATATTAATCTACATTTGTACTTAAGTGAATAACACACGCAGTAAAATTCAACTATCTATAATAAACTCAATCATGGAATCACAAAGAACACGTGTTAACACGTTCCGGGACACTACTCCAGACACAATAGATGTTTTATTGTTTTCACGCCTGTAGGCGGGCACTGTCCCGGAACGTGTTAAATTCATATCAAGTACTCTATCCTAAATACTACGAATTTAACTAGGGCAGTCTACTATATTCTTATGTTGCCGTGTTACTATATTCTTATTGTAACTTCTTACAATACTCGTTTAATAATTTACATTATGTATTAATGTGTATACTCGTAAAATGACTGTAACTGTGAATGCAACATAGAGATCTAATTAAAATTTTAAAAATCCTTTACCATTTTTATTCATACTTTATCATTGAGCTGTGCTCTTTCTTCTGTCTCCTCTTTTTTCCCTCTTCTAAAGTACTCTTCAATTTGTAACAAAGTTTTTCCTTTCGTTTCAGGAAGATAGAAATACAAAAATATTGTTCCGAATAGAGTCGATACCCCGTAGAATAAATAGGCTCCATTGTGTCCTATACTCTCAAACATGTACGGGGCTGCTTTTATAGTACCAAAGAAAGCGACAGATGTCATCATTACACTAATACCAGAACCCAAACCTTTGGTTTCCGATGCGAATAACTCTCCCACCATATTCCATGGCAAAGGACAAATGCCCAAGTTTGATACGACAATATAAATAGCCATGAGGCCTAAGGAAATGAATCTAGACAAATGTCTTATTGTGCGAATCTCTACTAAATACAAGTAAACGGCCAGGGCTATCAACGATAATGTTGTAAAAATTCCACTAAACAGTGCCAGAGGTCGGCGGCCACATTTCCTGAGCACTATACAGGCCGCGACCAGTGACGCACACCGCAGCATGTCCACGCTCAACATCGCGACGTACGCAATCGACTTATCCGTGTGCTTGCCCATCAACTCCGTCATCATTTCAGTCGTGTACGCACAAATAACGTTGATACCCGAAAGTTGCGTAATCAAAAAAAATATCATCATAATCGTCAACGGCTTCCAAAACTCTGGCTTCTTTATATTCTGCGATAACGCCTCCAATTTACTCTTAGAGCCATCTCTCTTATTCTGATCGGAAATCAATCTATCCAATTCCGTCTTCATTTCCGGGCTCGTGCCTCTGTACCATTGAAACGATTGTATACATTCGTCAATTCGGTTTTGGGAAGCGTACCAAACTGGAGATTCAGGTGCAAAGTAAGTTATCACGCTACCTATAAGAGGAAATATTCCACACAAGAGAGCAGCTATGTTCCATCGTAGAAATGTGCCGAATAAATGTGATAAGAATACTCCAACGGCTATGCCCAAAGATAAGGCTGCAAGTAGAAATCCTCTATAGTTTGGAGAGCTGAACTCAGCTACGAACACTGGGCCGACAGGACCCAGCCATCCTTGACAGAGTCCCGTGATGAACCTCCCCACTAATATTAATCCTAAAACGTCATTTGAGAATGCGATTATTGCCCAGCCCAAGACAAAACATATTCCGCACAGGAACTGAGATCTTTTCCGACCGAGTCTATCCATCAAATATCCGGATAGTACGTTCCCAAATATAAGGGCGAAGGATGACATGGATGCTGAAACAAAAAACAATTACTGTTAATGGCAGTGCTGAAAAATTCAAAATATGAATTTTTGAATTAGTTCACTTGTAGTGAGTTGAAAAATAGGCAAGTCAAATGTTATTCTACAAAATTTCGATTGGAGTTTTCTTTAGTTTAACCAATAATAGTTCAGAATGGCAATGTTTATAACATTTTAGTGTTTAAACATTCTAAAAACCAATGACAATGTTTCTCAAAAGCTTTGGCGCAAAAACAGATGAAAATTTGAATATTTCTTACCAATCCAGGAAACAATTCCGATGGAGTATTTATGATGTCCCTTGGCATGTTGTAGCTGCGGAATCAGGATGGCTGAAAAGCCGGCGGTCGACCCTGCAGACAGAGTGAGAAGAAAGTTTCCGATTGACACGAGGGCCTGAAAAGAAAAAAATATATAAAAAAACATACTTTTCAATTTTCTCATGGGACTTTCCCCAATTCACCACCCACTTTGCCACCACTACAACTCCTATGTGCAGTCGCCAACACGTCGGGTTACGCACTTTTGTTGCAAACTAGCCCTTATTACAACTGCATAAGATCTCGCAGTTTTTACCTTGGACTTAACATGTACAGCTTTGCCTAATTTTAAGCCTAATTAAATCTGAAGGTTAGGTGGAAAGTGCGAACTCAGTAATCAAGAAGAGATAAAGTAATTAGAGCATGTTATTTCTAAGCAAATCTCATTACATTACATGTAACGGTGCTTAGTGTTTGTATAACGGACTTGACGTGATTAGTTAATCGATTACCTTCCACTAAAAAGACTAATTACTACTTACATAAATGAATTACTGTGACTTGTTTTGAGTTGGCAGACAAACGAATCTTTAAATTGCAATATTATTACCTACTTATCTAAGTTTAACTCATTTATTTTCCGTTTAAAAGTTCAGTTCCCCAGAACACGTGTAACCTCGTATGTATTTTATCGTATAGTAAACATGACAAAGTAATTTAGTTAATACAATTTAAATCTCAGTTGCTGCAGTTATCTGAGTTCATTTAAAAGTGAAATCTCTTATGTATACGTTATGTAAAGTACAACAACATAATACGATTATATAGTAACTTAAATTTCTCACCCTAGCTAGAGTTAACGTTTTTTGTATAAGAGTAAGGCCCGGTTGCGTGGTCGATAGATAACTCAACTAATGGTTAAATGTCATTGAACCAACGTTGAATAATTACGATTTAGTATATTTAACCAAATGTCGGAAATACTTTTTATGACCATTGGTTAAATATTTTCTTCAAAACAGGCACAATTGAAATATTCAACCGCACTACATCATTCATTATTAAGGCGGAGATCGCTCTAAAACCTTAAAAGTATTTAATGGAATGCGTTGTATATGTTTGTACCGTATGCGTATTAAACAGAGGGTAGGGCAAAATTTTTATCTATAAAAATAATTACAAATTAAATCAGAGCGACTTGTAATGGAATATTTTTCCTAATGATGAAATATTTTTGTTTGTATTAGAAAGACTCCAGTTTGACCCTATAGTTTTGTCAATTGCGAAGATAATGTAACTGGGAATCTCTGTCAAAACAAAAGTCGGTGATAATAACCTAGTAACATATGCGTTGAATTATTACGATAGGTTATGGAAGCCATCATAGCGAAGTAATTCATGTTGTTAGATGTACCTATCAGAAATTTACACAGGAAGGGTTCACTCAAATTGAACACGTTACAATAAGTTTTCTTATACGCCATGAATTTAATTAATAGCTAGCTACTAAGTGTCAATGGTGATTTAATATCTGTTTATGATTTTGTATTATGTTAACAAGATACTCATAACATCGATCATGTTGTATCGATATGATGTGATTGATGGTTGCACTAGATACAAACTGTTTTTTTTTTCTAACATGTTGACGAATAGGTACTTGTATACGAGTACCTTTTAGTATTTATGACATGTTAATTTTAACTGTTTATCTAACAATGGGCAAGGTCGCCTAAAATTATAACAAAGTGATATAAAAAATATCTAACCGATAATATTATCTCTTTCAGTTAACATTCAAAGATAAGACAAATCAATTAAATCTTTGTTTAAATCAACCTTGATATTGCGAGTACCAGCACATAGTGGTACTGTGATTACATCGTGTTTTTCTTGATCTACGAGTATGTACATTTCTTGTCCGATATATACAATGCCATCATATCATACAATAGTAATGTAGAATCACATTACTTGTTGGGTTTGGTTCAATTAGAAGACTATTGAAAGTTCTTAGAAGATGAAATAAGAAACCAAAAATTGCGCACGGGCGGGACTCGAACCAGCATCTTTCTGGCTAACCGGGCCAACTGCTCTTCCAATTAAGGGCCAGATATTCCATTTTTACGATGTTTCGATTGAGTTTAAACATGGAAACACTAATTATTTAAATCTCGAATCTATATATGTTATAGAAGAAGATTACTAGAAAGCTGGATTGTGGTTGGAAACACGATTGTAATTACTTTGCTCGATAATAATTGCCTCAGAAGTGGGCCCCTTTTTTTTCGTATTTTCTATGTAGTTTTCAAATTATTGGACTTATATTTATGAAAATCACATATTTTAGTAGGTAATTCCATTCTACACATATACATGTTAAAATGATTTCAAAATGTTTGTTATTTAGATCAGAATAACGAAATATCTAAAAACACTTTATTTGACCTATTTCGACTTTTTTGATCTTGATTTGCTCAAGCTACACAGATGTGAGGAACAGGGGATTATAAGAATATACATTTTGACCACATAAGTGAGATCTCAGCTATGAATCAAATGATTTTTTTTTAGTTTTTATCGGTGTTATGTTCAGGCAAAGAAAGGTCCATTTTTTTCATTAGTCTGTATTCTTTCTTACAAGCAGCAAATTCTTCCAATTGTCTTTTTAAGATTACTTTAGACACCAAAGATGTTTAGGGCGTCCAATCGTTTTTTTCCAGTTTTATTAACATTTTCATTCATAAAACACTGATTTAGTGATTCTCACACTTGTGACGATGGTGATTCGCGCAACGACTTTGACGCAACAGTTGATCGTCGTGTCATCTCTGTTCTATACATGCAAGCAGAAATAGCGCTATCTTTTTATTCAAATGACAAGCACGAGATACCATTTCCTCATTCCCCTTGACGCCACTGCGAACGCTGGACCTATGTCAATTTTTGCAATTTTATTTGCGTACTTAATTACGTAAAACACCTAAGAACTAATAATAGCTAATTTCGCCGCGCCGCGTCACGCTCAGTTGGATCAGCACCAGTCTTATACTAATCAAAGGTCGCGAGTTCAAATCGGGGGTATCATGAATATTTTTCTACATAGTCACAATATTTTTTTAGAAAACGAAATAAGTATTTATTTTAATTTTTGGACATTTTAACATTTAAAATAAAAAAAATTAAAAATAAAAACTAATTAAATTTTTAGGTTTTTTTTAAAGTAGCAAATCCTATTAAAAAAACTACATAACAATGAAAATAAATTTCAAAAAGAAAATTAGTATCAAAAACATCATCACCATGCGGATAAATCTCCTCAATGCCATGAGGATGGAACCCCCAACCTCTACGTGTTAAGCAAAATAAAAAGAGAAAGGCTGTAGCGACATATATAATTGTTGTGAATAAATGAACTATATTTTTGTACCAATCGTAGAGATGAATCCGTTTCTATAGTAACAATATAAACAAAAAGCATAAAACACTCATGTCAAATTATTGTAGTTTTGAACATTTTCTCTATTTGGAAAAATCAGAGCTAAACCATAACTGTAGGTTTAGCAGTACTCTCAAATGCTAAAGCTGTGCCCTGGTGACTCTAGTATATTGGAGACGAGAAAATATTATATGAATTTGAGGGAGGGAGAAAATTATTAGGTGATAGGTCTATATTAATTTTATTTATTTATTTACATCTAGACTCCTGTGACAAAATACAAACATTGGAGGTTAAGTTAAGGTCGGTCTAGCTCTCTTCGTGTATGGAACTCAGGTTTCCATGTTATTTACGTACGTACGTACACATTTTCTGAATCGTGTAGTAATAATGCATTGACTATCTATCTCTTATTTGGTGACATGGACTTGAGCGACGAACATGGAGATTACTCAGTATAATCCAATTATATTTGCATTCAGAAATGTCAAATCTGAATAATTTTTTCAATTTTGTTCTGTCGAAAATGTGTGGAGACTGTCTTAATTTTATTTTTATAACCGTTCCTCAAATTGCTGTTACTGAATATCCAAAACAACTTTGGTGTTTGTGACACATAATAATTCTATTAATCTTGTAGTTAGCGCCAAATGGCGCTTCGGGGTCACGAAGGGTTCCGTACCATTATCTATGAAAATGGCATAAACATCATATCTGTCGTCAGGGAGTCCCATACAAAAGATATGAAGTCCTAATAATGGGGCAGCCCCTCATTATTATCATTATCAGAGTAGATAAGTTGTATGAGAGCAACCTGAAAAAAAACTGTTTTTTAAGTTTTTGTTTTTTCAACGGCAACATGAATACATCCTTCCTGAAAATTTCAACTGTCTTACTATCACGATTCATGAGATAAACCCTGGTGTTGCCCTTTCGGTGTAGGAACTCATGCTCATCATAATTCATTCCTTGTAGGGAGGTGTCTCAAAAATATTTTAAAATACATATTTTAGGCGGTGTGATTAGGATATAAAGAAACCCATGCCAAATTACAGTTTTATAGTAAAAAAGGTCTATAAGCTAGACTACAAAAAGTCAAACATGGCAAAACCATATATGGTTTATCAAAGTAATTGTGTGGGTGCGGTGCTCTAATTAACAAACCTAGACAGTTGAAATATGGCATCTAGCTAGGTAATAATGTGTAAGCGAAGGAAAAAATCTGAAAACAAAAGAAAGTTTTTTAATTGTAGGGTCTGAAACCGTTATAATTAAGTGGATGGAAGCTTGCACAAAATATGTATTAATGATTTATGAATAAGCAAATAAATATTTCTATAAAAAGTTATGATATCCCAACAAAAACAGCAATGTGAAAAATGATAGCCAAGTTCAATGCTCAGTATATTTGATAGTGAACTTCGCCGAAAAAAGTATTGCATCTAAATGAGAGATTACTACTAACTACTTTTGCCTTACTATTTTCTTACTTTCTAACACATGATAGTCAAGTAATTTTTATAGTTCAGGCTGATATTAAGCGAGTATTTTAAGCGTGGTGTGGGTGACCTCGATAGTAATTACTTTAAACCATTAATTTACTTGAACCATTTCACGGGACATCCAAAATATACGCGGGCGACGTCGCGGGAGACGACTAGTAAATAAAAAACTTTGATATTATTAAAGGATTACTGAAACGATAAAGAAACCTTTGTCTTTAATTTAGCTTTCCATATTTGTAATGTTAAACGGAAGCGTGAAACATACTGCGCAGACCCTAGATAAACTGGGAACAGGGCAAGAGAATGATGATGATGATTTGTAATGTTATGAATTTCAGTGTGTAAAAAAATACCATGACAAAATTCTCGTGATGGGTGAACTTTGACTTATATACCTACTGGTTTGTACGGAACCCTAAATTTGAAGTGCCATATCTGTAATGGTCTTCAGTCATCATCAATTGGAAGACTGATGGAAGATAGTAGTGAGACTATAACTGTGTCGACAAAAAGGATCTTAATATAAACCACCTAAATGTTATTACATTACATTTCCTACACCTATGGGTTGGCTGGAAGAGGTATCTTTTAGGGATAAGCCCACCTTTGTTCACATTGTGACTTCTTGTACCTATTTTCTGTACATCTTATAAGTGAAATAAAGAATATAATAAATGTTATTGGATATTCTTTCTTGTTTTTATAATGGTTACAGGTTGCTGGCATAAAGTGCTGACCAGTCGTGTGAGAATGAAATGCCACTCTTTGCGTTCCTTGTTCTTTCGATAAACGTTTAGACTAAAAAGCATGTATGGTGTACTAAAGAAACCATTTTGTAAAAGTTCTTAGGGGTTCTGCTAGATGGCGTGGGTATGTTACTTACAAAAGCGCATGAAGTATCTTATTCAAGAAAATTTTGTTCCTTAAATAAACACTAGATGGCTTAATTATACACGAGATTTGTAAGACAAAGTTGACAGAAAAAGTTTTGTGCGGGGGTGCTGGTGGGGGAAGCGCCCCGCACTTTTAACAAGGGGGCGGGGCTTATGAGATAATTTGACGGAATAAGACGGCCTTAAGCTACCGTGCTGCCGGTCCGACCGCGCGAAATTCTTGGTCTCTTATGGATACGTCATTGCGTGACGTTAGCGCCATCTACCCGTCTGTTTATACAACAGCGTCAATTGGAAGAGCAGTTGGCCCAGTTAGCCAGAAAGATACTGGTTCGAGTCCCTTGCTTTGCTTGGTATCTTATTTCATCTTTTAAGAATACAAATATGACACTGCAAGTGTTAAAAAAACATTCGATACTATTGAAAGTTTTATTTTTTAAATTAAGAATAAAATTTTGATAGTTGTTAAAGAAAGGTTTTTGTTCTTCCAGTTCCCCCGACGACGAGAGACCGTGAGCTATGTTTGATCATTGATTATAATATCCTGAAACTCCATAATAATAAACAGGGGTGACGATTAGAAATAATAATATGCAACCAAGCCTTACATGGTTAAGGTAAAAGAATATGTAGGTTTTCTATAATAGAGTAACTTGTGTCCACATTTTGAAAATCTTTGACTTACACGAATTTATTCAAGTGTATTACTGATCCTTTCCTATACTGTTTTGGTCAATCTCCTTTTACTGGCGAACTTTTTGACCTTTCAACGGGGAAAAATAAACAAACAAAGAAAAAAAATATCCTGACGATTCATAATAAATACTACATAGAGTCATAGAGGGCAAGTAGTAACTCAACTTTAAGGAAAAAACTAGATTAAAATGACAAAGTTTAAAGCGTATATGTTTAGAGGATGTTTTATTATCTGATCGACGCTAGATTGAACACGTGAAAGACATAATGTGAACGAACTTATGATTAATAACACTGTTAGGTATGACCTACAGACTAGGAAAACACGACTAAGTGACATTCCTCAACCACTAACTAATGCAAATAATAATGTTATTTATGAATATTTATTATTTTAATGCAATCCTCAACTGTTGCGAGACGCATTAATAAAGGACTGCTAATTCCTCCACCGTTTCTGTCCTAGACACATTTTCATCAATACCTCGCTCCTTCAGCTTGCTTCAGCGTACGTTATGTAGGAGATAGGTATACCTTTAGTATACTATAAAGCTTTTTACGCTAAATGGGCATCGCGTTTTTAAAAAAGTAAATTGCTGCATTTCAGTTGCATGGTGGATGCACCATTGCCTACTGCAATTTTGATTAAGTTAACTGACAAACAACAATAATTACGTAAAGTGTCCTTTGGTGACCCAAATATTGGTTAAACCGGCAAAGGAAGTTCAATCGTTTGTTAATGAGGTGAACGAACAAGAAATGTCATTTAAGTGGTTTAGGTTTGCTTGTTCCAAAACTGCATTTGGATTCAGAAACTATTGTCACTCGACTACTAGGAAAACAT
The DNA here is from genome assembly GCA_963584085.1 of Pyrausta aurata. Classification (NCBI taxonomy): domain Eukaryota; kingdom Metazoa; phylum Arthropoda; class Insecta; order Lepidoptera; family Crambidae; genus Pyrausta; species Pyrausta aurata. Next base: position 10,082,870 of record OY757255.1, read on the forward strand.
ATAGGAGAGGAATTGCTTATTGAAATCTTTATTTAGTTCAGTTCTCAAATCCCCATTACAAATCTATATACTTTCTGCAGTCAATTCGTTTAGTACCTAACTAACATTTTCCAACCATCTCCATACTTCTAAAAAGAAATGTGGCATATCTTTACACTAATTCAATATTGGAACGGTAATGAAACTGAAAAACTAAATTGTAAAGATTCCGTTGCTCTCGGTTAAATGTAAAATTGTTTTGTGTTTGTGTTGTTGTGTTGTGTGTGTATGTGTTTTTGTATTATGAAATTTGTCAGCTATTTGAAGTTTGTTATAGTTATTGAGACGATTCAACCGAGCGTCACTGGGTAGTTCATTTATAATATAATACATAAGCACGTTTTTATTTACACCTTAGATTATATATGATCTTGAAAGATTCTAACCTTATCGATTTGTCAATATTATTGATAAGTCATTAAAATTCATATCACTGAACCGGTACTATATGTAGAGTTACCTCAAGAACGTAACATAAATGTTAATATTTTTCTGGTTTCTTCAAGTTCTTTTGTTATTTTTTACTGTAAAACACGCCTATTGCGGAAATCTACACGTAAAATAAAAACATTTTTAGTGAACGGAGTTCTAAAAATAAAATAATTTAGATAACAATGGTCATTAAAACACATATTTGTTGTTTTTGAAATCCCTAAACAGAGGTCGATGTACAAAAAACTAAAGAAAACAAGACAGCAATAACCAGAGTATAAAAATACCGAAACGATTTACTCAATTTTATGTCTTCACACTTCGGCATAAAGTGCACTCAATCCCACACATAAAACAAGCCACCAAACCTGTTGTGGTCACCAAAACAAAATACAACATTTTTTATAAATGTGATGCAGTCGTCTCTAAAAGTAAACAGAAATACAAAAATAATTATTATGCCACGGTAGTAAATTAAATGAAGTTTAAATAGTGTTTTTTAATAAGCGTTTATCTAAATTTTTATGGAAAGTTAAGTAACTAGGAATAAAACCCATAATTTCTTAACCCAAAGGTTGTCTTGAAGAGGTCGCTTATAGCGATAATACCGCCTAAATTGTTCCTTTAAAGAAATTTGTTAATTCGCTAATTTTGTTTGCAATAAAGAGTTATCTATCTGTCTGAGTAAATATTTAAAGAAACAGCATTCGGTGTGCTCGTAATTTAAATAAGATACATCACTGATTTGTTTTTTCAAACATATTGACCATCTGTTCGATTAGGTATAATTAGGTAGACCTTTACCTCCAGACATCCCCTCCCTCAAATAATTATTAGATTAGTCTAAATGACTAAAACACTGTTTTATTTTTAAAAAAACATAACCACAGTTAAGCCAAAACAAAACTTTTAAGATTTTTATGTAATAATTGAAATATCAAAGATTTTTTCATAGCATCTCGGTAACGAAACAATCAACACTGCTTGATTGAATAATCACGCCAAAATTAAAATAAAAACCACTAATTATTCCAAAAAGCACTACACATAGTCCACAAACCTGTCTTCTAAACGCTGTCGAAGTGTCCTCCTGTTCATCGTCACAATCCACTTTTTTCTCACAAATCCCATTTTCATTGTCATGTTTGATGATTTTCTCAAGCTCCGGCACTCTTTCGTGGTCCATCGTATAAGGTCGGCCGTACACTGCATCGCGTTCCACGATAAATGTCATTATTAAAGCGGATTGCTTTATCTTATCTCCACTATCCACTACGTTGCGTTAAATTTCCGAACTCTTCCCGGCCATAGTAACGACTTGCTTTCGTGAAATAAGACACAGATCTAACCTTTGGGTCTATTGTGGACAGTTCTGACTCCAACAAATTATGTAACCAAATTCGACTCGGTTTGGTGCGGAAATAATTATGAGCAATTGTATATTTTATAGAAATATTAGTGGCTATTAATATGCATAGATGTTAAGAATAGAGAACGAATCAGCATAATTATCTCATCAAAACATTGTTCTCCTTTATAATTTTGTCGTTTTCTTATGCTGAGATTATGTTAACTATGTATTTCTTATTTATTTTAATTAAAACATTTATCGCCTAATTAATGTGTTAGGATCCGTTTCACCATCGAAAAATATACACTAAGATACTACGATATTTTGTTGTATGAAGTACCTATTGGACATATAACGTTAACAAGGACTTATTAGAACATTGTTGAACAATCCGTTGGTTGCTTACCTGTCTGATGAAAAATCATTGAAAATTATGCCAGACCAATGCTGTAATTGACGACATAAGGATCCGCCATACATAACATAAGGACCGTATTATTTACCCACACAGGAATATCATTGTTGGACGAAAGTCCCTTCATAAAAATGTATGTATTCTAATTTTGATCATGCTACAATTTAAAGCAATCATTGTAACTAGATAGGTCTCCAAGGTTACTAACAATCAATGCAAGATTTGACCTTAATATAAAGCACTATTCAATTTAGGTTGACGCGGAAAAGTGTAATAGGGATCATACAAAACTGTCAAAAAATAAATAAGACAGCATATCTCTTCTATGAAGTGATATTTTCCGATTCCTGTATCTTATCACACCTACGTTTAAGTCGAAAGTAGAGTTTAATTACCGCGTAATAGTAGTATACTAACTATAGTTAAACAATAGTAATAAACTAAATAGAAAGTAAGTAAGTTAGCCTATCTATAACGTCCCACTTCTGGGCAAAGGCCTAACCTCAACTATGAGGTAATTTAAACAATAAACTGAGTAAAAAAAATAGAAAATTCCAATAATTTAACACGTTTCGGGACACTATTTCAGACACAAATAGATGTTGTATTGTTTTCACGCCTGTAGGCGTTCACTGTCCCGAAACGTGTTAGTTATAAAAAAATCTTAGGCCCGGTTTCGTGAAGCCTAGTTAACTCTACTAATGGCTAAATGTCGTTACCAGCGGTTGAATATTTACGGATGTGAGTATTTTGAAAAAAATATACCTTTACCAATTGTCATTAAAAAAGCCATCCTGACATTATGTTATGATATTTTTTCTTCAAAACACTTCAAAACCTTTCACTGGTTCACCAGACCTTTTTAAGCTGTAATTACAATAAAAGTTTTAGATAAAACCAAACTTCTCACTTTTCGATGATTGTTTCCTAAATACAATTCATGGAAACTCCTACAAAAATGACAACAGCAAATGTTACTAAAAGAGATTGAATGTTTCGATAGCAGGAGCTCTATTTTTGAATCACTCACCCTAAATATTACTCGGGCTATTTTTATTAATATTAAAACACTTATAACAAACACAACACAAAAAAATATATTTTTATTTTGGTTTAATTCGATGTGAGTGTTTGTTTTTAAAACAATTAAATGCCAACCGAAATCGAGTACTTAGTTGAAAAATAAACCAACTTTTTTTATTTGCTTTCAAAAATTCCATATTAATCAAAGAAAATCACAAGCCACGTGACTAAAAATTAGGATTCCAGATCAAAAACTTTTCCTTAATGATTTTAGGTAGAGTAAGCCAACAAAAGATTTCTACCCTACGTATTTTTTTAAACGCAGAATATTGTCTCACTTAGTAATTCAAGCGATTACCTGCGTTCACGATTGAATTGTGTCCATGTAAATGATACTCAATTATTTATGTTACCTGCCGACCTACAACAATGTCGACAACTAGACAAATTCATTTAGCATGACTATGACGGGAGTCATAGCTAACACCTTATATTTAGGGTTCAGCAAGAACTAAGATAAGATGACCCTTAAGTGCACATAACATAGGTCAGTGACAAAATAGTTTTAAAGTAAATGTACAAATTAGGCGGTCTTATCGCCATACACGATCTCTTCTACACGACCTTTGGGTAAAAAAATTACTAGTTCATAAGAAGATATATTTTGTGCGAAACATGGACGATGGCTAATAGAGCTAGGAAAAGACTGGAAGCTTTTGAGATGTGGTGCTGGTGCGGATGGAGCGAATTAACTTGACGGAGAAAAAACAATTGACGATTGTTTAAACATGGTTAAGGAAAAACAGAAATAATAGAGACAATTGAGGACGAATGCTGGGAAACCTGCTACGGACATGAAAACCATAAAGAACAGAAGGGAAAAGGAAGCGAGGAAGACCAAGAAGTCAGTCAGTTTTTCTGGCGCCGGGTCTCCAAAACAAAGATTTTTTAAGAACCAAACGACCCAAAAATAACCGGAATAATGTATTTATATATTCAAAGTATTTATACGGTACGCACAACGTATTTTACACCGAATCCAGTCTTTATTTGGATGAATCTGCGCGGCCGTTTAGTAATAAAAACAACAATTTAACGGAACGACCACAAGATTGGACTGGCTTTATGGATGTTAGAAGCATCTATTAATTAATGCAAATATATGCAGTATCAATTAACGAATGAATGGGCATACAGTTAATTTTGGAAACCGAACTGCGTCATGGATTGACGGTGATCAGAATAATAAATAAATAATATTAAATAAATATGCGCCAGACAACACACAAATTGACTGGTTTCGTGGTAAGGAATTATCTTCCTTGTGTTACGAAGTACCAGACAACGATTATGACGGGGGCGTCTCCCATAAATACTTAAATACATAACATCCATGACTTGGGTACGAATGTTCGTGCTCTTCACACGAACATTTGCCCCAGAAATGTGATACCTACCATTGATTTGAATAATCCCTAAATTATTAACGCGACTCTCACAAAGACTAATTATATAAAAATGTGTTCATACGGAAACATTAATAACTATGAAAGCAGAACGTTATTGATACTTGATATAAATCACTAGCAGAGTTCAAGGATATGAATTAGATCACCTTGATACACGAAGGATTCTCGATTCGATTCGATTCGAATCGATTTCTCTACACCTTTTAGGGCTTAGGGCATGCGTGTATTAATAATTATTAATTAATATTCGGCCTTAAACCTGCCGCTAAAATTATGCAATTGTATTGTTCAACGCATTTTTCTCGGATCTCTAGTGTGCAGTAGGCTTGTGAGTGATGCTGATCGAAGTTTAAAAAACAAGAATATATTGACAGGTACGTAATTAAAACGAAATTAAATGATTGGAATCTAGTCGGTAGGAATGTGTGAAAGATTGGTCTGTTGTCTGGAGCCCTATTTTTGAATCACTCGCGTCAAGATGGCGAGTGATATTCAATGATTAAAGTCGAATTTTGGAATGAAAACCAGTTGTAATCTACACAAAAAGGATTTGAAAAATCATTGCTCAATTTTGTGAGTACTCACGTCTAGATATTGAGTGATTTCCGTTGATTTTTAATGTGTTTTCGAACGAAAATCATACTCCATAGCCAAGCGAGTGATTCAAAAATAGGGGCCCTGGTCCATATTGATGTCACTGTCATAAAACCAAATTAAACGCATTGCTTTATGTTACGAGTTTTTTTGCCTTATGTTATGGTACATTTTTATGTAAACAATTAGTATCGGAATTGTTTTATAACTGAGTTACTCAGACAGTGTATAAAACATTCCACAATCATTTGTTTTACAGTTTATGATAATTTGCCATGATCGAGTCTTGATATCGGGTCGGTAGATCAATAAGTGAACTACCTCTAATAAATAATACCTTCCTTAACATTAACAAAAAATCTATGTTGACGCTGAACTCAATATTAAATTAGGACCGTGATAAGCGAACCCATATTCCGAATAAATACAGATAATTAAAATTATTTACAAATGTACATACACACATCTTTCTTAAAATTATGCAATATGAACTCGTTTCACCCCGCGTGCCAGTCTTCCATGACGTAACAATTTTCGATTAATACCTGTAGTAACAATAGGTCAAATCTGAAAATTGCTGAGTAAAATGTACAGTCCGATACAAAAACTCATCAGTTTTTAATCCCTAGTGTACACAAAACTTAGCTAATAATTGTTGTCACATTTATGCACTGAACTGTCCTGAGTTAGATTTTCTATGCAATCATTTTGTCAGCTATTTTTTTAAATTTTGATTACTAGTCTGCTTTTAGCCCAAATTGAGATCAGAATCAAAAGCGAAGTCCATCATTGTACTTTGTGCATTCATACAGCATGTGCTGATTAGTTTTAATTATTTTGAAAATATTTGTGTGACTAAACCAGTGATTACAAAAAAGGTAAACTAAAACAGCCTGCAGGTAATACGTATTCTTGGTTGGTACTAATGACATTAAAAAACGCTTTGACAGATACAGTAAATGTAATTATTAGATATTATTTGCATACCACAACTTCACGTGAACTCTTGCGATTGGTACTAGGTACCTACGACTAAATTGAGTAAAAATATTTTTTGCCAATTTCTTTGAGGAAAGTTCCACTGGCGATCTGATCTGACCCTGGGAGTCAAATATGGCATCGATTACCAATAAAACTTTTTTTTAATTTAAAGCCATTCTTCAGTTATGCAGGTTCATTCGCTGCATATTACAAGTAACTTCAGCTTTGTACGTAGTTTTTGCCTCGCTTTAACTTTATAACATATTATGTTGTAGTCCGAATACCTACATGCACAGATTGCCTAAATGCATATCATTAATTGAATTGAATGATAAAATTATAATTGAATATCTGCATATTTTACTTTCACTATTTTCGTTTATTTAAACCATTAATGTCAGAGTTTTATTAGGTACTTTGTGCGCTAAAACATTTTTCATAAATTTTAGTCGAGTTCATTGAACTGACCAACAGCTGGGCAATACTTTCATAAATGTTTGGTGGATAGAAAATAATTGACCGTGATAGTCCATAGAACGCTGCTATAATAGAGCATATAATACACTCATAGCTTGCTTTATTATTTTTTTTAATTTCCAGCATCAAAATGGCGACAATAGTAGAAGAAATCCAAGGCTACCACTTCAGTGCTGGTCGTCTTCTGTTCTACACGCTAATACTGCTTACTTCTGGGCTACTTCTGTTGTACCGCAAGCAGCAGAAGTCCAAGCTATACAGACTGGGCAATAAAATCCCGGGGCCTATGGCTATACCGATATTTGGCAACGCTCTTTTGGCTCTCGGAAAGAAACCCTCAGGTATGAAAACTTATTTTATTTATAATTTTGGCGATCGAAACCAACTCAAGACAGTCGCAACTAGTAATAAGTTAAGAGATATTCATTCAGCTTCAATTTGTAGTACTATTGGCACTTCTTGAAGTGCAAATGAAGATCAGAAGAACCAAATTATTTACTTAATACAAACCTGAGTATATAAAATGTTTCTCATAGCTTTCTATTATAAATTAAAGATTTATGCCATTTGTTCTTCATTTTGTTTGTGCAAAGAATATATAAATAAATAAAGAGTTGTCAACACCATATTGCTTATTATGGTGTTGACAACCATATGATATGAGACCAGTTTCATCCATCACAGCCGAAATAAGCCAGTCAAAACATATGTTTCAGAGCTTGTAAAAGTAGGTTTGGACTACGCCGAGAAATATGGTGACGTGGTTCGAGGATGGCTCGGTCCTAAGCTGGTCATCTTCCTCAACGACGCCGTCGATGTCGAGGTCATTCTGAACAGCCATGTCCACATCGACAAGTCTTCCGAGTACAACTTCTTCAAGCCTTGGCTTGGAGAAGGACTTTTGATCAGTTCAGGTAAGTTAACCTCTTATAGTAAAGTAGATAAAGAAAAATACGTCTAGGAGCTCTATTTTTTAATTACTCGCTTCAAGATGGCGAGAGATTTTCGTTCGAAGATGAATTAAAAATCAACGAAAATAACTCGTTTTCGAACGAAAATCACTCGTAATATTGACGCGAGTGATTCACAAATAGGGCCCCGGCATCGCGGTAGATCAATTTAAACTGTTAAACTTTCTTTAAGCCTATTTGTATCCTCTGCTTTAAAACAAACTTAAAAATAAGAGTCTACAAGTATTAAGCATAGGTTTTCTTTTTAAAAATCTATTATAGTTCAAAATAACGTCACTCTTTATTTAAATGTCGCAGTAAAAGTTGTTTACATATTACTCAATAGAAGAATCAGTATAATGTTATGTATAAATAAATAAGCTATATTGTAACAAGTATTATTAATTTTAGGTGCAAAATGGAGATCCCACAGAAAAATGATCGCTCCAACATTCCACATCAACATTTTAAAATCGTTCATGGGAGTTTTTAACCAGAACAGCAAAAATGTTGTGGAAAAAATGCAATCAGAAATCGGTAAAACTTTTGACGTCCACGATCATATGAGCGGGGTCACCGTAGACATTTTACTTGGTAAGCATTATAATTTTCGGTCAATAATCTTTATTACCTACCTCATTTTTATTTTAAGCGTCACTATCGAAAACAATGCATTCACACTCGTCAGCAATGAATAATCATTGCATACTAATTATGTTGACACTGATTTCAGTATTGCGTGCAATAATTTATCTGTAGGTATATTTTATGCACTTTCGTTGATATACTTTGGTATGATTTCCAGAAACTGCTATGGGTATAACAAGGAAGACTCAAGATGAATCAGGTTTCGATTATGCTATGGCAGTAATGAAGTAAGTAGATCAGTAATGTAGTTTTAAAAAATAAAAAGTTTATTTCGCAATAAGTTGTATCTCAAAAAAAAAACATTATAAATTAAAGCCTATGTACAATTTCAATGTATAAGCTAACACATCCATACATACTTTTGCATTTACAATATTAATATTAGTAGGATTAATTGCCCATTTTCAACAGAATGTGCGACATAATCCACCAAAGACACTACAAAATCTGGCTTCGGCCCGACTTCCTCTTCAAATTCACGTCGTTTTTCAAGAAACAAACGAAATTGCTGAACATCATTCATGGACTTACCAACAAGGTACCCCAGTACCACTGAAATATATAATATAATAAATTCCAAATTCATTTATGTCATTCATAAAACTAATTTGTACCTTGGGACTTTTAGGTAATAAAGAGTAAAAAAGAAACCTACCTCGCAAATAAAGCCAAAGGAATCATCTCTCCTACACTAGAAGAGCTAACTAAAGATGTTCCTGAGGGTGAAAATAGTGAAGAGTCTAGTAACACTATCTCTGATAGTGTGTTCAAAGGCCTTCGCGATGATTTGGACTTCATTGATGAAAATGACGTTGGTAAGAAAATTACAGTAGCTAGCTAGCTCACTCGCGTTAATATTTCGAGTGATTTACATTCGAAAAGTCAACGAAAATCACGCTACATAAAGACGCAAGTAGTGACAAAATTTAGTTCACCTTTGTTTAATCACTGTCGTGTGTTTTAACAGATTTTCATTTAAAAATTGAATATATGTGATTCAAAAATAGGTTCCCAGAACGTGTAAATTCTACTGTATGTCTTCATTCGATAAAACTTTATTTCACTAGAACACATATTTTTTTTATTTTACATTTTAGGTGAGAAGAAGCGTCTTGCCTTCTTGGATTTGATGATTGAATCCGCCCAAAACGGCACGAACGTCATCACGGATCACGAAATCAAGGAAGAAGTCGATACAATTATGTTTGAGGTGGGTAAATTATAAAAAAAAAACAGTTCTATGTTTCATCAAAATTTATAGCCATTTAAGAAAACTAGCTGTTTCTCATGGTTTCACCCACATAAATATCGGACTATGTTGTTCCAAAGTATGAGCCATACTATTACATGTATAAAGTTCCATAAAAATCCATTCAGAACCATTACTATCTTGAAAGTTTTACAAACATTAATACATCCTGACAAACGTTTGCATTAAAAATATTAGTTGAATAAATAAATCACATCAACCACATAGTAGCTCCAGCATAATACTTAGCGCAGATCTAAATTTATGACTGGACTTTTGTAAATTCAAAAGAGAGTACATAATATATTTTGGTTTCAACTGAGTATTTTTACCAGCATTTTGGGAAATCTAACGCTTATTTTCAGGGTCATGACACCACTGCAGCTGGTTCGAGTTTCGTCCTATGCCTTCTGGGAGTCCACCAAGACATCCAAGCAAGGGTTTACGACGAGCTCTATGAAATCTTCGGTGATTCAGACCGCCCTGCCACATTTGACGATACTGTGCGCATGAAGTACTTGGAGAGAGTCATCCTTGAAAGCCTGAGGATGTACCCACCGGTACCTGTCATTGCTAGGAAGTTGAAACATGACGTTCAAATATGTAAGCACTTTTATATACGTAGCTAACATTATTTTCTTTTCTATTTATTTATTTATCTTTATTTGGAAAACAAACTGCTATAAATAACACTTTTGGCTTAATAGTAATGCATTGTTCTTAAGCAATAGAGTTTTCACCATTATTTATTGCAACGATTGTGTTGACGAGATTTAAGGCATAGAGGTACCTACACTACCCGGTTATCATAAGAATGGACCTGTCAAACATGTTACATCCCCCCACTTCTCCGCTCACAAAGAGCACAAGAAACGAACAAACGCGGGTGGGTACCCGCGTTTGTTCGTTTCTTGTCAATACAGTTCATTTTTGCACACTTTTATCACAGCGCAGTGACAGCGCATCCATTCTTGATAACCAGGTAGTATCTGTCAATCATTTTAACATCAATTCGAGTTTGACAATTGCGTTAATCTATCAAGATGCAGCATCTCAATGTATTGCTTGAAATATTCGCAGTGTGTTAGAGCCCTAAGTACGTACTTAAAGTAGGTGGAAGATGATCGTAATTTTATAAACTTTTTTCAGCTACAAATAACTATGTCCTCCCGGCTGGCGCTACAGTCGTGATCGGCACATACAAGATCCACCGGAGCCCAAAATACTACAACAACCCTAACGTTTTCAATCCTGACAACTTCTTGCCAGAAAACACCCAGAACCGTCATTACTACAGCTTCATACCCTTCAGTGCTGGACCCAGGAGCTGTGTCGGTTAGTTCAAAATAGGTCTAAGAGATGAATTTTCAATAGTCAAATAATATTCGTGCCATAAAATACAAATAGCTGACATCAGACGGATTTTATACTCCGTGATTGATTCCTTAATTCCTGTGGCACAGATCTTTAATTGCTGTGGATGCCTGTTTCATCGCCGTGGCACCAAATTTTAAATCATGTACAGTTTTTTTTAAGTCATTTGTTTATTAGTCATTTGATTAAAACTCAAATAAAAAAAATGTTTTTTTTTATGGATCTGTTGAAATTCACTTACATCTTAGTAACGGTTATTTTATACTTGATTGGTCAGTTATTGCCGGACGGACGATTAAAGAATTTAAGACTTTTTTCTGAAACAACAATTATCTATCACTTTACCTTACACTCGTAAAGATTTATCTTATTCTTTTTATGACATAGCATATATCTATTCATCTTAACTCCAAGGATATTTTTTAGAAATCTACGCAACTTAATAACTTACAATGAGGTCATTAACATGTAGGTACATTTTCAAGGCAACCACTTATCAATCAAGTATCTTTCAGCAAATTACATCAGTTAATGCTACATTTGTATTAAACAACATTGTTTTTTCTAGGTCGCAAGTACGCGATGCTGAAACTGAAAGTACTGCTGTCTACCATACTAAGGAACTACAGGACCATATCTGAAATCCCTGAAGAGAAATTCGAACTGAAAGGAGACATCATTCTGAAGAGGACAGATGGCTTTAGAATCAAAATAGAACCTAGAACAAGGGTACCGTCGTCTCAATTGTAAACAGATATTATAAGTACTTATAATGTTAAAAAAACCAAATTCTGTTGAGTTTGAATTTGGGTATTGGGGCGTTTCACACCACGAGGTTTTCGGACCGCATGGCGAATTTCCCAAGTGCTGTTTCAGAATAGGGTATTTGGCTCCGCAGTGGTCTATGAAATGGGTCGATTCAAAAGATACCTTCGGCGATTTGCACCACTAAACCACTGGTGGTGCGAATGACCCATTTCTGAAACAACAATAGAGTGATTCGCACCGTGGTTCGCAAGTCGCAAGATTGCGGTGCGAAACGCCCCAATACCGTTGAATTTACGACGTAAACAAAATAAAAAATCTAATCGCCAATGTTGATTATATCTAAGGGAGTACTTATAGTAGCCGCCATAGCAACATTTTCTTTTTGTTTAATGAAGAGTTATTGAGGTAGGTCAGGTATTCTTATTTAGTAACTTATATCACCGATACCTACTTTTAAGATCCGTGTGATAATTGTTAAACCTAGTTGTGATGTAAATAAATAATAAAGGAGTTGTTTCATTATTTTTGTTCTTATTATTCCGTACACAATTACAAAGGTAGGTAGCAGGTAGGGCAATTCACTGCAACTCAGGACAATTCATCCACTTCTTATTAATGATTATTATTATTTATAGTTGAAGAATTACAAAGAACATTTTGGTTAAAGCCTTATTCTATTCACTTAGGCCCGGTTTCGTGACCGATAGTTAACTCAACTAATGGTTAGATCTCGTTACCAGCGGTTGAATATTTAACGCTTGTGCGTATTTTGAAGACAAGATACCTTAACCAATGGTCATTGAAATATCCATTATGACATTTCGTTAAGGTATTTTTTTCTTTAAAACAAGTCAAGTTGTATGACCAACTTACGTTGCACAAAAATAAACATACATTGAATTGATAACTTCCTCCTTTTGGAAATCGGTTAAAAAGGGTATTTTGTAGTACCTACAGAGTGAGTCAAAGTTTCAAAGAATACTAAAGTAACAGAATCGAATTAAAGCAATTGATAATTATGCTGTTCTCTTATCGTTGTAGAATACTTGTAAGACTTTTATACGCGAACAGCATTTTACCGATGTCACTAAGGTAATGGTGTCCGCCGATAAAGTTGCAGCAGACAACGGCATTATTGCAGCAGCAGCCACTACATGCTGGGGGGCACAGGGGTGCGGCGGCGTGGATACACCCGCCCGCGCCCTTCGCGCCCCGCAGGCGGGTCCCAATTCCACGGTTTAAAATCTAGAGCGATTATCAAACTAAAACATACAGGTTGTAAGAAACAGTACTAGTACAGTAATAGTAGTTAAGGGTCGAGTGTTGTAGTTACGTAGTCAAACAAATGAATCAATACATTCCTGTAGTAAATAAAAAACTCATTTATTGGCAATTCTTAGTAAATGTCTCGTATAATAATTTTGAATTAAATATGTTTTATTATATTTTTATTTTATTCTTAACTCGATTGACAAACATCTCCTTGAATTTGGCTCATACTTTTTTTACACTCTGTCAAATCTGCCTGTCTGTCTGTCTGTCCATCCGTATGTTACAGACACTTTATTGTACACATTTGAAACTTGGTGTTCTGGTAACCGCTTTACAATTCTCATACAAAAAGTAATATTATAATATATTTGATATGAAAATACATGGAACTAAACAAAAAAAACTTTAATCTACGCGTAGGTTTGAGTATAAGTTTTAAAATGACATGGAGGTCACAAAATATATTTTTTTCTATAAGTCTAACATTTGTAGGTTAGACGCTTCCAAAGTAGTAAAATGAGCGTGACTCTAACTTTTGAACAAAGTAAGTAAACATTTAGGAAATTATACACGATGTAGATCTTAAGTGTGTAAGGCACGCTTCAGTCGACTGTTCTCAGTTACTTACCCGTACCGTACACACAGCCGCACGTCAGACTACCCCACTTTGACCTTGAGGCCGCCTCTATTCCCTACGCAATAAAAGCTGTTTTCGTAGTGGGTACATGGGTAACCTGACGTGCTGCCGTCTGTACATCAAAAATTTAAAACGAAAATAATTTAAAAATTCATACATGATTTAGCAACACAGATATTTGATTTTTTTCTATAAAGTATTAACATATCATAGAGATGCATAGAGAAAGATTTAAAATAGAGCATAGGCCAAGAATATTGCCTATTATAAAATAATAAAAGTACGGAACTTTTCATATCCCGAAAAGTGCAAAGGAACGGTACCTTAATAATGAAAACATGAAATCAACAATTTCACTGAATCTTATATGATGTCGGAGGTCGCCTTTATAAAAATGACAATTATGCAAAACAGGTTGTCAGAGTGCACCCAACAGTTGAGTGAAAGGTACATTATTGAGTGGTAAGACTTTTAATTACATATTTTTTTAATTTTCTACTATATAAAAATAAGTCGGGTTTTCCTTCCTGACGCTATAACTCCAGAACGCACGAGCCGATTTCCACGGTTTTGCATTCGTTAGAAAGGTCTCGGGCTCCGTCAGGTTTATAGCAAAGAAAATTCCCATAAAACGGGGCCGGGGCGGGACGGGGCTGGGGTCGAAACGAAGTTCGCTGGGACCGCTAGTATTTGTATAAAATTTATTGAGCCAAAACACAGTTTACAAAACAAAATATATAACATGGGTTACATTCAAAATATAATACAACTTCCTAACTTGCAGAGCTCGTCCCCAAACTAGATGCCAGTTTTTATCTTGGGAGAAACCAATAGTCAGTACAATTAATACCATTCAGGTATATTTTCGAATTAATATGTTATGGGCCATTTGATTAATAGGGCTCAGTTGCTTGTCATTTACCCATACTTCCCAGTGGTCGAACATTATGTAAAAGGCCTAAATTATTTTCGGGTCCTAACAAACATAATTGTAACACCATTTTTTCATTCATCTCATAAGAGCTAAAATACAAAACATGTCCCCAAATGATTCCAAAAGTGTCCTTTATTATCGATTTATGATTTTTTTAAAGTCTAAGCACTATTTTATTCCAGAGCAATGTCGTTGGTAGTGGAAGAAAGTTCGGGGTACCCGGTCAGCATATCTCGACTGGTATTCTACTCGCTGGTGTTCGTAGCGACTGGACTATGGATCGTGCATCGCAGACGGCAGCAGACCAGGCTCTTCAAACTGGGCAACAAAATACCTGGACCACCCACATTGCCGCTCCTAGGAAATGCTCTTATTGCGCTAGGGAAATCACCAGCGGGTAAATAAGTTTGAAGTTCTTACTTTTTAACTGACGCTTCTTTGATTTAGATTAACTCTGCTCGATCTCGATACGATTCGCAGAAAACAGATTTGTAATACCAAGGACCATCCAATCGTACTTACTTTACTTTTTTGAGCACTTATGTCTTGGAGACCAGTACTGTGAATATGTAATTTAGCTTGTTTTCCTACCAAATTATACCCGCCAATAAACGTAGCAATACTTTTTACAAAATATGTAAAAAAAACGAAATGACAACATTTGGGTAGCTATCGTAACATCAGGAAGGAAAAGTAAGATCTAGAAGAAACGGAACGGAACTGCAACGAAACCCTTTGTCCATTTGAAATGCCTTCAAATACTTTTCACCGTATGCTCTTAACTTCAGGTTAGATAGGTAGTCAATATCAGACGATACAGTTATAATAACATCATACTTTTTACCACAGAGATAATGGACCTAAGCCTGCAGTTCGCCCAACGGTACTTAAGCGTGGTGCGAGTCTGGCTTGGATCGAGGCTCTACATCTTTCTGACGGACCCTGACGATGTGGAGGTGATCCTCAACAGCCAGGTGCACATTAACAAGTCTGATGACTACAGTTTCTTCAAACCTTGGCTCGGAGAAGGCTTGCTTATCAGTGCAGGTACAAACGCTTTATTTATTTTCAGTAATCTTTAGTAACAAGTGTATGAATTTTCCGTTTATCCTGATAATGCTAGACCAATTTTGATAAATTTCCACTGTCTGATATTTGTGCAGGCTAAGTTGCGGGAAACCACTACAGTCTATAGTATTATATGTGACTTTTTCTATAAATGTAATTTTTTTGTGTAATTTTTCTTCATTCTGTAAAGTCCTGTTTGCGGGTTCATGTGAAGAGATTAATTTTGTCCATTTTTTTATTCTATCCGTAGGAGAGAAATGGAGATCTCACCGAAAAATGATTGCACCAACATTCCACATAAACATTCTAAAGTCATTTGTCGGAGTATTCAACCAGAATAGCAAGAATGTGGTGGAAAAGATGAAGCCTGAAATCGGAAAAACATTTGATGTCCATGACTACATGAGTGGTGTCACGGTTGATATTTTACTTGGTAAGTGCATATCACTATATAAGGCAATGACGAGGCAACCTAAAAACAATCAAAGTCAAAATTTGTTTGCAACATTCATAAAGTGCAAGAATGGTAATGAGTGTGATTAAACGGTCAATGTTAATTATATACGAATTGCATCGGCATATTGATTCCACGTTTTGCATTCATAATTACTCTTTGTTTACAATCAAACCATAAAGCTTATGGCGCATTACTGTACCTGAGTGCGTATGGCTTTCAGAGACTGCTATGGGTATCACCAGAAAAACACAAGATGAGTCAGGTTTCGACTATGCTATGGCTGTTATGAAGTAAGTTTACCTTAGAACCTGTATTTTTGCCTCAAATAAGATACATTCAACAACGTTGTAATGTAATCATTTGAGCGTAACATTGCGTGTGCTATAATCATTACAGAATGTGTGATATCATCCATCAAAGGCACTACAAATTTTGGTTGAGGATCGATACAATATTCAAATTCACTTCATTCTTCAAGCAGCAAATTAAACTCCTCAACATCATTCACGGTCTCACTAATAAGGTAATTAACAATTTATTCACCTGTCGTATGCAATATTTGTAAATTATAAGTATACTTTAATAAGTATTCATAAAATGACCCGGGCGTACAATTCTTACCACACAATGGAACTTAAAAATTAATATTTCAGGTAATTAAAGAAAAGAAAAAAACATACTTAGAAAACAAAGAAAAAGGCATAATACCGCCTACACTTGAAGAACTCACGCGCTCACTGGATGAGGAAACTGACCCATCCATTGACACGAAGACTCTTGCTGATAACGTCTTCAAAGGTCTACGCGATGATCTGGACTTTAATGATGAAAATGACGTTGGTAAGACAACAATTATCAGCATAATTATACAGAAAGAAAGAAAAAAGCACTTTACTGCACATCATCCAAATGATATAGGATATCTTATTTAACAAGTTGTACATGTTTGTAAATCTCATTTATTAACTCAGCATGAATTTTTGTTATTAGTTTTTGTAACCTTTTCTGCTATTCCAGGTGAAAAAAAACGACTTGCATTCTTAGACTTGATGATCGAATCAGCCCAAAATGGCACTAACAACATTACAGACCACGAAATCAAGGAAGAAGTGGATACAATCATGTTTGAAGTAAGTTTACCTACTGTTTGAAAAAACATTTCCTATAAAGTACATTGTTATTTTTTTTTTATTTATCTAGGGCCACGACACAACTGCAGCTGGTTCAAGTTTTGTCCTATGCCTCTTGGGCATACACCAAGACATTCAAGCAAGAGTTTACGACGAACTCTATGAAATATTTGGTGACTCTGATAGACCGGCCACATTTGAAGACACACTTCATATGAAATATTTGGAAAGGGTCATACTGGAGTCTTTGAGATTGTACCCACCAGTGCCCATCATTGCTAGGAAACTGAAGCAAGATGTTCAGATCCGTAAGTGTTATATCATCAACTAGCTTTTGCCCGCGACTTCGTCCGCGTGGAATCGTGACTTCTTTCTCCCGTTTTTTACACATTTACCACTATATCTTTGCTCCTGTTGGTCGTAGCGTGATGTTATATAGCCTATAGCCTTCCTCGATAACTGGACTATCCAACACAAAAAGAATTATTCAATTCGAACCAGTAGTTTCGGAGATTAGCGCGTTCAAACAAACAAACAAACTCTTCAGCTTTATAATATTATAGTATAGATGTGTCATTATTATGTATCTTTGGATGACCATGCAGAGGTATTGAGGTTGGGTTATTCAAAAGGTATAGCGCTTAATTTGGTTGTTTGTTCTTGTCTCGTAATTTCAACCTCTTGTGACTGTTTACCAGAAACGAGCAACTACGTTTTGCCCGCCGGTTCAACTGTAGTAATTGGAACTTACAAGATCCATCGCAGCCCTAAGTTCTATAATAACCCAGAAGTGTTCAACCCTGATAATTTCCTGCCTGAAAACACATCAAACCGCCATTACTACAGTTTCATACCTTTCAGTGCTGGCCCGAGGAGTTGTGTTGGTATGTGTAGAGAATAAATAGAAAAATAAATCCTAGGGTTACTCTACAATAAGTTAACTTAAGCTTGACCAATAACCAAACGGACAAAAAACTGACGATTTGACACATAATTAACCTCAAGTTACAGTAAGCCTGTTATGAGTAAATATTTAATATCACTGTATTTCAGGTCGCAAATACGCTATGCTGAAGCTGAAAATCCTCCTGTCAACAATTTTGCGGAATTATAAAACTATCTCCGACATCCCTGAAAACAAATTCACTTTGCAAGGAGACATCATTCTGAAGAGGGCAGATGGTTTCAGGGTCCGAATAGAGCCAAGAAAGCGAGTGCCATCTACCGCTTAGACTACCTTGTAATATCTTAGTAGAACCTAAAGGCAAAATGATAAGATAATACAAAAGAAAACGTAACGTAACATAACCTAGAATTTTTTTATGTGTAATTTCACCAAAAACATTGTTTGTTGTTTTTAATAGTTACCTAATTGGAGAATGTAAATAATAATAGATTATTGACATCATCAAGATGATCTTCAAGATGGGTAATGTATCATTTCAAATGCCATGTAAGTAAAATATTTTTAAGATTCCGATTTCACCGACCAAGATCACATTGTAACGTTGGTATAACATGGTCATAGTCAACAGTACAGATTGATGAACTTTAAAATAGCTATATCAAACAATAGTTCTTGTGAAATAAAATAAGTAATAAATTTGTGAAGTAAAAATAGCTGTGAAATAAAATAAGTAATTAATAAGAATAACCAATTCATCCAGTTACAAGCTACTGATTTCAAGCTTGCTTTGCTTATTTAATCATGTGTGTGTGACATAATTATAAATAGGTTCTGACTATTTTGTTTGTTAAAGTCTTCTTTCTAGTTAAATATATTGAGTATAATCACTTTTTGTATCAGTAAATTAACGTGATTTTTTATAATATAATGTAGTTACTTTAAGAAACTAAACATGTTTTAATAAATTATGAAATAGATGTGTGTCTGATATCAAAACCCTTTTTTTATGTGATCTTTGTTATCAATAATTGTGACTTCTTTATAGCAGCGATTATCGGAGGTTTTACATTGAAATAAACACAAAACATTAAAATTTTTATTGTAAAAGTAGACAAACACTAAAATTACTATTTAAATTATAGATTACAATCAGCATACTTGAAGTAGGAAAATAGAACTTTAAACACCTGTTTCTTTCGCCTGCAGTAAAATTAATGATGAATAATGAATCAAACATAACAAATGTGTTATCGTTACATAAATAGTCAAGTATACAATATAAACTTAAGTATACAATTCCTAAACTATAGGTAACGAATACTATAATACTTATTAAAATATAATTGCTTAATTTGTTTTATGCTAAAATGTTCAGGTATTGCTTTTTCTATACACACAATATTCAATAGTCCACAGAACAACACATATTAGGCAGCAAAAACTCATCGCCAGGAAACAAAACACATAGCTTCCCGTTGCTTCGTATAGGATACCTGAAAAAAATGTACTAGTTAATGAACTAGATAATGATAAAAAACCTTTCATAAGGCTCAACTTCCTTCAGAGATCTTCTGTTATAATGAAGTTAGATGACATCTATACTAATATTATAAAGCTGAAGAGTTTATTTGTTTGTTTGTTTGAACGCGCTAATCTCCGAAACTACAGGTTCGAATTGAACAATTCTTTTTGTGTTGGATAGTCCAGTTATCGAGGAAGGCTATAGGCTATATAACATCACGCTACGACCAATAGGAGCAAAGATATAGTGGTAAATGTGTAAAAAACGGGAGAACGAAGTCACTATTCCACGCGGACGAAGTCGCGGGCAAAAGCTAGTAAGCTAATAAACTAACACTGGGTACATAATTAGATAGGGTAATAAGTTATTTATATATATTAATTTTATATATTAATTAGTCATCATCATCTGTGTATATCAAACTCGTGCTTATTAACTTTTATAAGTGTTTTCCCGATATACTGTTCTAAAGTAACACTGCAACAGTTCACGATCAAAAAGTTTCACTTGCAATAATGTGCCAGCAAAATAGTTACAGGCGCTATGGAACACCGCAAAGAGTGAATACCACAGTAGGATTTCGTTACGAGTTACTACTCGTATGTCCATAGCAAACGTGAACGTTTACAGAACTGTCAATATATTAAAAGTAGTAAATATAAGGGCATTTTAAAGTACATATATTTATTATATAACAGAAAAAAGGGCGTTTTTGAACTCGACCAAACCCACGTATATTTGATTCGAATACGAATCCGGTGGAAGTGACCTTCTTAGTAGTTGTATGGATGTTATCGCAATCTCCCAAATACGATTTCTGTATGTCTATGTTTTGTTTTTATATTCGAATCGATTACTATTTAGGGTTTATGCTTCACCATACCACACCACTATACCCACCTTACGTATAAAATATTGTTAAGTGTGAAAAGAAAGTCATAGGTACCTATGCCATTCTTTCTTACAATTTGCCAAATCTTACCTATCAAAGGATCGGCCATCAGCATCAATGCTCCCGAGAATAGAATATGCAAAGCCAGAGCCCCAGGGAAGTTGTCAGGGGCTGCCGTGGCCAGGACAAGAGGAAACAGCACCTGGACCGAACACCGCACTATCCCTGACACCACGGTGATGGCGAAAACGTAGTACAGCTCACCGGAACTCACGAGAGCTGAAAAAAACGAAATAAGTAGTGTTTAGTTATTTAAAAAAAGTTGAAGGCTGTCGCTAGAAGTAGTTTTATCTGGATTGAGGAAGGAAGACTTGACTTGACTTGAGACAATACCGATTTTGACAATACCGATGAAAAGACCGATTTTGATGATACTCACACTGTACCCAAAGCGGAAATATACTTAATTTAACTAAAACCCAATTGTTTTTGTTATGTCAACTGTTAAATGATTCGATGAATAAAGTTTGATTCTGTCTCGGAGTTATACCAGATATTAAAAAAAAACTAAAAAAGAATCATCTCGCTATGACTTCTCGTTTTCGAGAAATCCGTCTACAAACATACAAATATACATACACTTACAAAATTTTGCGCACGTGTTTGGAAGTCTTAACAGATCAACATACTCAAATTCTATCCAATTCTAACTATATCACATACATACAGGTCGAATTGAATACCTTTTTTTTAAGTCGGTAAAAAACACGTTGCGATGAGAGGGAAGGTAGCAAACTCAAAACATGCAGACGCAGTTGCGTGGGACCGCTAGTTTTAGATAAGTGGAATACTCTCTTATTTTAATGGGATAAATCCTACTACTATTATAAAGGCGAAAGTTTGTAAGTATGGATGTATGGATGTATGGATGTTTGTTACTCTTTCACGTAAAAACTACTGAATGAATTTGAATGAAACTTTAACACAATATAGCTTATACATCAGAATAACATATAGGCTAAAATTTTTGAGGTTTCTAATGTGAGATCGTAAAAAAACACATTTTTTGCGCTACTAGACGGGACATACCTGAAGTCCACGCGAACGAAGTCGCGGGCAAAAGCTAGTTATTTTATATTATACTTATTGCGCTTCTCGCGCCACGCTATTTTTGCCTCGGTATCCGATTTCGGTAGAGTAACTCACTGCTATAGAGCTACTGAGCTAGAGAGTACACATTTCTCAATTGTGAAGGTAATTAAACTACAGCCTTATCAATCGAATAAACAAACCTGCTTATTGCTTAAGAATTAATTCAATTGACTTCATATAATTACAACAAGCAGTAATTCAAAGAATCATTTAGGGATCTCAAACTATAGGTACTAATATAAAACTTACCAACTCGTAATATCACTGTAACACAAGTTCCAGCGAAAAAGATCTTTCTGCTGTCCACCACGTAAAAATACGTGATCACAGCGAGGAAGAACCGCGCTAGCAGATCAGCTATGGCACCCACCATTACGCATGTTGCTACTTCCATCTGAAAATACAAGCTCCTCTTATAAATTGCTTGGTTAGTGTCCATTGTTCTAGGGTGTGTGTTGCGGTGTTGCTTTGACAGGAGAACGGATAAGCAAATTCGTATTGTGATTTCGTATAATCTACTCAGCAAATAATCGCAGGGCAATGCCTTTACTGGTTAGTTTTTAATTTAAGTCAAGATGTATCAAACGCTAGCTACACGGGAGTGCCAGTGGTAGGAAAGTGTGGTGAAAAAGTCACTTCTGTATTTCCATCTGATAAACAATACCAGTTAAACGAAGAAAAAATTTGAACGCTACTTGGCTTATTTAAGATTTTTGCGATCAGTTATTGTGATATCGATTTTTAACTTAACAAAATAAGTTATATTTGATCGTGATACTATGATTAACTTTGTTAACCCATCTGTTTCTCTACGTTAAACTCGGTCACATCAAACGCAAATAATCTTGCCAGAATTAAACGGAATCATTAGTTATTTTTAAGATGCAGTTAAAGATATTCATACCATAACAGATTGTGACTAAGAGCGATATCATTATTTCTTTCGCGATTCGTAATTTATTATGTATAATAGAAACAAGTTTAAGTTAATACGACCCAATTAAAGGAGTTGTAAGTTGAGATAATATTCATAGTGGAAAATTACCTTCGTGAATCCGTAAGAAAATAGCAGCATTGGCTCCATGGCCAGATAAGTGACATCCGACACGAATGCAAAACCAAGACCCACTAATGTGCTGACAAAACGGGGATCTTTCAGCAGATCCAGTTCAATATTCTCGTAAATAACCTTACTGAAAAAATTAAAACAATTGATTACGAATCTTTAAAGCTAAATCCTTATACATAAAAATTAATCCTCATTTCCCTTGGTCACGTAATCACGCATGAATGGCTGGACCGATTAGTCTAATAATTTCATTCCTTATTGTGTTCATCTTCAAAAAAGAAAGAAAAAAATCAAGAAAAATGCGAGTAAAATTAGAAAATTTAAGAATTTAGACCTGACAGACAGGACAATATATTTAATGTTGGGTCAGCTAGTAATTTTTAAAAATAGAAACTGAAATTTTGATCTAAGGCCAGAGTGCCATGAGCACAGCTGATTTAAAAAAAAAGTCAAGTTAGTCTGGGAATTGCAAATTCTTAACGATTATGTTGCATTTACCACATAGAGTTAAAGAAATGTTACTTACATAATACTTTTTTGTAGAGATTCATGTCGACTTTTACTGGGAATTTTATCGACAGTTTCCACGTCATTCTCTTCACCTGTCAACATTTTCATTACAGACTCATCACAGCTTTCAGTCTTGCGTTTTTTGCTTTTCGCAACATCACATGGTTGGGTTAGTTCTGTGAATACATACATAGACACAAACACATAAGCATGGGGATGAAGACATATAAAGAACAAATGAAGCGGTTAAAAATGCTTAGGGACTAATCGACTTATGTTCTAAAATGCATCCATAAATTTCGAAATCCTAAATGAACATCAGAATAATTTAAGACAAATCACTCCATACGAATTTTGGTAGGATAGAACATAGCTGTTTCACACTAAAATTTCTAAACATCCTGAAGTGTCTTGCTGGTCCGGGGTGGGGCGTTCATCCATCTCATTAGCGCCGCCTATATATCGCTACTATCAGAAGTAGAATGGATTATGCATGCTTTCTTTACGATAATAGTAGTCTTACTCATCTAAAAAAACTAGACCGCGTCCAGAATCAGGCTATGAGAATCGTTGGTGGTTTCGTAAAAAGCACACCAATACACGTCATGGAAAATGAACTTTTTATTTTGCCACTACAAGCGCGTAGATATTACCTTGCGGGCAAGTTTTGGTTGAAAGCGAAATCTCTTTTAGATAGTCAAGAAATCATTGAGGTTTTACATAAATTGGATGAGCATTTTAGTATTCATAGGTTACGCAGGAAAAAGACGCCACTTTTAGCAGTGGCACATAATCAGCTTAAAAAAGTAGACATCCAAGTCTCAAAGCAATTAGAAATGTTCTCTTTAGATACATGGATAACCAATCTCAATGTTTCTGAATCTGTATTGCCTCACATAAATGACATAGATAAAGCCAAGCAGGCCTACAATGGTTTGGTTTTGAGACAAATATGTTTAAAATGTATTAATGATAAATATTTACAGTCATATAAGATATATACTGATGGGTCTTTAGATAATGAAAATATAGGAGCCGCCTTTTTTGACCCTCAGCTAAACTTATCAATGAAGTTCAAGATTGAATATAAAATGTCTATAATGTGCGCGGAACTTATAGCTATTTTGGAAGCTGTATCTTATATTGAGTCTCTCAATAAGCAACATCATCAACTCTTTGTAATTCTCACAGACTCAAAGAGTGCCCTACAGCATTTGGCTCAGTGTACCTCGAAATTTCGAGGAACACCGATAGCCTACAGTATTCTGAAGATCATTGATGGTTTAGCGAGGGTTAATATACGTGTTGTGCTACAGTGGATTCCTGCTCATGTCGGCATCGTCGGCAACGAAGAAGTAGATAAGTTAGCGAAAGAGGCCACCACTGATGGAATTTTAGTTAGATCCTTACCTTTCTTCTCGGATCACTTGTACAATGTGAAAGAAATATGTAGGCGTATGTGGAAGGAATCATTTGATGAAAGATCTCTTACCAAAGGCATATGGTATAAAACCATCCAACCCGACATTTCACGTGCTTCGTGGATAGATGGTGCTGATATGAGTAGGACTGACATTGTGACCGCTTTAAGGCTTCGATCGGGACACATTCCACTGAATTGTTTTGCCTTTTTAATGAAGAAAGTGGAATCCCCCAACTGTAGCGAGTGCAATCTCTTGGAGGATGTGGTTCACATTTTAGTGGAGTGTGTCCGAAACGAAGTGGAAAGAACAGCTGTATATAATAAATATAACATGAATGTATTAAATGTAGGCTTTTGTAATAGTGTTCTGGCTTTGCCATTGTCAGGGGAAGCCAGAGCACTTTACAAAATGGTGTTGAAGGGAATTAAGCGTAGATAGATACATATTTTCTTAAATAATTTTGTAGTTACAATGAGGGTGGCATTATAATGTTTTGTAAAAACCCTCTATAAATATTATATTGAATAAAAAAAAATTGCTGTTTCATTTCGCTATATGATTTTAGACCAATTTAAAAATTTTACTTGGCGTGTTTTTACACTTCTTTTTTGGGTGAATTTGTGCTTTTAAATTACAATATTCAAGAATACTGTTACGAGTACAATCAATTTATTTATTGTCAGCATCATATTGTCGCACTCTAAAAGCATGCGGTTGCATTTTGCGGATAATGCATTGTGTATGAGGCGCATTTTCTTGGACCAATACGCCGTTGTGTCAAACGGTGAAAACAACCACGCTAGTTGGTAGTACATCATAATTGTAATAAAGTTAAAATTGAGGTTAGCTGATACTCCACCACGCGGGCTCAGTGGGGATGGCTCAGTTTACATCAGACGTAAAACGTTATCCGCAGCATTTACTGCTTTAAGATAAAGTGCGTACTTAGGATTTAAAATGAACATATAATTAGGTAGCAAACAGACACAATTAGACACTGATTTTAGTAAATGTGTTAAAAGTGTGATGTAATAACATACCTGTCCCAGCATTAGGGTCGTCAGACTTAACCAAATGCCACTCAACTGGATGCATGACCAGCATAGCAAATATCAGGTGTAAGTCCACTGCCATTATCAAGGCTAATGTCCATCTGAACCCATACTCTGTCAGGAGATACGTCACCAGCATAGGGAAGGTGATGGATGCCATGCTACTCATGGTCTGGTTGGCACTCATCATCGTAGTCCGTTTCTTGGTGAAGTAACAATTGAAGGCGGTAAAACTGACTGGTATCATCACGCCGAAACCAGCTCCTGATAGGAATATGATGACAACATTACAGTTTGTGGAGCTAATGATACTTGTACATATTATTTATTGCATTGTGTTAAACAAAGGAACCCTGGCCCTGCGTCTTAGGCTATCCAGGCACATGCCTATCTAATTATCTATACCACTCGGCCACCGACACATTGCCAAGTCTGTTGAACTTTGCAAGTACTTTCAACAACGCGTCTGCTGCCATGCTTGAATTACTATGCGAATTCATATACTTGTTAGTTGTACTTATTGGGTAACTGAAAGGCGTGATAATAACTATTTCTATCATTATTTTGCCATACAAAGAAATGGTAAATAATTTAGTAACATTTTGCATTATGCCTCATTAAGGATAAGTTATTAAATTTGATCCTTGCAGACGACCTTCGACAAGTGAGTATCATCGGACTTAATTTTTTTATTTATTATCAAGATTATATACTTTAAAATTCTTTTGAACATAAAAAAAGATTATGTAAATGCTTCGGTCAATAAAACTATTTAACCTTGCGCTTAGGTCCAACCAAGTATCGTATTTCTGTATCTTATATCTTTTATTTATTAAATTCGTTTTTATTACGTAAAAAAATATCTTGCCGCATTTGCTCAGAGATTGAAAGTATTATCTACGCCAATTAAGAAATAAGACAATATCATTGTGTTATCAAATAATGTGAGGTCGAATGAGGTGCCAAAACTAGTTCACTAGAATGTTTTGCTAGATCGAACTACGATTCTACTAGTATCTAGGTAATATACAGAATTTGGGACGTATTGCAAGTTCCAGTCGCCAAATTCGTATTGCGAAGTCACTCTTTCTCATTTACCCATATGATCGAAATTAAGACATGGAAATTGGCCGGAATTGAGACATCGCAATACGAGCTAATCCATTCGAAATCAGGGCGCAGCTTTACTACTTAGGCAAGATTACAATAGCACCCTTGTCATCTCACAAATTATGCGCATTAATTTATGAATTTTCATACTAACTTCAAAAGGAATGATAAATATTTTTTTTCTTAATTTCTTCTATCCTGCAATTAGTCTTTTCGACTTTAAGCAGATGAGATGTCTCTGGTGTCGAGTAAGGCGCTTTTCCCTTTGGAGCCAGCCTCTTCATTAAAGTAGCCCCTAATTGGCTATCAGTCGAATATATCACGTCGCTTTTATAGTCGACGTATGGTTTCGGCAATGGTGAGCTGCCCGGCGAGTCTGTTTGGGTGCTTTTGCAGTCTGAGATAAATTAATTAATAATTAACCAAGTAATTGCTATTCTAGTTTACGAAAAAGATCTGACATTATCCTTTTTGGGTCAGTAAGAAAGAACCAACATCGCGCGAGATCCTATAGTAACCTCTTCACTAAACAAAACGTCAAAATTTTATTGTATTGATTTGATCAACTGCTTGATATTCATGTCACACCCAGCGCACTTATACGGGTGCTAAGCCTTCACATAATAATTAAAGTCTATTTCCTATAGTTACTTATCATTGGAATCATTTCAGCGAGTAAGCATACTAAAGATACTTTCTTGCACGTTAACTATATCTAGGATTATATTAATTTAACTCTAAGTAAACAGATGGTTCTGACTGTCAAGTATTTAGTACTAACTCTTTACAGTTAAAGTGAACATGATATTGTGTAAGAATTGTAATTTAATGTACCTACTCATTTTACATTTACCCACAACTTTTTTTCTTTTTAGTTAAGAAGGTGATACAAATTTTATGGTATTGTCTATCAAAAGGACAACGTCATTTTACGACATAAGACAATAATATTACCCATTAAGTTAATATACAAAAAGATACAGGCACATAAACTGGCTATTAGACGATGAGTGACATTAAAATAATAGCCGGTTGTTAGGATATCACATTTAAAGTAAAACAAATATGTTGGTATTTCACAATGTAAGAATCTATTGCAAATCTTCGTATAGATAGAGTTTATAAGGTCAAAACACTTTTGACAATTAATTAACATAGCTAACGGACATAATGGTGAATGCTCAAAAAAGCCAGAAGTAACATTGCGTAATATTAATAAATATTTTGGATAAAAATAATACTTGGGTTTTGGAAATAGCAACGATTTATTAAAAATGAAAGTAGGAAGGTTACATTTTCATGAAAATTGTCTTTCATTATTAAGTAATTTCTAAAATTCTATTTGTTGACCCTTGCGTCGTTGTTTACAAACTACAGTTATCGCTGCCCATTATTTAATTAAATGAAAATCATACCTCGAATGACTCCAAAAGTGAAGACCAGTTGGTAGGTCTTTTGAACGAATATCGTCATGACGTCACCCAGCACGAAGAGACCAGCCCCTACTAGGCCAACTTGCCTGAATGAGTATTTCTTCAACGCTATTCCGCTAAGGAAACCTGAAAAAATCATATTGGGAGTTAAGGAGAGTGTCTTATAATAACATTAATTTTACCACCACTCGTTTCGTCAACTTTTATAATGCGCACAGCAAAAATGTGGAACTCTCTACCCGCATCAATGTTTTCAAAGGATTATAACCCTAAAATTTTCAAATTCAGCAGGCTTTCTCTGGGTTAGCTTGCTCTATCGTCGTCTCTGTCTATGCCCTATTCAAATAAAATAAACTATTTGCACACGATTTATGCATCTTTTACTAATGCCGCGGTCTATAGAGCTCATAAAAAAATACCTAATGCATTGAAATCCATCACATCTCTAACCACATTCATTATGCAAGCGCAAAAAGTTGTACATTTGAGACCCTTCGACCAAAGGCGCAGTTCAGGACGTCCACCGACAAGATGGAACGCTACGCTGGAATGTCCACGTTTCGGAGGTGAGTCGAAAGGTTATGGGCACGTTGCGTACGCTCTTCAGGTATAAAAATTTCCTCCCAGTTAAAACAAAAATTTCATTAATACAATCTTTAGTTTTTCCTCTCATTGATTACGCTGATGTGTGCTATCCTAATTTGAATCAATCCCTTTTGAACAAGCTTGACCGTCTAATCAACTCTGGCATCCGCTTTATTTTCTGTCTTCGTAAATTCGATCACATCTCATCTTCCCGGTCACAGCTCGCATGGCTACCTCTTCACTTTCGACGTAAAGTCAGAATTCTTTGCACGCTCTTCTCGATATTAAACGACCCTAATTCTCCTAGTTACTTAAAATCCCAGTTCCCCTTCCTCAGTGCAACGCACTCGCGTCCACTGCGCTCTTCTAATAAACTTTCCCTCGCTACTCCTTTCCACCGCACAGGATTCCTCTCAAACTCAACGGAATCTCTAACTCTTTTCTTGTCCAAACCATTCGTCTTTGGAATGCCCTTCCGGCAAATATTCAACGGGCTCCCAGTAAGTTCACATTTAAGAGACTCGTCCGTACACACTTCCTTCATATATCGGAAACATCAACATAGCTGCATCATCCCATAGTCTTTTACAACGTCGTCATAATATATATTATGATATATATATAGGTAGATATATGTATGTATTTATTATTGATGTATTTATTTTATCGCTTGTGTTATGTATTTGTAATATCATGTTAGTTAGTATTGTATTTATTAGTAGGTAATTGTATTTATTTTGTTTTAATTTTATTGTATAGATTGCTTATGTATTGTTGAATTTATAATTTAACTACTTATTAATAATTAATTTCATTTCTTTGTCGCACCGCCCACAATCATTTCTGCTTAGCCCAAAGGTATGACTGGTAGAGAATGCCATATGGCGTTAAGTCCACCTTTTGTACAAACTGTGGTTGTGCAATAAAGTATTAATAAATAAATGGACAGACCGCTCACAACCGGTCGCCGTGGTTACCGTTGTGGAGGGCTATGTTCAGCAGTAGACATCCTTTGGCTGATAATGATGACGATGATATGCAAATGTGGTACATCTTATACTTGAGTATGTGCAACACAATCTCGTCAAACCCCAACGACATAATATGGGACGGATAACAATTAAATAAATAATATATAAATATGCGCCAGACAACACACCAATTGTCTGGTTTCGTGGTAAGGAATTTTCTTCCTTGTGTTACGAAGTACCAGACAACGATTATGACGGGGGCGTCTCCCATAAATACTTAAATACATATAACATCCATGACTTAGGTACAAATGTTCATGCTCATCACACAAACAGTTCCCCCTTACGGTATTCGAACCCGCGACGCCGGCGTAATAGTCAGGAGCGCTAACCAATACACCAAACGCGTCGTCAAATTGATTGCCTATTGCGTCTGAAATCTCGGTACTTGACTAAAAATGGCTTGTAATGGTAAAGTACCTTCACCCGATTTACACAGTAACCTACATAATGAGTATTGATTGTTTCACGGATATTATGTAGCTGTTAGATCAACCGTCACTGTCACCATCAAAGCTTCCGTAACACGCACAAAGGTATCGCGTTACGGAACTTTCGGTTTTGTTAACCCTCTGTGCCTTAGCAAACCATACCTGATTGAATATCACTGTTACTTAAACAATGCAGTAATTATTTTATTATTCCCTTGGTTTTAAATATAACTTTTAAGGGAAACACTCTTATACATATTACTCTTCTTTATGCAGTCTTTACCTAACTTTCTCGTTACGAGTTAAATAGTTGAAGATGAGTTAATTAATTTAAGATGACGATAGAACTATAGTTTACGCTGTGTTAATTGGGTATTTAAACTAATATTATAGGTAAAGCTGCAGAGTTTGTTTGCTTGAACGCGCTAATCTTATGAACTACTGAACCGATTTATAACCATATTTTTGGGTTGGATATGTAACCGTTATATTGTAAAAGCCGCGTGATTACAATCTAACGGTTTTAAATCCGTTGGATTATAATCTTTAGATTTATTGTGAACAACCTTGATAAAGTTAGGTTAGTTATTGCTTTTATTGGTATTCACATGTCAACCTAACCTTCACCTACCCTAACCGACCGCTTTGCCCCGTGATTCGTCATTTCAGTTTACGTTATAATGTATGAAGTTCACAATAAATCAACAGATTACAATCTAACGGATTTCAAAACGTGAGATTGTAATCATACGGTTATTGCAATTTGACGGTGACAGATATATTTATCAAGTACGAGTAATCACGTTGTGACAGGACGGGAGGGATCAAGACGCGCGGAATTAGTCGCGGAGGACCGCTAGTATAGTGGATTTATAAAGATAAAGAAGTTAAAAAGCGAAATAATTGAAATCTTAATTCAGATAGCAACCATAGTTAATCTCAATTTAAGATCGAGTCATCAAATCAATATGCCATGTGCTGGGACTAGGCCGGTCTCTTTGCCCAATCAGGCTATGCAAGCTTTCTATGCTAACATATGCCTATGACAATTAAGGACAGTAACTCGAGATATCCGATATCTGAGCAATCCACAATTTTAATTGTCCAATTTCTTTTTAATTAAAAAGCGGTTACTGTACTAGAAGTCAATTGAAGAGAACTTAAAGGCATTAACCCCTGAACTGCTTTTGTATTTAAAAAATATCAACTTTATCAGTCAAATAGATCATATCCCCATTAATTTCTAAACTTACAACTGATTAACATACATATGAAATAGCTTATGGCAAATGTATTTTACAGGATTTTATTAGTATAGTACTTTCCTATGAAATGTTAATTATTCACTATATGGCTTTGGAATCTAAATCGCTCTTCTAAAATATTGGTAAGAGAATTTCGAACTCATGACTAGGTACGAATCATAAATCAATCATGTCAATAGTGCTAATAAAGACCAATAAAGTATCCAGTATTTTTTGTCACAGCAAAAGCACTAAGTATCACTACACAGATGCGTGAACCGTCTGATCAAATAGTATTAAACTGAGTACCTAAATACTTAGTACCTTCTCTGACGCATCGTGTGGTAGGTTCAGGTCTTATTGAAACAAATTGAGTCAATCACCGCATTACATATCGAGATAACAATGGAATTGTATCGCTCATAAATTGCAGCATATTAAATAAATACTAAAGTTGTTAAAATCTTCGCACATAGCGTCGACTTAATTAATATGTACCTCTATAATGTCCACACTTAAAGGCGAATAACCTGGTTATTATTTTATAATTGTTCAATGTAAGTTATAATGCTTTCCGTTGATAACAATGTAATTGTAAACAATTATTTAATTTAGAGCTCTGCTTATAAAATAACACTAATACATAACATAAGGATTTAGGACATCAGAAGAGTTAGGTAAAAAAGTTCTGGAAAAAAGTTTGATAAACTTTTTCTCGTACTAAATGTCATCTAGTTAAAGCATTATTCCGATGATTTGAGTTAGAATCACATACTTTGTAATAAAGTAACACACCTCCCCATATTTTATTACTACACAGCTATGTTATCCTTATCAGGCTGTATACCTCTACATTATAATTGTAGTAATTAATTTACAATACCTTAAGCCTAATAACCTTTTCTTAAATGTAGGTCAACCGGCTAGAAAACTTGTGTGTATGCTGAGCATTAACCATTATAATTTGAGTCTGCGGGATTTTAATCAATTAGAAGCATAACTGCATAGGCTATAATTTAGGGCATCGCAGCCAAAGACATGACAGTTGCAATGTAACCTTCAATGAACTATGATTCAAATGGAAGTTTACGATTGAAACGCGTTCAACCACTTTTTTTTTCTCTTAACATTTATCTGTAACACGTAAAAAACTAGAAGATGCGCGCCACTTTTCATTTCAGTATCTATGTATGCAATTAAACTATCGCCTGAATTAAATATCTGTGTTCGGAATAAAGAATACTTATCTATCAATAACAAAACAAGCATCAAAAAGCTGTCAAATTCCACACTAAAGACCATTACAGGCTTGGAAGTCTCGACACGACTTTATCTGTTGAACACCAGGTGGCGCTCCAAATTACTGAGATTGATCGAGAACTATTTTTAAACAAAATTCAAAATTAAAAAAAAAACTATTTAAGTTAATAAGTTAAAAGGACGTTTGATACAGCAGAAAATCAGACGATTGAACTTGAACTTATCGAGGCGAAATGTAAAAAATATGTCATTTGCTTCAGACTGTGGCTTCTGGGTGGCGATTCTCACGTGTCTGCATGAGAATTGTCCCCCTGGGGGCGTATTGCGATCCAACTTAATCCGTTCAATTCCGAGGCAGTTCAATTCAGACTCAGTGTAAACGAATATTATCAATATAATAATATTATAATAATACTACAATGGTATGAATATTACTCTTTATATTGTTATATTATAGTAATATTATCAATATAATGCGAAATTGCAATGCTAATTTGACAGTAAATCAGAGCGTTTTATTTGTCAAAACTGCATCGCAATACGCCCCCTGATGGTTAAAAGGTTCGGTTAAAATACCAAATATAGGGCCTTAGTGTGTGCATATTTGAATTATTTGTAGTCCTGATTCTGTTAGGTAAAATTATTACAACCATCTTTACAATACCAACCTTATTTTTAACTATCTTAAAATCGACACCTAACGGATATCTACTAAAATCTTCATATGCACCAATGATATTATACGAGTAAATATCATTTGTATGCACTGAACTAATGACGGTAATGACATTGACAATCCTCCTAATTTATGTGTGTTTCTCACATCAGTCACATGTGTGTCTGATAACGATGAATGAGCGCCCATTTATGGTTTGATCTCATTTTAGAAATAGCTAATGAACGACGCACATCAACTTTGTAGATAAGTACTCAAAATGTAATTATAAACTCTACTATTAAGTAGAAAAATGAATATAAGACAGCGAAACGCTTTACTTTCGTTTTGCTGTCTTAATTACATTAATTTCACCCATCAAACACCCGATACAATACCTATCCACTTAGTCTGTCTTTGTAATTTTTAATTTGTGTGTGTCAAATAAATAATTATTTTATTCTATTCTATTCTATTCTATCCATAGGAAATACAGTTTTCAATATTCGGGGATTGAACCGACACCTTGAAAACTGGCGTGCATGTCTTTTAATAATAATTATTTCATAATTTCATCACTAAAGATAAAGATATTAATCATTAAGGTTTGGTTGCACCGACGCTTATTTAGAACTAGCTCCCGGCGAACTCGTTTCCCACTATTATGTCCTGTTCGGGGACAAAACGAATTTAACAAAGTAAAAATCATGAATATCGGTCCACCCGTTCACGGCTTATGTTGTAACTAAGGCGACTTTATTTTGTATGTATATAAAGAAGAAGAATATGATGTAAAGTTTTGGATATATTTACCTGCGATTGATAAAGCTCCATTGTACACTCCTATAACGAGAGGTAAACCGCTTGCTCCACCTTGGTCCATGAAGAAATTGTTGAAGAGAATGCCGAAAGCATTCGATGAGCCAAATCCTAACATCTGAAACATTTTGAAAGAATATTGATGACATAAAAGTATCGACTTATACAAATACCCACCCAAAGCCTACAAAAAAAAGCTATCAATAATAACATAATATATCTGTGCGGACATCGGTTATTTTGGATTGCGATTCAATTTAAAAAATCAGCAGTTTCGCAGACAATTTTGACGAAAACTGTTCAAATAATGAATGTAAATGTCATCTTCCATTGTTTTGCGCTTAGACCCCCTACACACTGCGTCTTTTAGCATCGATACTAAGGCGCGTTTTGAAAACACAAGACAGCATCGTGGCTCACGCAATGAAGAGATTTAAATTGGCATCGATGCTAACGCGCGTTAGTATCGATGCAGTCGCCAATATTCAGTACATAATTGGTCAATTTCCAGCTTCTGCATCGCGACTGCATCAATACTAACGAACGCGCGTTAGCATCGCAACTGCATCGATACGAAAGTAGCGTAGTGTGTAAAGGTTGACATTTTACGACTGCATCGATGCTGCATCGCGACTGCATTGCGTTTGCATCGCTGCTAAAAGTCGCAGTGTGTATGGGGTCTTACGGCGTATTTACCTTGTCAAGGTCGGAATCATGGCGATCAAGTGCGATTTGGCAGAGGCGATGCATTAATGTAATGAAATTATTGCATGTTTCTAATGAAATAATATTCTACACCACTAAAAAATTCTTGTAAGTTGAGTTTGGGTGCCGGTACGTTTATATAACTTTCTTCTTTACTACTTCCCACCATTAATGCGCAATAGAAAAGAGCCTAATTCTGGGCTGTTTGTGGATCAATCTCGTGCCGAAATTTTATAATGTTCCTAGGAAGAAGAGGCCAAATAGGCCACAGGCTGACAGCAGGATAGTCATCTTCACTAAGAAAGACCCCGTCGAAAAGGTTCTGTGGTAGGTGATTAAGGCTGAAGTTAGGAAGAATTGAAGCTTTTAGGAAAGATTGCTCGTAAAGTTCAATTACCTACTATGCAGCAAGGAAAACTTACAAGCAAGGCTGGCATTTGCTTGCAGGTATGGACATTGAACTACTGCCCAATCTAATTCGATTCGATTCGATTTTCTGATCCGAGCAAACGCCTGCTTTAATTGCTTGTTTACATTTCTTCTTTTTACCCGCAATGAAATACTTAGGTGTTTATCATAAGTTTAAGTTAAGTTTAGCCTGTAAGCATCCCACTGCTGGGCAAAGGCCTTATTATCATAGGTGTTTATCATAATTATGATTATTCTTATATTATTATTACAGTATCAACCCACCAAGGGGTGCTGCAGAAATCATTTTTCAATGTATCAGTGAGGTGGTGTCAGCTTTTGATGACTCTGGCAAATTATTGAAAAAGTGTAAAATAAAAAAGTTTTTTTTAAACCACGACGTTAAAAATTATGTTATTCTTAATTGGTCAGTATTTTTTTTTTCAATTAAGAAGAATTAAGATCATGTAAACTTTTTCAACAATTTATTGTCCGCATCAAAAGCTGACACCACCCTAGAGTTAAATCGTAAAATAATTGCAATACCCTTGGCAGATAAATACTATAATGCCTATCTTAAAATCATCGCCGATAAATTACAAATCCACTGCAGAAATCTGCATGTCAATCGGTCAAGCCGTTCTGGAGACATATGGGAAAATTCATTTGGACACACAAACATCCTCTCACCTTTAAATTCCATGGCGGGTAAAAAGAAGAAATGTAAACAAGCAAGGCAGGCGTTTGCTCGGACATTTTATTAGAAAATCGAATCGAATCGAATTAAATTGGATAGTAGTTCAATGTCCGTATCGGCAAAAAGAAACCAAAACTTTCTAAAAATACTGGGGAAAAAAAGAAGCACTAAAAATTTCACATCCCTCTTTTTCAAGAATAAAATTTATATGAGGGGAATCAAGAAGTAGTTGTTAATAGAGTCAAATTACTAGGTACCTACTTGGATTATTATTGCTAGTCATTCATACATGTGAAATAATGTATGAAATTAACTTAGGGCCAAAAAATATTACGAACTTTTTTGGTACTTCTTTTATGATATCAATGACATCTAAAAGAGCCTACTGCTACAATATTTCAAAACTATGCAACACGCACAATTGAATAAAAATTGTAACATCAGCAAAGTACCCAAGTGCAGTAGTTACATTATTTTTGAACTAAATATTAAAATGCTATTTATTTCAATAGTTACGCAAAGCCCTAATGGACTATTAAATACAAATACAAATGTTTGCATAGCAATCAAAGTTAATAACAAGTTTAGTAAAATCTTTTTTAAATAAAAAAAATCTTTGTAAATAAAGTTATGCCGAGATAAATGTATTACATAGGTAATATACATATTATGTGAATTAATATTCTTAACTTACGAATGTAAATCCTACGCCCACGCCGACCATATACCCCCAGCCTCCATCAGGGGGCAACATCCCCTTCTTATTCCTCCACAAGCCTCCCTCAACGTGCGCGAAAGCCTCATCCATTTTCAGCTAAAATATCTACTACTATTCAGTCTTCAAAATTCTGTAGCTGTCAATCTTTCACGTATCAAAACTTAGTATATTTTATTTCTCATTTTCGGTACTTTAATTTAATTCACTTTTACGATAATAGCATTTTGTTGTAATAGAGGACGTCACACTCGCGGGCGATCTACTCAGGTTGTGTCGCGGCGTGTGTCATGCCCGTGAGACGAACGCTAGGAAGCCACTGAATCCGTGAATGAATTGAAAGCGAACGACATTGTTGTACTCATAAAATAAGGACTTGTTCACATGACAACTAGTCACCTATACCACCAACTGCGTAAGCTGGCGAACCATTTCGTGATGAGGACCGGAACAGATCAAAAAATTGACAAACTACTTTGTCGAAATTTATGAGCTTACCCCGGCATTTCAGTCAACTTATTGTATCATTGATCAATGAATTAATAGCTCTGTTCACTGCACTGCTAATGCCTTAAGTACCTAGGTTGTCACAATATTCATTAATTATCTAGATATACAGGATGACTTTGAAAACATTGGCAATATTTTAAACTAAGAAACAACTCATGATTCATAGTCCCTTCCACATATTAAAATGAAAATCTATTGCTATAAACTATCATTTGATGAAACTGAGAAAATCATATTAAACACTTTAGAATTGATTATTGCTTCAAATTAAACTAATAGATTAGTTTAAGATGTTCTAAAATTGACAAATAATATAAAAGTAGCAAAGAAATTACTCCACCTAAACGGATCTCGGAAATCGGAGTGAAACTTTATGATTTTTCTCGGTTTGATCAAATCAATTGATTTTAATTTTAATATGTGGTAGGAGGGACTAAAAATCATGAGTAGATTCTTAGTTTAAAATATTGCCAATGACGTTTTCAAAGTCATCCTGCAGATAGTGAATAATGGGCAAATAGCTGACCTAAATAATAACTTAATTTAGTCACTAGGTTTTAAACCTTGTTTAAATCGATGCATTGTATGAAGTCGACTTTATCGCAATTGGCCCTGCCGCCATTTCTACTTTTACTATGTAGGCAAATGATATCTTTACGGCCCAATGCATGCACAACAATCACATCTCATTGAGGAATACTATATTACATTATTCCTGTCATTATTTTCAATTAATGCATATTTAACTGCAAATATTAATTAATGTGCCTAAGTATATTAATGGCATATAAGTATACCTAGCCTACTCATTAAATGAAACATAATTATGCAGGTCAGTCAAGTTAAAGATTCAATGGACACATAAAGGTATAAATAAAAGGTGATATGAAGTGATTAATGACTAACTGTATCTGTGTTGAACACATGTGTTCAATTAGATAGAAATAGTAGGCATATGTTTAGTTTTCATATAAATCAACAGATGGCGTTGTTAATAGTTACATCGCGATTACACTGTGATTTTCCGGATTACTATAATATATAAATCGTTTTGACGTATCAATAAACCAATTACACAGCTCAGCAAAGAGTTTTATTGTGTCTCTGGGAAGTAGCACCACAAGGGACCATAGAGTTAGTTCAACAGGAATGCAAAGTCAAAAATAACAGACTAATTTAAGAGATACCAGTCCCCCGCGACTTCGTCTGCTAGTTTTTGCATTGATGATCCGTGATGGATGCGCGAATAGCGGTTAGCGTGATGGTGGTATTGATGGAAAATAAAATAAACTCTTTAGATTTGTAATATTAGTAGGTAGACAGATACATGCGACTTATTGCAAACTTTTTGGGCAGTTATCCGTAATACCTACTGATACTGATCCCATCCTAAAAAGTCGTCAAAGTGATAAGTTTAAAAAACATATTTTGTCGCGATTAATGATATTGATTTAAAAAAAAGGTGTTTTACTTTATTTGAGAAATAGAATCATCACCTCAAATGTACCGATTTTTGTATTTAATGAAACCCTCAAGATATAGTGGTATATAATGCCAGATGTTGCGGGTTCGGATCTTGTCCGTGCGTGTTTTTGATTTCTAATTTTATATTTTAGCACGTTCCAGGACACTATTCCAGACACAATAGATGTTTATTGTTTTCACGTCTGTAGGCGTTCACTGTCCCGGAACGTGTTAAGATGTATTTAGTCTAGCTAGCACCTATTCGCCCCACATATTATTATAGCAATAGTTTCTAAATTTCCTCATGCTATCATGATCTCGAGTCATTGACATGCCGGCAGCTTAGTCACCACAAAATATCGCAGCGTCAAATTACCTGCCCGTAGAAATTAGGCGATCCTGTGAACCGTGAGTGAACCGTGGGGGAAACCAATAAAGATAAGTTAATCCGCCTAAATTCGACAGGGGTGTGCGTAATATCCGAGTACCATACTACTTATATAGACGTGGAGAATATGATGACATTCATTCGTGTATGTCACTAGTTTACGAGTAGTACCTTTTTAACTACTTATTACTACGAGTATACGCGCCTGATGGCTGAAATATAAATAAATATAAATATGCGCCAGACAACACACCAATTGTCTAGTTTCGTAGTAAGGAATTTATCCTTGTGTTACGAAGTACTAGACAACGATTAACAATTTGTACTTATTTTAAAAACTTACTTAAAGGTATTACAAAAATCTATTATCTCGATATAATAATATTATGGTTTCTTTACACCCAATCAAAATTATAGGGGCAGTAAAATAGAACTTCGATCAGAATGGTTCGTCCTCGTAGAGAAGGACTTTTTATTTCTTTTCTTTTTTTTATTAGATAGCCAGACATTTGGTCACATTTGCATCTGATGTTAAGTGACAATGTAGCCTAAGATTGACCATGTCTGCCTAGTAACAGCCTTAAGTGTTGCCATGGAACACTTCTCCCGGCAGCGAATTCAACTCCATAAGCGGTACGTAAAAGAACGTAGACCTAAATCGTTGGGTGCGTATAGATGGGATCTCTACGACATAGGGGTGGAAGCCACGCCCACGTCTTCTTGGCGTAAGCAGTACGAAGATATCTATATAGGTTTTTGTTGGTATTGAAATATGATTTTTTAATGTAAATTGTTTAACATAAATAAAGAAATAAAGAAAGAAAGAAAGATATTATTTATATTTTTCCTGTACTTACCTGTACGAGTACCTACACATTTCTTTATTAAAAATATTTGATGTCCTCGACCTAGGGTCTTGATTATTTAGATAAAACCAACTTGACTCGATTTCATTAAATTCATACAGGTAGTCAAAGCACATACTAACGAGCCTATTAGAACCTTGTTAAAACTACTGCCTCCAATTGGTTTAACCTTATGTTAATCAGTCAGCAGTGTAAGGTATTAGTATCATTCTTGATTAACTACAAGACTTCTATATAGAAGGTCTTTCTATAATAGCCAGTTAGCTTCCTGTAATTAGTAAACGGAAATTATAAATAATACCTAACTCGTATGCAAATATTAAGCATAGATCATTTATAAAAAACATACTTAGTAAGCCTTCGTTTATATATAAAATGTATTTTTAAAACCTTATCTAATGTCAAATTCTAGTAACCGCATTCCTATACAAAACTTTACCCAATAATAAACTCATAAAATCAAGACATTATCTGAGGTAAAGGTTACACATACAGTTCCCCGATGTCGATATGTCAATTCGATACCTAATATTTGTTAGGATTTCAAGAACCAAATAAAATAGTTGCAATTATAGATAAATACACGTTGTTATAATTTTATTAGTAAGTAAAAGTTATCGAATTGTTACCGAATCCGTAACCGAATGGTTCTGAATCGGGGAGAGAATCACGCGACGCTGGACGTTTAACCGTGAGAATTAGACATGACGAGTCTTGGGCTCAATTTCTTCATCGAGAGTAATGGTAAAGTTCATACCTAAACCAATTATCATTAAAATAGCCATTCTGTCATTTGATTAAGGTACCTAGTTTTTCTTCAAAACACACACAATCGTAAATATTCAACCGCTGGTAACGTAACTTTACAATTACTATCCATGATGAAATTGGGCCTTAACTTAGCTATAACCAGAGCTTAGCTATGATAGATTAAAATTAAGTAAGGTACAAGGTAGTTAAGGCTAGCCTAGCCTTTCACGATACAAAATCACTAAATATCATAGGGTCTGATTTTGACGAATTGCGAATAAAAGCTTCGTCACTCCGAAGAGGCGAATTTTTTTAATGAAGGAATATATAAACGATCAGTCGTGAATTAATCACCTTTTCTTATATTCATGACTAGCATGTACCCGTTATATACCCAAATGAAACCATGACTTTCGGTAACCACTTCTATTTTATTTCACTGTCTTTTCTGATACTTATTTATAATTTAAGACGTGTTCATGATACTTAATTTTCTCAACAACTAATTGTCCAATAT
Organism: Pyrausta aurata; assembly: GCA_963584085.1. Classification (NCBI taxonomy): domain Eukaryota; kingdom Metazoa; phylum Arthropoda; class Insecta; order Lepidoptera; family Crambidae; genus Pyrausta; species Pyrausta aurata. The sequence continues at coordinate 10,124,254 of OY757255.1, forward strand.
AAACATTACATACATAATATTAAAATTATACTGTAAAACCTCGCACCGACATTTGAACTAATACAGAATATACTAAATGATATATTCGATAAAGGCTACACTTTATTGATAGTAACAATACCATATACATAAAAAGTAAATAGAGAAACAAGTTATAAAGTTGAATCTGTGAATTATTAGCGTCGGCAATGTTATATCAATTCAATTGTAGCTATTTATGGTCATAATAACACAAATCACACAGAGTTCCGTGGGTAAATAAACAAATTAGTACTTATCTCATAAAATAAAACTTATTAAACTTTAAACTCTGCTACAATCATCAGGCTTTTAAATGAAATGAAATGTATACATAACTATGCGCAAATAAGGCACAACCCTGTCAATGGTTCTAACTTAATTAACTGCTTTTAAATAATACAGGGTGAGTGTATAAGCTATCGGTAATAACTATTTGAGAAGGAAATCTGATATTAAAAAAAAACCTTCATGATAAACTATAGTTATATATTCTGTGCTATAGTTAAGCCGCTTCAAAATGCTATTTTGACATTTTCAATTATGACATAATTTTAAACTTCCCGACTGTAATTTTTCTTAACCGGACGAGGACCGTGGGTGCCTTTTCTGTCAAAATTGAAAACGCCAAAATAACATTATCTGAGCGGCGGAGACAGGCTGTCTACAACAAACTTTGTTGTACAAAAAAATTAAATTTAGATTAAAGCGTTGCCACGGCATGCCAACAGCGTGTCATACGTCATACAGTATAAAAATATTTTTTCGAATTCGTAACAAAGGGGGCCAATAAAGGCTTATTGTGCACACTGACTTCATTGAAATTACGTAATAATATTCTTGTTTCCATATTCATTACGTAAACACAAGTGTGCAGTTCTATAAAGGTGGCCGTTGGTCTGGCGGATCCGAACTGTTAAGATTTTGTGTCAAAACTAAAATTCAGCACACAGCACGCTTTGCACTATGTTTTACGCAATAAATTTAAAAGTTCGCATGAGGCCACTCAGTCGTCTCGTGCTCGTGTATACGTTCCCCTTCGAGACGAAACAATATTAATATTGACAACAGGGCACCACCCTGTATTTTAAATAATACAAATCACCTTAGCACGGCGATTTTTATCAAAGGTTACTAAAAGGCTTGCATACTAAACAATCTAATAAATTACCATAATCATTTTAAGTGACATAATTACAACACGAATAAAACAAGTCTGATAGACTCAATATACATATTTCTTTGTATTTGTATTGAATATATCACAAAATCAACTCTTTTTTATCTGCACATTAGCAGGTGTCAATACAATTAAATGAATAAGATATGACTTACTTAATTTGTAGACAACGTTTTTGCAAAATATTATTTGATTGCATAATGTGGTTTTAGACCAAACGAACACAGAACTAGAGCTAGAACAAGAACATTATTTCTTGATATTTGTAAACGGAAGCTCGATTAGATAGATAATATATAATAATAAGAATGCTCTGAGTCTGTTTACATAAGAAGAATATAGTGAAGTGGGGATACAATGAGCATTCGCTCGTCTGATGTAAAAGGGTCTTAAGAAAATGTAAGAGTAGCGACCGTACGCTAACAACTTGAAAAGCGCTTTACATTCTATACATTTGAGCCTAGCTCATTTTAAGTTTTATCTACGAACTATTTTAGATAATTAATATGTATTTATGGAGTTTAAACTAAAATCCTACTTCAATTTGGCCAGAATTCGATAAATGAACACTGTTCAATTCCTTGTCAGTATTTTTTTAAATGTACAGTGAACATAATTGAATAATATTTGAATACACACTTGGCACATACATTTCGTCAATTGATTGCTTCTTCTACTTTTAAGTACATAAATTCAATGATTAAAATTGATAAGTACAAAAATACAACATTTCAAAATGGCACTCGATTATGAGCAGTCCAACGAAAAAAATTAAAATAAGTACGGATACGATAATAGAGTAAGATTTACAATATACATTTTTATAAAAAGATTCGTAAGTACCTCAATATAATATTTGGTCAATAAAATCACATCGAGAAGCACATAATGCAATATTGATCTACTTAAATATTTACATTATGATTCTGGAAGACGAAACAGATTGATATTATTTGTGACCAAAAAAAATCTTTCATGTAATAGACAGACACAGTACACACATAGCATCAAACCGACCCTACATCGATTTGCTGCCTTTGATTGAACTACTATTACTAGCTTATAGAACTAACACCACGAACAAACCTCGTGCCACATGAATACAAACCATAGAGAAAGAAAAAATCTTCGCTTTAAAAAGAGCGTGCTACTTAGTGAAATTCTATAGGATTTGACAGCGAAAGACCTTATGACAGCGAGACCGTTTTCTAAGAAATAATGGATTTAGTGGATACGTCAAGTTTCCGTCTTTGGAATTTTTGAAAAATTATGAATGGATATAATTATAATTTAAGTTTTGTATAACAATTTCAGATGAAATGACTTGTGCTTTCAGCAACTGTGAAGTGCGCCGAGGATACAACCCCGAAAATCATACTTTCCACCAGTAAATATGAATCATTGATAAAATTTTTAATTCCAAATTTTATTAAATTTGTGAGTGAAATCGACTCCGATGCCAAATTGTACAGTAAATTTAGGACTTCCTTTGTGATTTGCAGCCATATATCAAAGTGTCCAATAGATTAATTCAGGTATTTTCAGTAAAATAAGAAACCGTTTCTTTACACTAGGGCTTGACTAAATGATGACGTCATCAGTATCGATAAATTTTTTGACTGATTTTTTTAGGTAACCGTAATTCTTGCACAGCTTCTTCTCAGCACTGGCCCACACAACTGGCCCGAAGCTGTGCTGTGGTAAGGTCTATGTTGGAACGTGTATAAGTGCTTCTAGCAAGTCTTCATACATAAATAAATAAATATGTAATTTAACAAAAATGAGGTTGTCTTGTTTATCAAATAAAAAGTATTATGTAATTAAAAGTGCATTAATTTAGTTATTTTTGTTTCAATTTACATGATTTATCGTAACCTCGTCGATAAAACTTGGACCACCATAAGATACACATCACTATTGAACGCACACATGTAAAGTAACTTTTTGGTTACGCTGAAAATCCGCGTTTGTCATTCTATACTATACTACTTTCTATGATACAAACGGTTTCATATTCAAAATTCAAATTCAAGGAATACGTCACAATCTTGTCTTTCTTTTTGTGACACATTTTTTGCTTGCCGTAGCTTCTCTATACGTAGTAATAACAATTCACAGTTTGCTATCGACCGTATTACAAAAGATTAACAAAAGGTGATTAAATCAAAGTGTTTTGTACAACAATTTAGTGAGGTACAACTACTTGATATTTTAAACACGCCATCATAGCGTTCTGATACTATAGTAGATGCCTATTTATTTTAAAGTACTTGATAGACCCCAGTGTTTGAAAGATACTTCACTACTGAACATTGCTTTATAAATATCTAAAAGTACGCGCTTACTTACATAAACCTTTCCACACTACAAACAGCCATCTAAAAATATGGTTATTAAAAATAATGTCTATAAAAGAGGGTTACATTCTAAATGTAACGAAATGCGTTTGAAGTTACAAATACAGTTTGAACTACTCACTGGATTCAACTGTTTTCGTGAAGAAATCACTAGATAAAACATTCTAGTAAACAGCCATACATCAATAGTTCATACAAAGTCAAAAAGTAAGAGGTATAACCTACATCTATAACTCTATTTCAAATAAATAATATATTGGAGTAAAAATGTCATTGATTAAGAATATTTTAGTCATGTTTACCGTGTCATTAGAAGATACAGATTTTTTAAATATCACTTGCTTGCTTATTTATAAACCCTTTGCTTTATCATATGTTTATCAGTCTACATTTTCTGATTACATAATTAAAAGAATATCGCGTTTTATAACAAAAAAAATTGTAGCAAGCTCAATGAATTCATAAAACCTGTAATAAATTAAAAAACATGTCATGATAGTTCCTGGCACTGGATTAGAGAAGATTAGGAAGAAATTGTTTTATTAACTACGTAAATTAAATATTTATAAATTTGACATCAAAATATGTCAATACAAACACCAACAAAGTTAACGCTAAAGAACTTGCTTAAAAAATGTCTAATAATTGCAACTACATAATAGACACAAGGCGAGGAACCAAATGGTTTACCATTAGGCAAAGCGAACAACGTACAGAATCTTAAATACATTTTTACTAAAACTATCATAGGTTTGAGTGTCGTGGAAACCACTATAAGGACTTTCTAAAAGGGTATAATATAATGGAAAATAAATATTACATGTCAGACATTTCATTAAAACAGCATCAGATAAGTACAAAAAAATATCCTTTAAACGGTAGGTTAGCCGCTAAGTACTGAAACGCCCTACTGACTCTATTTATATAATTTTGATACTATCTGATAGTGGGAAATACCTTGTGTTATGATGTTGAAGAGTCAGAAAATAACTAAAGTTTTTAACCTGAGCAAAAAACGAGCGTCAATAATAGCCATCGCAGAATTAAATATTGTTTGAATATAGTCCTTTTGCATTTGTAATTACAACTGTAATTTCATAAACCGTCAGTCCACGTTTAAAAAAGATAGAACTTAGTCACTACATCAGGCACACAAACCCGCCTCTTTATTAAGGCACCACCCCACTATTTTTCTACACAAAACACTCTCACTAGCTTCCTGTGTTTCATGCATTGATTACTCGCCGCGTCAAATACAGTATCAATTTCTATGATTGATTCAACGATAGTTTATCAACCAATCACAGAAGCGGACAACCTTAAAATGGTCGCATTATATCAACTGCTATGATTGGCCGCGATGTCCCTAGTTGACTAATCGGGCTGATGTTTTAACATATCGATGACGTAATCAATGCTTCTTTATGCAGGAACCAGTCTATTAGCCCACTAGCTCACAACTTTGACTTTAGTACAGTGACGTCACAAGCACTAGATGTGCACGACCTTACGCCTGCGTGTGAAGGCGAGCGCGCATTCGATGCTTCAGACGAGAACACACTACGTGATGAGCACTATACTTAACACATTCATTGACGACCGATTTGGCGCAGTGGTTAAGAAATTGGCTACTGCGCCAGAGGTCGCGGGTTCGATCCCCGCACATTACAAACATTTGTGTGCATGAACATGTATGTTTGTAGTGGTCTGGGTGTTTTCTATGTATAATATGTATGTATTTACAAAAAAAAAGTATTTAAGTATTTGGTTCTGAAGTTTACGCGAATACTCATTACAATAAAACACAATTTTACGGACTGATTTCGCGAACGTTTATTTTTATTTTATGCCTAACGTTTCGAATGCTTTACAGCATCCGTGTTCAAAGGCTCAGGCTCAGGGTGTCTGCCTGCTGCAAAATAAAATAAAATTGTGTTTTATTGTATTTAAGTATGTTTATAACCGTTGTCTGGTTACCATAGTACAAGCTTTGCTTAGTTTGGAACCAGATGGCGCTGTGTGAAATGTCCAAGGATATTTATTTATTTATTATTTATTTATTAGGTCAATCATTGATTACGTAATCGCCGCGTCACACAAGGTATCAACTGTTGTAATTGGTTCAGCGGTAGTCTATCAACCACTCACAACTGTTGACAGCAATAAGATGGCTGCGTCGAATGAAATATTTATTTTATTATGATATAGCGGCGTCCGATAGACCAATCACAGCACTAGAATCGTAAACAATGCATATTCTTGCGATCATTAATCTAACACTGATCTATACGGCCGGATATTGGTCGTATTCAGTCCAAATACGTCACGTTCACTAGATCTGCACGACCTTGCGCCTGCGCGTGAATGCGAGCGCGTACTCTACGCCCCAGACGAGGACACACGACATGATGAGCGCGTCAAACTACTTAACACACTCACTAAATCCAATTTTCATAACATTGATTACACAATCGCCGTGTACCTATCAACTTCTGTGATTGGTTCAACAATAGTTTATCAACCAATCACAGCGGTTGACAGCAGTAACATGACCACGTACATGTTTTTACCAGTAACAGCAGTTGAATCGTGTTGATGACGTAATCAATGCATATTGTTGCGGTCGTTCATCTGCCACAAACAGCAGTGTACATAGTCCGGTGACGTCACGTTCACTAGATCTGCACGACCTTGCGCCTGCGCGTGAATGCGAGCGCGTACTCAACGCCCCAGACGAGGACGCACGACATGATGAGCGCGTTCTGCACGTGAATGCATAGCGCGAAGCTGCCTGTGAAGTCGCGGACGTAACCTATAAGAAATATGTTGGTCTTAGCGGCCATGTTGAGTGGAACAGAAATATGAAGAAACTAAGGCACAGCTTCTACATGCGAATGATTACAAAATACTGAAGCTTTGGAGTCCAATCTAAAAAATAACCAATGTTAATTTACTTTTACCACAGTAACACCATCATATTTATTTATTGGAATTGGTCTATACTACAGTTGACAATTGCTTAGTGTTCAAGGCTTCGGTTAGTATCTTAGATCTAGACTGACAACGAAATTGTATGAACACTACGACAAATATATATTTACTAGATTGACATCATGTACATGCATGTAACACTTCATGACAATTATAACATATTTAACTCACTTCAGTGTTAATGGAAAAATTCTTGGACATTGCCATAATCGCAAAAAAATTGTGAGCACTAGTTATTTTTGAGCAAACGCAGTGATACAAATCCCATACATGAAACTAAAAAAAATACTGAAATCTATGCGTGTGGGGTGTCTAAGGCTAGGTCTTTTAAAATGACATTGAGGTTCCTAAAACCATTTTTTCTTAAAGTCTAACATTTGAGAGACAGAAACTTCCAAAGTGCTAAAATGGGCGTCCCCCTCCCCTTCAATCTAACTTTGAACTATGAAAAATGAAAATTTTGATCAACACATTTTCATCAACCGCAAATATAACTTTGTCTTATATACAAACACTATAAAAAGCAGATTTTAGGCAGATAACTCACCAATGAGAGGTCCAATAGCCACCACGAAGACTCCCTTGCTGACCATGTGCAGACCGAAGGCTGCCGGCAACTTCTCCAACGGACAGTACTCCGATATCGTCAGCGTGAAGTTGCTGAGGCACATCCCTCGGAAGAACCCGCAAATGGACAGCCATATCATAAGAGGCACCCACTCCGTTTGTTCTGCTAGTACTGAAATACAAGATGAAGTCGGTAAAAAGAAGTTTCTTGGAAGTCTTCGTAATAGTTTTTGTTAGTTTTATTTTTATTATCAAGTCATAACTATCAGATTTGTATTGTTATCTAATTCATTTTTTATTTTGTTGCTTTATAAGTCACTTAAATTTTATTTCAATTTACATATTATAATTGTTAACTCGATTTGCATGCTGTGTGCACTCGCTCCTGGTATTGTAAACATCACGAAATATTCACTTAAAAGTTGTGTCTAATATTATTGTCAAATGAAATTTGTAATGTCAACATTTTTTGTAATATTTTGTGATCCAATCATTCATTAAAAGCGCTGAAATGTGGTGGGGGAAGAACTTGTTACGTTTAGACATTGGATTTAATTGAAATATCTAAAAACTCCTCACCTGATCTCGTAGCTGCCAAAAAGAATGCAGACACGAAGAATATCATCTTCTTCGATATAGTAGTCCTATCAAATATGGGGGGTAGTATTAACCGTACCAATATATCCGTGATGGCGGTCATTGATAGGCAAAACGCCGTGTCGTTCATATTGTACCCCAGGCTTCTTATAAAAAATGGCGTCAACATCCTAAATTGTAGCTCCCCACTCCAAAAAAGTGAGAGGCCGAGTAAAAGGTTCAAAAACGACCAGTCTTTCAGTAGATCTAAGTCCATTAGTGCAACGAATTTTTGGAAGAAATTCTTTTTCTTTTCTTGTGGCTCGGCTTTCTGCTTGAATGCTTTCATTTGTATCGGCTCGTCATCTGCTGTCTGAAATAAAAGGGAACATTTTTTTTAATCATTACTTATCGTTTAAACTGCCCTAATAAATTCAAAGAAATTGGTGGTGTGGTGGAGATTCAGTTATTTGTACCACTATTTCAACGCTGCTTAAGTGGTAAAGGAAATCTCGCAAAACTGAATGATATTAAACTCTATTCATCTTTGCTAGTCCAACAATGTAAGACAATCTTTTTGTAACTTGGTAAAAAAATATCAGCAAAAAAAAATAATTTTATTATTTAATTTAAAAAGATCTCGGTGTTGAACGATGATTATTAGCTGTTGTAAGTTTTGTGTTAATTTTGTTTTAAAAAGAGTATTTTCGCTAAAAAGGAATGTCAAGATTGTTTACAATGTTGGACTAGCAAAGATTAATGGACTTTAAAACAACTTTAATTGATTGCATTATGACCTCAAATGTTGAAAATAGGTTACCCTATATAATAATCAATTGCCGGGACGATTTAACTCTTTGTGACAGTCAGCAGATTAGGAAATCCCACAAAAGTTTACTTCTGTAAATGTGTATTCCCACAAAAGTTTATGTCTGATACTTTAGATTGTATCATATCGTCAGCTGTTAAAATTAGACTCTCTAACAATCAATTATGAGACGTTCTCATTTCAGATCGCTAACCGAATCGCCACCACCTCAACAGACATAAAATGTAAAAGATGCAATACCTACATCGAGATACAGCTGCAAATAGCTGCCGGTGAAGTCCATATTCGATATGTTCGATATCACGGACACTTTCCGCCGCCTCGCCGCTTCGCTCATGCTGCCACTAGATGTCACTCTCGGCATCGCCGCGACGGACGCCGCTGTTGTTAACCCTAAACTTAGCCTAGAAGTCTTCTCGAAGTCTTGCAGAGGTTTATCACAGGTCTTCGCGCGCGGGAGGCCGATCGTCCTCACAGACGGATGGTTCATGTTTGTATGCGACCGCTGGGGGGTTAACTTTGGCATCGGGTACGTGACGAGAGGGTTGATCTCGAATTTGTCGTCCGCTTCCTCGTCGCTTTCGTGGATGCACTCCATTTCCTGGAAAAGATTTGAGAGTTTATATATAAAACGTCTCGAATAAAAGGTTGGTACGCTTATTAAAAAATATGGCGGCAAATATTATCAACAAATCAAACAAATCTTTCAGATTTCGTAACGTTTTGTCGAAATACTTAATATTGTCATTGTAGTTTAAATAGTATTTTAAATATTGTTACGTTAAAGCTGCTTAAATAGATACAGATGGAAAGATGAATAAGATAAGATTAATAAATAATTATTTCACAAAGAAAATAAATATTACACAACATTCTTAATTCGTTACACTGAGTTACATAATCGAAAAATGTTACAAATTGGTATTGTAAAATAACAAAAACACTACACCGTTACTTATCGGGATAACAACCTAGCATATACTTTTTATATGTATAAATAGAGTACAATGTACTCGTAACATCTGTTAAGTTTTTTTTCATCTCTCCTGTTCGGAAAATAGCACTTTCCTGTGTAGATAGCCGGGTGGAAAATAGCTTATCCATCCCTAGGGTGGAAAGTAATTTAGTTTTATTTGGCATGGTATAGAGTCAAGGCATGCAGTCAAAGCTTGGATCAAAGATAATTGAGTCACATCATATTATAAAAATAATAAAAAAATTTGCTTAGCTATACATTGAAAAACATGTTTATTATGATCGCTGATATAAAAAATATTCAATTGATTCAATCTATAATTAAAATATACATTTACTAATCTGTGATTAAAGTATTGGGCTTCCCGCCATAATACCAAGATGACACTTATTTTTTTACATTGTCAGTGTCATTTTTTCTTTTTGAACTCTATGCCTACTTTTTAAAATTTTGAAAATTATTATCTGTGGGGAAAATTCGATCGATATTTTTTACAAGGATTTTAATTATTTCGTATCGTCTGCTTTTTCGTACTGTTTTCATGTATTCGTGTCGATATTCTTTCTAATAATCATGTTAGGTGTTTGGAGAACTGTAAATTAACTGTCTTTTTGTGCAAAAACTTGAGTTTTCCTTTCTCGCTGTACTACATAATACCTGACCATGACATCTACAACCACTATTGTAAATTTAATGTTTTTCCTCACAGTCAAAATGAAAAATAGTATGTTGAACTCGGGTGAAAGCACCATTTCTCTCTAGAATTATTGGCGCTCTCACTTCGTTCGAGCGCCAGAAACATCTCGAGTGAAATGGGTCGCTTTCTCCCCTTGTATAACAATCTACTATTGATTTCATACAATGCCGGACAAACAATTGATATAATTTGCATATTGTTTCGTGATTGCAAAATATTGTATCACGTATTAGTAATAGACCGGCGATTTGCAAAGTTTCGGCGTGATATCAACCTGTATTTTGTTTATAAATTATATTCTTGGTTTACCTTCTTTTGAAGTTATTAATCAAACCAAAAAAATATTTGCTTAAGTCTACAATCGTTTCTCTTCCACTACATTTATTTTGAAAACCTTCAATTGCAATAAACAATTGAAAATCAGCGTCAAATTGGTTTGTTGTCTTTTACTAGATTGCAATTAAGTTTCCATAGACATTCCTGTTTTCTTGTGACATGAATGGACTATTGTTACTACAGCTACGTTCAAAGGCTACACGTTACAACAATGCTATGATAGAGCGGTATCAAAATACCATCATTAGCTTTTTGTTTCACTTAAATATTCGCATTTCAAACTCAAGAATTCAAATATTCTTTATCAAAATTACTGATCATAATACCTTCAAAATTGGTTATACTGTGCAAAAAAAACAACAAAAACGCCGTAGAACAGTATACATTTGCACGCATTCATGGGAACTTGTTATCAATAGGCATATTGTTGAGTGCCACTTTATCGGCATTTTTGAATTAACGTCCGACAATCTAGCCTTGTAACTATACCACAAACACCGAACTATCAAATATTTCATGAGCTTATATTAGATTTATAAAGATTTTTAATCTGCGTTAGACCTCTCCGAGTGCAGCCGTTGGCCTATTTTAATGGTTTGATTGTCAAAGATGTGTTTCAATAAGGTGTGATAGGATTTAATGGAGAAAAGTAATGCACCTAAATAACTGGATACTTGAACAGTGAGACTGTGATGATGATGGAACATGGACCACAATTACTGATGTGCCCGGGAATTTTGAGTAAAAATAAAATTGAGAATGTTTCCCAAGACAGTTGGTGTACGTAAGTTTGACATCATGCAACGACTCCAAATGTATTGTTTATCCTAAATAGAATACAAGTGCATTTTTTAAGCTATTTATTGATTTTTAAAAGCGTAAACTTTTTTCTTGATATTTAGTTTTTTACTCATATCTCAAAAACTACCTTTGCCTAGAATATACTATTCATTAAAATCGCATTATAAGCCTCTGTTTAGTTTTAAAGATCTTACTTTCTAAACGTATTTAATTTTTATCATTGGAAACTTTCGAAAAGTTTCCGGGAACATTGGGAATATTCACATGAGTAAGTCACTGGAAATTAGGAATATCCCCGCGGCCATCACTAACCACAATCGATTTATTTTCGGATAGTATTTAAACGAGCGACTGTAAATTAATGTTTTAAGTGTCAAAAATACTTAATTTGGGTTATAGAATTACTAAGTGAGCGACTGAGTGCGAGTGACGAGAAATCAACAGATCAGCAACTAACAAAGAATAATTTGAGTTACTTAAAATACAAAATGAGAAGCTTCATAATATATGAGCGACCCAATTTTTGATTGAGTGTCAACATTACGTCCTGCATTTTTATCAATATTTGGCAAATGGATTTTTCAAACTGAGCGGTATTTAATCTTATATGAAGTGTTTGGAATGCAAAAACTGCTTTGAAAAATACTAATCGAAGTAGCGTATTATGAGGCCACATTTAAATAAAAAATCATCTTATGAAATTACTATTTGAAGATACACTAAATATTCTTTTAGGTTATTAAATTAAACAATGTATTACGAAAAAGTAATAATAATCAATTTGCATTTACTTAAATCAAATAATAATAAACCGGCCAAGTGCGAGTCGGATTCGCGCACGAAGGGTTCCGTATATACTATGTAAGCATTTAAATTGTGCAAAAATTTACATGACAATTATTTTGCTTATTTTATGTATGTTCACTAAGGTGTATTAAAAAAATATTTCTCAAAATCTTATTTTACCACTTTGTCGAGGAGTTAAAATTACAGTTTTCTAACACCTAACTCTGTGCTGAACTGCGGACAGACGGACATGGCGAGACTATAAGGGTTCCGTTGAAAAAAAGACGCTTCCGTCAGTAAAAAAGTGATTTTCTTATCAATACTATAAGGAACATTAATTGGTATGAGGGTTGAGGAGCTCTACTATTCATCGTCACTAGTAAGATAAGTGCTAGCCCGGCCTCGTTTTCATTTTTGTCCAATGGGTATCATTTTTGCTTTCAGTGGTGGTGTTGTTAATAATAATCATTTTATAGTTTGCATAAAATATAAAACATAAGACCTCAAATAGAATATCAGTAACCAATAATCATTAATACAGCAGCTCACAAACTTTGCTCAGAGTGAACTTTTTTGTAGTTCGTTATGTAAAACCTCAATTGGAAAAATCGAAAATATCTTAATATTAAAGCTGCCCCCTCTGTTTTTCCAGTCGCTCAGTTAGTAATTTAGTCGCCCGGATAGTATTTTTATATCTGAAATGGATATAACAAAGCCCACTTGTTGTAAGCTCGTTCTGAATTTTATTAATAATCAATATTCGTCGTTAGTTTAGTTAATTATTCGCTTACTCAAATCCATACCGCTCAAGTGATTAAAACAGTATGTCATCATCAGTCGCCAAGTTATTTTTTATTCGCTCGTTTTATTATTCCCCTTTATTTTCTCGCGATTATATATATATACTTTAACTAAACGATACTAACCTTCACCGTTTGCATCTCACAGTCCACCGGGACTTCTTTCAAATGCCTCTTCACTGGCTGCAACAAACACGATCCCAGAACAGCATGGAAGGCCAGAGCACCCAGTATTACCACGGTCCATCTGAACCCGTACTCTCCTAGCAGTATCTTCACTAGCTGAGGCATCACCATCAGACCGAAGCCAGTTCCAGCCATGGAGAGGCCGACCGCCTGACCACGCTTCTTCGAGAAGTAGTGGTTGAGCGACACGAATGATGATGATGAGGCGAGACCCACGCCGAAACCTGGAAAAAAAATATATGTTTAAGATGTTTGCTGTTAAATAATGTAGAGGGACTCGCAAAAATATAATCTATAACTAACTCTATAATACTATTCGTAATGACTGTTTGTTACATAAGAAAGATAAATCAGTGTATATTTTTTTTTTATTATTTACGTCTGTTTTGCTTACGATATATCCACGTTTTGTTTCAGCGGGTTCTATAAAATGGCAAATTAGAATTTATCAAATGCAATGTTGCAAATAAGAATACATAATTAATAATATAAAGAAAACGTTGTTGATTTTAACGTCTCGATATCCACCTTAAATAAGATATTACACCTTCCACAATCATGTTCACTTATCAAGATATTAGTCAATTATTATTTTGGGGAAAACTCCTCGATCGGCCATGACACCCGCTAAAAGCGCATACCAAAAAGGTACATTGCCACTTCATGAATGCAAATAATACGTTTTTGAGACGAAGGTTGTTATGTTGTTCGTAAACGGCTCGGTAACTAGATTTCTGAGTATTGTGCACGCACACAATAATCGTTACTTTATTCTGAAAACATACATGACGCATGTTAAGCGTATAGTGTGTTATGAACTTAAGAATGTTTGGCAAAAGCCAGATCATTTAAAGTTATGACTGAATTTTAACTACTTTGGACATAGGCTTGAAAACCCGAAACATTCAGGTACAGAAAAAGATGTATTACATAGATAAATCATCAAGGAAATGACTTTTAGGTCACTCATATACCAGGGCTTAATTATTATCTTTTTTATTAATTCTCTCTTCATTTGTTATCAATTAATTACTTGATATTATTTGATACTGTGATAAGATAAATTATCACTACTTTCAATAGCCGCTCATTGTCTTGTAATCGATAAATTATTTATTGATTCACCGACAAACAATGTATTGAAAAATATGACGTAATCAGTAAATAAAACAAAACAACAAATAACGCAGGCACGGCAGCATCAAAACGTACACGAAGGCAGTGCATAAAACGTGATTGTGAATAAAAATCTAATGATGTGCATACAATGTTGTTTAGTAGAGAGGTAAGTACAATAGTCACTATGCATATACTTCATCTATCACCATCGATCCGAGCTCATGAGCAAAGTCCAAACTTGTAACAATGAAATTACTTATACAGATAACTAGCTTTTTAAAACGCTACATGTAACGTCGCCATGGCAACAGTGCGCAGATGATTTAATTTTGCGAATGCAATTTGCGTCATTTTTTTTGAAAACAAAGATATAAACGAATGAGGAAGACTTTTAGAAGAAATGTTACTTGTTATAGGAAACGTGACTAATTGCATTATCTTTCAGTAACAAAACATTTTCCCTTTAGAGTTAACAAGGTGAAGCGCGGCCATTTGGTTCACCTTTATTTCTTCAAGGCACGTCTTATGAAATATAAAGTCCTTTATAAATAAATACCAAGAAATACTCGAACGATACAATATTCTTTCAATGTCGCGAGGGCATGCATTTTCATCTAATAGGAAGCCTTAGAAAGAAACCTAACAAGTTTGTGATTTAGTCCAACGTTTTTCTCTACTGCACTTATCTGATAGAGTGGATGTCCATGAAGCCAAAAGAGTTATACCTCACGATTTTTTGCGCTTCGTCGGCATAGTCCAGTAAAATCACTGATAAGACTCCACCTCCCAGAGCGTATATGACGGATCCGACAAGGAGACCCATCTTAGATCTTTAAAAACCGGTCAAGTGCCAGCCGGACTCGCGCATTAATGGTTCCGTACCTTTGATTACGTAAATAAGCAATAATTGCGTTTTTCGTATGGGAAACATTAAATATTTATTTCATTTTGTTTTAGTACTTGTTATAGCGGCAACAGAAATAAATAATTTGGGACAATTTCAATTGTCTAGCTATCACGGTTATTGAGATACCAGACGGACGGACGGCGAGGTTTAGTAATATGGTCCCGTTTTTACCCTTGGGTACGGAACCCTAAAAAAATAGGACTTACCTCCTAAAGTACTGTACGTGGCCAATATATGTCCCATACTATTGGCAGGCGCAGTAAAGAGCAGTCCAAGGGCGCATATCACAGAGCCGACGAAGCAGACCTTCCTATATGAGAAGGTCTTGATGACGGGCCCGACGAAGAATCCTGAGAAGTTGACAACGGAGTCGAGGGTGCTGGCGATGACCGAGGCTCCGGTGGTGTGCACGCCGAGGTCGTCCAGCAAGTCTTTGAAGAGCAGACCAAAGGAAGGCTCGAGGGAACGCGTGGAGAACTGCAAAGAAATACAGAGAGCATGAATTATCTTAGTATAGTGAATGACTCCCCTGCTAACCCTACTGACCGAGCCGTGTTTTACTTTAGAGGTGTAACAAACGTTTACCATCTGTCAAACTAGTTGCAAAAAATCTTGTTACGGTTGAAGTATGAGCCATTGAAAATGAAAAACGGTTTTGAATATCAGTATCCATTACTTCCGCCTGATGGGTTTTACTTGCTAAATATTTTCTAATTTCAGGGCTTTTCGATCGTGTTGTGTCTATTTAGCGACTCTACTGTGACCCAGACATAATATATTATTCAGTTCCCATGATTACGTTAGCAGTTTTCTAAAGCGATTGTAGCGCGTAAGCTGTATTCGATTACATTTATGCGTGTGTTTACAGTAGCAAAACGAGTTGAGTAGCGTTACAAGTAAATATTTTGCTTGCTGTAGTTGCTATCCGTACATACGTTTACACGATTTTAATTAAGACAATATCCAGAGACTTGTATAGTTACGATATGGGGATCTATTTTTGCATCACTTGCGTGTGGATTTCTACTGATTTTCGTTCTATCCTAGAGTTTCAATGATTTTATTAATTTCAATAGTACAGTCGCGAACGGTTCATAAGTAGAAAATCTGAATAAAATATTTGGAAAACTGCAACATGCGATGATATTTCACTTGATAAAGGATGAACCGCTTAATAAATATTATTGCATGATAAGATAAATCCAAATATGCTTGTGGCTCCAACAACATAATAAACATTAATAAAGATCCAAGAAAATATAATAAGTCAAACAGTTGTTTCTGTTTACGTTAATATAGGTACAGTATAGTAAATCGAACAGAATGGTGGTTATATTAACGATCTGTAGGTAATCATAATAAAAATAACAATAAAATGCAAACACACTGAGGCCGTAAAGACGATAATAGTGAGTGTAGTAAATAGTAACCGCATATAATCGGGGAAAATGAATGTCACTAAACTGAAAGTACTGAATTATCGTGACGAAATATACTCGTAAGAATGTGAACACATTGTGTAGAAGAAACGGTCAAGACAATGTTATTTGCGGTAGATACTTTCATGGTTAATTGTGTCATGCCATTCCATTCAAGAGCATGTGACTTGTTTAGCAATAGTAATTGTCATAGTCAAGTGGTCATATCGCCCTGCAAACAGTCCAGCAAAGTATTGTTCAGATAAGTATTGAAACGCTTGCGATAAGTATGCGTCACGTTTTGCAGATGTGCAATGAACTGATTTATCGATAGCAGTTAGCAACAAAATTTTATTATAAAAACCGGCCAAGTGCGAGTCGGACTCGCGAACGAAGGGTTCCGTACAATGGTACGGAACCCTTCGTTCGCGAGTTTCACTAGTAATTGTTTACCTTGTCAATGGACAAGGTAAACAATTACTAGCGAGCTAAAAAGGGGAAAATTGTATGGGAGCTTATTTTTTTTTTTGTTTTTAGTGTTTGTTGTTATAGCGGCAATAGAAATACACAATTCTTGGAAATATCAACTGTTTGGCTATTCTTGAGATATAGCCTGGTGACCGACAGACGGACAGATGCCGTCGACTCAGTGTGTTGTTATTGCTACGTATAGAGAAGCTATGCCAAGCAAAAAATGTGTCGCAAAAACGACGACAAGATTGTGACGTTTTCTTTGAAAATTTGAATTTCGAATTATGATTTGTACTACGAGTTGATGCCTGTGAGCCCGTGTCATCAATTCATGGAGCACAATATATGTTTGTGATGTCAGTTCCATATGCTAGTAATAGTAGTTCAATGCGTCGACTACGAATTCCGCTCGTATGGCAGATTGGCAGAGTACTTACATTGACCAAGCTGACTCCCAAGCAGACCATCCACGCCCAGCCACCATCCGGAGCCACCTTCTTGGTGGCTGGCGGCCGCTTCGCATCCTGGCCTTTGCTCTTCTCCGCCGTCATGTTCAGCTTTTGTCACCTATTCGTCTGGAACAAAGATAATACCTATTTAATACGTTTATTCCCGCGATGGTATATCAGGAGGCTGACCGAGATACAAACGCGTGAAACAAACCGGCCAAGTGCGAGTCAGACTCGAACACTGAACTTAGTGATCCACTTACATTCCCTTAGCCAAAATACCACAATATTAGTTGACAGCAAAAATATCTTTGCGTTTCATAGTGTTATGCAGTTGTCAAAAATGTGCTATATTTTAAAAACTACCTGTTCGTTCTATTTTAAACCAATTATCGTTGAAAATATAATTTGTTACAATCTGCATTCTGTATTTTTTAAATATTTTTACTTGGGGAAGGAGGAAGTTTACTACTTTGGAAGTGTCTATCTATCAAATATTTGACTTGCAGAAAAAATATTTCTAAATCAATCATTTTAAATGTAAGGGAGCCCCTCCTTCAATGTTATTATTTTCAATTTTCCTACCTACCAAGTTTCAACTGTGTAATTCTAATAGTAGAGTCAACTGTACGAACATCGCTTTACACATGTACAAAGGGATTTTATTTATTTACACAATTCCAGAGCTCTTTTTAGTTCAAAGACAAAAACCTAGTGTTATTGTAACTTCTTTGTGAGGTTTGTCTCTCGTAAGCGAGGTATTAATGAGCACCGGGCTAAGGCAAAAAGATTTCAATAGTTGATGAGTTGAAGCTGAAAGCTTCCGACCAAAAATATATAAGTAAATAGTGTTAGGCACTAACTGAAATGATAAAAACACACGTAAAGATATTTTTTCAATTTGTGACTTTAATTTAATGTATTTTCATTCACCTACCTAAAGTCGTCCTTCAGTGAAGAAATATTTTCTCAAACACTAGACTCTCCACAGTTTTTTTTTCACCTATAAACTGCTTTGCTTTTTTTAAGACACATTTTGCACTGAACAACATCCATTATTTGGTGATATAATCGAAAGATTTTTGTGTTACACTCGTATGGCTTTATCAGTAATGACAATATGTTGTCTTGATTGCCGGCCGGGCGCGCTTTGAAAACAAAGCAGACACTATAAATACGAACTGTGCCTTGAGGAAAGGAGATAGAGCATCATGTGAGTTGTACATGAGCAGCACCATACGGGCCCATGCTGGCACCACGTGTTATTGCCCGCGACCAGGGCTGTCAACCGAATAACCGGTTATGAACCCACATGTGATGTAATAACTCAAAATACCCAACTCACTTTCGTGAAAAGCACTTTAAAGTTTATCTGTAGGAAAATGTCCAATAAGAAAATAACGGTTGAACAACACGCGAGGTCTGCGACACAAATTAGATTAGCATCGTAACGTCGCGACGTCTAGCCGCTAATGTTCTTGGGCCGTTACTAGCGCGAATTTTTATTTTAGTTTGATTTGTCACAACTCACAAGTATTGACTCGTCGGCCTTCATATTATCAGCTAGGTTCCCATCTTTATTATAGAAAGGCAGGTTGTGGTCAACCCTGTTTTAAGCACGTGCGGTCTCATCTTAGGTCAGCCGAATACAAAATCATTCGTCATGTGCCTAATGTACCTTCGTTTCTGGCCCTTCAAGAGAAAATAATGTTATGTAAGTATGAGTCAAGAAATTGCGTACAAGGCAAAAGCATTATTCAAATAATAGGCAGTAAAAACGCCCAACAGCAAAATAATTTGTACATTACTTTTCGTTACGAATGGCAATATCGTTTACCGCGTTCATTCAAAGAAATTATAGCATAGGTACTTTGCGCTGCTTTTTCATTCGATATGAATGAATTAGAAAATCAATTGAGTAAATATCATTTAAAAAATATTGGGCACTATAATCGAACAACTCTAACAACTGGTTTTTATACAAATTCCATACTAATATTTTTCCATGTTATTACATTTCCTTAGAGATAAAAGAATAGAAAACCCTGACAGCTTCTCATCATCATCAATGTTTGTCTAAAATGCGATTTTGAAAGCCATGCAATTTCCCTTATGCACAAAAACGGAAAAGATTCTTGATCGGATTGTACACATTACATCGGTTGCACGCTCCGCTCCCTTATTCAAATCGATCATTTCATAATCATCGTGTCCAATCGACTCGCACCGGTCATTCACCTTTTGTTTTTATTTTACGGTAATTAGAACATCAGTCGGAGCTAAATTTGATACAACAAACACAAAAATGTTAGACGTTTCATCGGAACATAGCAGTGCATTTCTCGGTGAGTTGCCTCTAAACGGACTAAAATAGATTCGAGTCCACTCGTCTAATCCGGGTGTGACCTTGCGACACGCTCCCTTACCCCGATCTAGTTTGAAAATTTTTAAAAGAATCCAACTCATTCATGTTCGTAAGACCGCTGAAAACCTTTTTCATGAGCCTGAGGACAGTGTAAAACAGGATTTATGATTGTAGAACAAAGGACGAGTTAGTGGCGTCATGGTGATAGACAATTGCATGGAAGTAAAAAACGTACCTCGCCGACCTTAGCCTCCCAAAACCGGGAGCAGCAGCTAGTGCTCATGAGCTTCGATATAAAATCCAAATCAGAATGGAAAGTAACATAAATTGCACTTGTAAAAAGCAACCGTCATTCTGTGACAGACGAGGAACGTCACGTAACGAGACGTAAAACACGGGGTTCGTTTCCTCGTCTGTCACAGAGTCACGGTTGCTTTTTACAAGTGCAATATACCTATATAATTAAGTTTGTATAGTGACAAAACACTATAAAAACAAAAACCAACCACAGAATGGAAAACGTTGACAAGTAAACTGGTAAGAAAATTGTGCTAACAATCAATGTACCTTATTCAAATAACTAGGTTAAGCACGTCCCATTTCTGGCGATCACCTCTTGCCAATTTATTGCCCAATAATACAATAAATTCGTACAAAAACAAAATAACATATTTAGATTACATGATAATTATTAGCCTTTAGGTCTTTGCCGTTATCTCTGATCAAAAATAATATTACTTTATCTATAAAGGTAAAAAAAATTGTTGCTAGGAGTTACTTAATTCAACCCACCAAAATTGATATTTTTCATTAATGAATGCTTTCTTTAAAGAATGAATTAATGAAAAACTAAAAAAGAGTGCACCTGTAGAGTATCTAAATACTGAAGCGCGGAGCCGTGGAGTGTCTGGTGGTATAGATCGTTCTTTATTTTTTGTAGCAATAGCTAAAAAATCTTCAGAGTAAAGTCAAGTGACAGACATCCGAGACTAGACTTGCGTGTCTTCATCTGGCACTCATGTCCATCATATTTGGGTAGTACCTATCTAATATCCTCTGGTATTTAGAGCAATATTAATATGACCGACAACATTCAAAGCACGATGAAAACGATATTAAAACATATATGAAATATTATCACATAATACTTATTCAAGGTTTAAGCTAGCTAGACCACTGAAGATATAATTTTAGACTATGTTGCGAACCATTCTACTAAGTAGTGATATGAGCGGTTAACCGTAATTCAATAAATGTTCTTATGTAAACGTACCAAAATTTAACAAATTCTGGGAATTTTAACATGTTCGGAACATGTCCCTGAACAATGAGTAAAAATAGATGGCTCGGAATATCATTAGTTTGATAGTAGTACCAACGTTTGCTTGCAAGATTGAGGTGTATTATAATGATCACCACTACCGCTCGTGCTGCTGATCGGATCCTTATCTAATCAAAGATCATCCAATATTGATACTTTGGAGATTTGATTCAAGTAGGTCAAGGATTAGGAACAAGTGGGCGCGATAGTCCACTTAGTTAGCGCAGAATAGATAAAATAGCCGGCGTCAGTATCAGTAAACGACGAGTAATAATGAGCACTACTAATGAAGGTTGCATTGATCTCTAATCAATTGATTAAGTAAATATAAACCGAGCATATTTTTACATAATTGTCAGCAACACCATCGTAATTTGGGTAAGCTAATTTAGTAAGATTGCGTTGAAACGATGTTGCCCGAATTTTATGTATAATGATAATGATGAGATGAGGTGTCCAAGCTCGCAAATAAAAAACCGGCGTGGCAACAACTGCGGACGATAACCTGGCTGATGTCAGAGAACGCAAAAAACTGCACTCTCCAGTGCTTAGGCTCCGCCAACAGCGGATACGTTACTACTATTTGTGTCGAATAAGTAGAAAGCAACGGACTCACACACTTCGTTGACGCACTTTCATGCAATTGGAATGTAAACGGAGGTCTCAATCTCAACAACTATTTTAACAAACTAATATAAAACGTGAACTCGATATTATTGGAAGAGAAAAATACAACCTTGAATTCATAATTCCACTAACAATAGGTCCGTTGACACGTTTCCGACTGAGCCATCCTTAGCCGATCATGATTGCGAAAACAATTAACTGATTGTGTATGGATGTGATAATTTTCAATTTCACGTATTCGAAATGGCTTAAAAACATTTCTTTGTTTCGATAGTCTTATCTTACTAAGCCCCACTCGATAGTTCCTACCTATATTTCTTGATTTTATTCAGGTTAACAGATAAAAACTCGGTCAACAGCTGCATCTTTACACACTATCATAGCAAACAACAAAGTTAGCACTCTTTTGTTATTTTGATGACCGAATACTCTGTGTAAATCACGTGAAAAGCTGTCCACGCTATCGATACCGAATGACGACATACTTGATGAGATAGCCCGTTTGTTTGGAAATAAATCAAACAGTCAAACATTCAGTCGAGGCGTGCTTCGGCTTCGGTACATATACCTAATAAATGTTTTTATGCTGACAACAGGAAATCATAACCACTTTGATGTCCAAGTAATATGATTGTTGTTGATAAAACTTTTTTTGGTTCTCGTCTTCTTTTTGAAAACGTATTTCTCTTTAACGAAGAATTGGAGGTTTCTCAAAAACATAGAGTTAAAAGCCTCGGTCGGCGTCAGTAAATAAAGACCAGAAGTATTATCGGGGACTTGCAAGTGGAGGAGACTTTCTATTACAATCTTTCGAAAATTGTTTTGAGAACTTGGGTAAAATGAAAAAAAAAACCTTTTTATTAAAATGGCTACCTAATATTATAAATGTGGAAGTTTGTCGGTTTGTGTATGAATATGGAATGTGTGAATGAAATTTAGTATAGAGATAATGTTTGAATATCAATAAAGAACAATGGGATAGTGTTTGTCTCAGAAATCATGCTTGAAATGGGTCAAAAGGGGACCATTCAAAATTTTTTTAAATCCGATATTTACACAGATAGAACCGCGGGGTCCGCTCAAATACAAACAAATAAATGGGCAGATAGTAGAACAAACGTTCGACCGTATAAATATATCTGTGTATTAAATAATTATATGCCTTTCTTTTTATTATTATTCTAAATGCTTGTTATCATAGTAAGTAATTTAAAATAGGTACGTATGTAGTATGATTTCAGCTATAGGGGGCTGGGGGCAATGGCGCGTACCTGTTATGCATCTAAATAAAAATCGTCATTGTCCTATTTCTGTGTTATTGTAAACATAAAATTAATGCGTCACTTTAACAAGAACATCCTAATTAAGCAATTCGTAGTGAGTAATAATAACACACCATGTATTTTTAGCAGGCGATTATTGGTGTTGTTTAAGTAACACGGGCAAAAAAGGAAAAATACGTAACTGCCATTGTGATTGCCAGTCATGTTTCATAGTGTTTTCCATAGAATGTAGCCTTCTAAATATTATAGCCAAACTACCTTTGTTTGAAAAATGACGTCACAACCTTACAACAAAATAATAACAAAGATACACAAGGGATTTACTTGAATGAGTAATGATGAGGCTTGAATTTCATTCACAGTAATTAAGATTTCACTGTTCTTTGTGAGATTCCAGTGAGACTTATTTATGACCCATGAAAATCAATTGATTTAAGAAATTTATGGCTACCACGGTAATCAATGGCTTCAGCACATGTGTACAAATGAGTACCTTCCAACAGTTTTAATTCCATGTGTGAATATAAAGTACATCTGCTGTTGAAAGTGTAAACAAACGTTTTAACTAGTTTGTTGGTCCATACATTGTCAACAGGATTCAGGATAATAAAACTAATGTGGATTAATAATGAAGACGGGCATCAACAACAATTAAGGATTACTTTTTTGATGAGCTCAATGATAAACTTCCTTTTGGGAACAATATTTTCTGTCACCTAAAGTTAGATGTGTCACAAATCTGCAATACCCTAAATAAAATATTTATCTATATGTAATATGTTAGTGACCATATTTATCAAAACTGTATGAATCATCAAATTACATAATGTAAATTAGTAGTTTAAACTATAATTTTAATTTTTTACATTACATAATTTTGATCACTTTTTTCTGTGGCCTGAATATGAGCTGTCCCTAAAATCCAATCAACAAACAATGAGTATCTCTTGAAAAGATTAGTTTATTAATTTAATGAAAAAATGCCAGACTCACATGTGTTATTATTATCGTTGGAAAGGTAGTATTTTTTCTATCATATGGATAAGGTCCGTAATACCACACACTCTTGAACTGGCATAGTGGATGTAGGAGAGAAAACAGCAAAGCTAAAATAAGAGTGCCCGGGACATATATGTATTATGTAAGACGCATCCAGATAGATGGGCCCAAATTGATATGGGATGGATACCAGCAGATAGTTATCGCCGCAGAGGTGCGATGGTGTGACGATTTCGTCAGTTTTGCTACTGATTGGAAGTCGAGATTAAGATATATGGAGAAGTTTGAGCATTGCCCAGAAGTGTATCAATATGGGTAACTTAGAAAAAAATAACCCCTTTAGAAAAAAAAGGGGTTAGATTAGGTTAGAATTGTGACCAAACAGCACACAAAGGTGGACAAGGGTACCTAAGTTAATTTTAGTGTTTTTGTGGGTGCCTTATTTGGGGAGAATATTTGGGAGAATGTATAACATTTTTTTAAGCATGAAGTCAAAAATGTTGTTCCTTGCAATTCCCTCTAAGCATTAACAACCGTTCATTGCTTGGTCTAATAGTCAAAAGACAGCGTAATCAGTCAGGTATCAAACGAATGCCGAGAGTCGCATAACAATGGAATTTTTATTGTGTCTCGTTTACACATACTTGACGAGTTAATAAAATTATCCATTACGAAAAAACTGCAACAAAGCTGAATTTAGGAGACAAACACTGAAAGGTAGCTGTGCTTTAGTTAACAAAATAATACCATTGACTTTAAAATATTTTTTATAGACTTAGAATGTTATATTAGACAGGTAACAGTCCACGGATGGATTTTAACAGCTATGTTTTTTTTATTTAGCGATAATAGAGTTATTAAAAATACAATGTACTGCTTACCTTTCTGAAGTTTTCCATAAAGTTTCTGTCAGCGATACAAATTCATTCCACGATTTAATTCATATAAATTATGACGACAAAGATGTAGTTTTCACTTACTAATAAGTTTCAATCAGTCCAGTCACAATACAAAAGTTCAGTTTGATGTATTCGGCATCGGAATACCCACTTAAATATTACACAATTCAACAAACACTTGTAAGCAATGGAGAGATAAAACTAAGCCGAGAAGTATCGAGATGGTATTAAAAATGTACAGCTAACAAGGGAAACCAAAACAATAAAGATAAAATGCATACAAAATGTACTGTGTCGTGCGTGCGTGCACAAAAAACCAGTTCTTTCTTTCTCTGCAAAGTAGATAGAACCATAAACCAATTAAACAAATGACAAGTGACAAGTGTTAAGATGACAGCCATCATCATGACGGGTGTTGTGTATTGTCAAAAATGACATTTCTAGGGAGCGCGCTTTAATCGATAAAATTCTGTATCGAGCTTACGAGAATGGAAATAAGATAGGTATGAATTTCATTTCTATCATATTCTTCATCATTAATAAATTCAAAGCAAATGTCACACAAATATAAAGTATGTTGGGCTTCTTCGTTTGAAAATAGCTTACGATTTTACTTATCTGGTTTTTTACAACAATTCGTAACTTAACTTAGTGATGAATGAATGGATGATTAATATCTTGTTATGAACTTCTTAAAAGTTGCTAGCATAGCAATTTAACGATTAAGGTATTTTTTTAATTCATTTTAAATAGCGTTTTACTACTAATTAATAAACCTTTGAAAACTATGGAAAAGTGTCGACAAAATTATTTGAAGCGCATCTCTAGTTTTCACTCTACACATTCCGGTGCACGCAGACAACGTTTGATGAAAAAAGTTACTTGTTTCAAAATGAGAATAACAGCTTATCCCTTTGGTCCTGTTTTCTTTTTAAATGAAAAAAAAAATATGAATAAACTTTTTATAAGGTCATCATAATGTAACAAAAGATCGTTTGCTATTTGTAATAATCGACTGTGTTCTACTATTTCTATCCTATTATATTCTGTGGCACTGTAGTATGCGCCTGCGGTGACCATCGCACGATAAATGGCGCCGCGCAGCTATGCGAATTCGATGTACCATGAGTTTACGTCGGTTTTACTCGCTAATAAGTCTATTCTAGCGACGACGTACTTTTTTGTATGGGAATTTTTACGTCGGTTTTACTCGCTAATAAGTCTATTCTAGCGACGACGTACATTTTTGTATGGGAATTTTTTGTTCTGCAAATGACGCTAAGCAAGGGCGCTGTGTTGATATTCAAATTACGCAAAAAGGATCCAACCTATTTGGTTCGTTTTACTGATTAAGTTTCTAACACGGGGTAAGAACCACGACAGTTGGATCGTTTTAAGTGAAAAAATATACTTAAGCGGCTATACATGTGGGTTGGTTCCGATGTTCAAATTTAATGGAAAACAGCTATTTTGACGTGGGTCTTTTTTACTGACCGATAATATCGATATTTAGCATCGGTTTGGTATACTTAAGTCATTTTTGACAATGTTGTGGATTGGATCCTTTTCGTTTAACTACGTCCAATTTTCCTTGGCCTTTTTTACGTAGTCGCTAGCGAGTAAAACCGTCGTAAGCTCATGGTAACGGTACTGTAGAATGTACATAAATATATGTTACTGTCAAAACCCTTAGTGACTGTTTTTATACGACAAAATAAATTAGTCAATAAGGATTTTAAATATGTTCAAAATTACTCGCATGTCTTACAAACAATTAAATTAATGTTGATAAAGACAGATCTAAGGAAATACTTGAATGACATTTACATGGAAGTAAAACAACAAAAAAATTGCTCAAAGTTCAAGAGAGTGGGGTGTCTATGGAGAGGTCTTTTAAAATGACATGGAGGTTCCTAAAACATTTGTAGGCTCGCTTCTATGGGACCCCCCTCGAATATCATTACTTTTTATTCTTTGTATGGTGAATTGTAAAGCGGTTAACAGGATACACCTACCTTACCAAGTTTCATCTGTGTAATGCTAATTGTTTCAGAGTAAAGTGGCTGTGACATACGCACGGACAGACAGACAGACATATTTGACGAAAATATAAGAGTACCGTTTTTTGCCCCGGAATCCTAAATAGTAGGTAGGTAAAGGAGGATCAATCATCACTCGGTCACACAATCATGTGTCGGCTGCGTACCCAAATCATGATAAATCATCACAATGTATCATGAAATTCATAACTGTACATTATAAAATAGAGACGCAATCAGGACAGGAATGTTCATACTCAGGGACTCGTATGTAAAATAATTATGAAGGGAGCAAATTATTCTTCGATTATTTAATCGAAGTGTAATAATAATTATGCTTTTTCATTTGTTAGCAAGGAAGTATTTGGCTGCACTCTGTGAACCATGCTCAATCTATATCAGTCTCATCAAATGGTAGCTTTACCACATTGAAATACATACTTATACTAGCGTACCTATGGAACTGAACTGACACCACGAACTTTTTTGCGCCATGATTTGATGCCACTTGACATCATCGAATACAAACGGTTTCAAATTCGACATTCAAATTTCAAGGAATACGTCACATTCTTATGACCCATTTACACGAGGCCAGTAGACGAGACAGTCCAATAAGCTAGGCCAATATTGGCTTCGTGAAAATAGAGCCAGGCCAGTGCATTGGACTGGCCCAAGCCAGTGGACGAAGCCAATCCAATGAAATAGAACGGTTTCGAATTTGCTGGCGCCAGTGCTACTGGCCTCGTGTAAATGGGCCATTATCATCGAGTTGCGAGCGACACATATTTTGCTTGGCATAGCTTCACGTAGTAAAACAACTAACTGCCTTGCCTCCTTAAAATTAAGAAACGCTAGCCTGTTGTCTGGACCAGACGACCAGTAGATATCAATCAATGGCCTTTACATCTATTTTTTGTGGCTAAGCCAATGCGAGAACGGCAAAGTCTACGAATCACATGCTGCAGATAAAGAGGAGGCATGCAGTAAATATTTTTTTCGAGCTGTTGTCTGCCTTATTATTAATTATGAATTTAGTGTTACATATATAAAAGAATTGTATTTTTTTTACGAAGATGAATAAATCAGAACGACAAATTCGGAATAAGTAACTTATTAGGTAGTAGAGTATACTCTATACATGACCCTATAAAAATAAGAATGGTTACTTACTAGAAGCTTTAATAAATATTCAAGGTTCATTGACCTTGCCCTATTATTATGAATTTTATTCATGCATTGTCGTAGCCGTAGCAACGCAGGAGCCGTAGCCCGTAGCGTGGATGTTACGCGCGCTGAAATTAATAGGATTTTGCTTCTGTTGGATGTTTTTTTTTTGTAATAGTTGTGTCTTCTTGGTTTCAGTTCAGTAAATAGTTGCATATATGTCTTATTTCTGTCTGGAACTAACTGCCGCTTTTTTTCGGATGTAACTTTGTCCTTCATACAAACACTATGAAAAACAAAGTTATATTTGCTTTCAACAAAATATTGTGGTAAGCTAAGTGAAAGTTAGTGGATCTCTTATCCAGTTAAAGTTGTCACGGAACGTGCACGAGTCCGACTCGCACTTGGCCGGTTTTTTCTCTACGGGGTGATCGTGGCCAACTTGATTTTCAAATCATGACCTCTTTGGTGCATGCTCCCACGAACGTGTAGGTACGAACTTTTGTTCCAAATTCAAATCACTTATTCCCTAGCTAGGGAGATTATAGATATTCATATACAATATTACCTCCCTAGTGATAGAATGACTCACTTTGAGTTACCCAAACCAGCAAGTGTTGTGAAAAATATATTTGGATACGTTGCAGTTCTTAAAAAGTTTCACTTGTCATAAATTGGAGTAAGCTGTTCAATACTAGTAGGTATGCACGGTCTTCGTAGGTACGTATCCTAGTTCCACAGTGAGCACTGTTTTATGTTTTATACTGCTCAATTGGCTGAGAGATATCACATGCAGATAACACTGATTTTTGAACGTCGTTTATGAATTGAACTACTAATTCGGTCACGTTGCACTGAAATGATGCACTGACAGTTCAGTAGGATACATAACAAATGATGATAAATTCGAAAATTTGATGTAATCAAATCGTTTTTAAGAATAACAATGATACGTCAGTCGTCACCGATAAAGTCCATATTTTAAATGATCATATGTATGCTATTGCATGTAAGTTAACTAAGCAAAAGAATTTGTAACAGTGTAAAATAGTAGATTGTTATACAAGGGGAGAAAGCGACCCATTTCACCCGAGATGTTTCTGGCGCTCGAACGAAGTGAGAGCGCCAATAATTCGAGGGTGAAATGGTGCTTTCACCCGAGTTAAACATACTATTTTTCATTTCGACTGTGAGGAAAAACATTAAATTTACAATAGTGGTTGTAGATGTCATGGTCAGGTATTATGTAGTAAAGCGAGAAAGGAAAACTCAAGTTTTTGCACAAAAAGACAGTTAATTAACAGCTCTCCAAACATCTTACATGATTAAAAAGAATAACGACACGAATACATGAAAACAGTACGAAAAAGCAGACGATACGAAATAATTAAAATCCTTGTAAAAAATATCGATCGAATTTTCCCCACAGATAATAATTGACAAAATTTAAAAAAGTAGGCATAGAGTTCAAAAAGAAAAAATGACACAGTGTAAAAAAAAAGTGTCATCTTGGTATTATGGCGGGAAGCCGAATATTTTAATCACTGATTAGTAAATGTATATTTTAATTAAAGATTGAATCAATTGAATATTTTTTATATCAACGATCATAATAAACATGTTTTTCAATGTATACCTAAGCAAAAATGTTTATTATTTTTATAATATGATGTGACTCAATTATCTTTGATCCAAGCTTTGACTGCATGCCTTGACTCTATACCATGCCAATTAAAACTAAATTACTTTCCACCC
Organism: Pyrausta aurata; assembly: GCA_963584085.1. Classification (NCBI taxonomy): domain Eukaryota; kingdom Metazoa; phylum Arthropoda; class Insecta; order Lepidoptera; family Crambidae; genus Pyrausta; species Pyrausta aurata. The sequence goes on from OY757255.1 coordinate 10,154,173, forward strand.
TAGGGATGGATAAGTTATTTCCACCCGGCTATCTACACAGGAAAGTGCTATTTTCCGAACAGGAGAGATGAAAAATACATATTTATTCAAAAGTTAGATGGGGGGACGCCCATTTTATCACTTTAGAAGCGTCTATGTCTCAAACGTTAGACTTTCAGAAAGAATGGTTTTAGGAACCTCAATGTCATTTTGAAAGGCCTATCCATAGACACCCCACACGTATAGGTTTGGGTAAAAAAAATTTTTTAGGTTTTAGTTTCATATATGGGATATATAATTTTTTGAAATTTTTAGTATCTGAATCGGAAAGCGGTGAACAAGATACACCTTCCTATCAAGTTTAGCTAGTTAGGGTTCCGTTTTTTGCCATTCGGTTACGAAACCCTAAAAAATTAGCTTAGGATTTGCGCGCAGCTCCAGCCAGAGACCTCGACCGACAGTACCGAGATTACTTAAAGTGGTTTAGACTTTCAGACAGTTGGGTAGCTACGTAGCTGTATTTTTAATATAAATAGTGGAGATGTTATATTAATTACTCCAAGTAATATTTCATCGCAACAATGACAGGATATTATTACGCTTGCATGCAATTGCCATGCACTGCACGTTAGGGAACAACGTTCTGCTATTTATTCCTAAATTATCTGAAATGCTTATAGAATAATAATTTACTTCGTAACCATGCCCTTAAAAATAACGGATTATTACTTACAGAATTAATTTATTGCTAATTCCTTAAAAAATATGAAGAAGTCAATTTTCCGAGGTTTCCGCACATGTGAATCTGTTTAAGCCCGAACGAGTAAGTAAGCCCGAAGTAAATCTGAAGATTATTTTATTAGTTTATTTTTTATTACGATATTTTTAATGATAAGCTTCATTATTCTAGCTAGGTCAACAGGAAGGTAGGTACAAATAGGTAAAGGTTGGATTTTCTTTTGAAATTGCAAAACATTATGCTATAAAATGCTCATAATCATGAAGTCATGATGACTTTACAAGAAATTTTCTTTTCCACGTCATATATGAATTCAAAATTATGATATGCGTTTCTAAAAAAATGGGCCTTCTTAAACCGACAAACGGGCGATGAACATGTATGTAATAATGACCACAAGTACCTACTTATTATGAAATGTGTTCCTTCAAATATACAGAAAATTCAAAAATCGTACATCATTGTCATCGTTTACTCTTTATCATAATAACTCATCGTCTGTTTTAGCTCCTGTAATTGATATACGTCTGGTAGGAATTTAAATCCTTGACTTGTAGAAAAGGGAACCCATTTTTACCTACCCAATTTTATCGTGTCTGAATTTGACACTATTAAAAGTGCGGAAGTAAAATATAGAGTAAAATAAAGATTTAATTACATTATATTGCATCGGATTAATGGCCGTGCTATGTTGAGATTTACCGAAAAGGATTTAGATAACAGTCACGGGCTTTAACTATGTGCGGCGTTGAAAAGGTTTTATCATTTGTTTGTATCTACAAGGGCTGTGTTCTGTGGAAGCGGCTGATTCATTGCTGTATTAAATACGAGTGTGGAATAAGTATTTTATCAGTGTAGTTAGAGCCGTATGCATAGAGTGTTCGATTCGCCGCGAAGTAGAAGCAATAGTGGCCGATAAGGATTATTACTCATAATATAAACATAGTGCAAATGGCGAAATCAGTGAAAAATTCGAAATTAAAAAAAGATGGCGACTTTATACCACCCGACGGGGGGTGGGGGTGGATGATCATATTTGCAGCTGGATTCTCAAATGTGAGTTACTTCTGGTTTCGAAAAAAAATTGTGTTTTGTCCTTGACATCAAAAAGGCAATTGTTTTGACTGGGAAATAGAATCGCAGACGGCTGCCAGATGCTTAAGCTTGATAAGAACTGCCTTGGTTTCGATTGAGCTTAAATGTTTCAAAGCATAATAATATACTTCAGATTTCAAAAACTGCACGTTCAGGAGTTTAGGAGTCGAGCCTAAACATATTATTTAAATATCAAATTACGTGTTATGTCCAATTACTGTAAATTAGATTACGGGTGCAGTTTATCAACAGTGAACTCTATTGTATTTGACCAGTAGGGTTGTCAAATAGTAACATTATTATAAGATTATTGCGAAAAACTTGTTTAAAAAATTACATTTACGTTACTGCTTACTTTCAGTCCTTTCACTGATCTGAGAGCTAAGCCTACCATTAAGAAGATCGATCTTATCATCAATGTTATGTTTTTCCTATTTATTTACATATATATGACAGCGGGCTATATTCATAAGACCATCGTACCGCGGGATACCATCCTCACCTTGTCGATATTCCACTGTTTCGAACTAAGCGCTTCTCATCAACATTTAAAATGCGCATGGCAAAGGTGTGGACTCGCTGCCCACGTCGGTGTTTCCTAGTGATTACAATCCGAATCTATTCCAAGTTAGAGTGAACAGGCTTTTTCTGGGCGAGCTCGCTCCATCTTCGACTCCGTCTTACTCAAACTTGGTTGGTCTGGAGACAAGAGCAAACCCGTACTAAATTAATAAAAAAATTGTATGTAATTGACGTATGACTATGCAAATAATTATATCCTTTACTAATAACACGAACGTGAAGAACAAAAACACGGCTCATTTTTTTTAGTACATAAACAATACATTTTCTTGAAGTAAGATGACTGTTGTGCTGATAACCCTATTATCTTGCTAGTTCCCATTGCTTTTTGAAGACCTTTAGTGTATGTTTAATAAGTCTTGACCTTTCTGGATAGATATAATTCATATCACAGTTGAAAAAGTTCCGGGTATATCTAAACTGCTTTATAAATAATGCAAACCAGTATGGAAAAATACAAATAGTTCTTAGGTTAGGTATAATAGGTAAATAAGTGCTAAATATACCTTTGCAATCAAGTTCCTTGTTGTAGCTAAGGAAATTAAAACATTATGCAACAGTCATGAAATGATTGAACGCTTAGAATCTTAAGATACTTATCCTTAGATAGTTAAGATCTACAAACCCCACAAGTAGAAATCGAGGACTTTCTATAAACCTATTTCAGATGTACTAGTCAACTAGTACTAGTACCTACTGCATGGTACCTATACGTTGTAACTGGCTGAATTGTTTCCAGCCACGGACAACTAATACCAAACAACTTAGCTTTATTCCTAATACTCATCTTTGTTCAACAAATGTAATGTCGTAAAAGTCTTAATTATTGTATAGAGCTATGGTCAAAGTCGTCATGCCGTATGAGTCGTCACGTCTTATAATAAAATACAATAAATCCACTTAGGTCAACCCACAATCAACTGTTGGCTGTACATACACTTTAGATTACAGCGAAGGGCAGTTTATCGTCTACATTTTAACATCATGACACATTTTTGTGACATTGAAATAAAGAACCGTTTTATCAACATTTTCTGATAGGTACACTTATCCAACCAAACACACAGTTGATATCTGGATTGTCCGGATGATTGAAGTGACGAAGTATTTTGGTTTAAACTCTAAACCTCTAAAATGCGACGTTGTCACGCAAATTCATTATTTTGAAACTCACAGAAAACGGAACAGAGTTCACATACACAAGAAACTGCGTCTAATAGAATTGCCCCTTTGATTTCGTGGTCAGTTTGATGGATATAAAGAGTTTTAAAGTGATCGTTATAAAGAGGTCTCTATAGTACGAACTCCAAGCCGAGCCTAAAATTTGTGTTTTGTCTTGACTTTAGTCAGAAACTGCACGGATTAAGGAAGTTGGGGTGTGAAAACCCCGATATGCCCTTAGCCCCAAAACTATTTCTTTCGTCTCACTATGAGAGTGAGTAAAGAAAAAAGGAGTGCCTGACCATCCATGTGTCAGGCTATGGCAAATCTTAGTAGAGATTGGCCGTTATGATCGGATACGGCCCGGGGGACGTCATTTTCTCGTTGATAATTGAGTGTGTTTCTTTCCATTTCCAGCTGTCTGCGCTACCCATTCTTCAGCAATTCGGCCTGCTCTTCCGTGACAAATTTGCGCGGCTCGGCATCACCAGCTCGCAGACGACCACCATCATCAACATGAACTCGGCCCTGACCTCTTGCGTCGGTGCGTGCGCGCCCCCATGGTAACTCTCTGATACCATACCGGCCCATTATTAATACTTTTTACAGCTGAAGAGCACTTAGGTATTTAGTTTTTGCCAGCGATGACGAGTGCTGACTGCTGACTGTCAGCATGTCCAAGCCATAGAGATTTTATGGCTATTCAGGGAAGACACACGGATGCCTGTACCCCGAAGCGCATTCTTGATTAAAATTGGTAGTGAGTGTAGTGAGAAATGATATGATTCTGTATAACTAGGAAGCCCATCAGCTAATCAATTTGATGTACATAGTAGTAATACTAAAACTGCACGGTACGGTGCCAAATATGGTGATAACTTTCAATGCTTTAAATACAATTTATGTAAGACACCAATTTGCATTTTAATGTTTTGATGAGTGGTTTATTTTATTTTCAGGATTGGCTAATGGTCCCGTATTCAAAACATTTACTTACCGCCAAGTATCACTAACAGGAGCGACGGTTGTATTCATAGCATTAATGTTTACGACGTTTTCATACAATTTCATGACTTATCTTATATCGTTCTCCATTTTATACGGTAAATATAGCTTATATTGACTAATCATAATTGCATTACAATTTCATTATTTTGCAGAACGTATTATTGATACTTATCTTATCTCAATTGCAGGTGCTGGTTTTGGCATCAGTAGCTCCGCAAATGCTTTAGCACTGAATACATACTGGAAGAAGAGAAGACGGCTAGCAACAAGTCTGTCATGGACCACAACTGGTCTAGGCCCAATGTTATGGCCTCATATAATTACTGGCCTCTTTGCACTGTTCGGCGAAACAGGGACTATTCTCATAATAAGTGGAATGTCCCTTCATGCCATTGCTTGCGCTCTTCTCCTACAACCAGTAGAATGGCACAGCAAATCCCCAGAAGAAGAAAAGTCTGTTGAGGAAAAAAAACTACTTGAATATAATATTAACGGTAAACAAATTGATATTGAAAAGAATACTCAAGAAAGCGGTTATTTCAGTCAAGTTTCGAAACTTAAGAACTTGAGTGCATTTTCTAGCCAGTACCTCTACAATGAAGATGATAATGTTAACGCGGGTTATGAAATAACTGACCCCGGTATTCCTATGATGCTTCGAGCAAATGACGGGTACTTCAGTCAATCGAGACAATCACGAAGCAGATTATCTTCAAGAGAAGGATCGAATAAAAATTCTCGTTTAAACTCTAAGAAGCCTTCAATGACGAATTTGACTGAAAATCGTTCTCGAAAGTCTTCAACCTTATATCTCAATGAATCTAAAAAGAATTCCTCTGCTAATCTCGGAGCATTAGCAGTTCCCGACCGAGAGACTTATAAACCAAAGCGCAAGACATCAATTACGTTAGACACTCAAATCCCAGAGTCGGAAATAGAAGATTGCCCGACACTAAAAGCACCACAAGATTTAAAAGCTGATGAAAAAGCTGTTGTTGAAAATATTGATCCTGAAAAAGCTAAATTTATAGCCGACAGGGCAGAAAAACATCTAGCAACTAGTAAGAGTATTAAATCATTTAGAATGGATGGACAATATGGAGAAAAATATTCAAAGGATAATCATAGCAACATTTCATTAAAAAACCAGGATGAATTTGAAGAGAAGAAATATTTAAAAGATAATCATAGTAATCAATCATATCGTACTCGTCACCGAAGAAAATCGAATAACTTTAACTATGAAAGCGAAGTTTTAAAACAAGCTTCACTAAAATTAGAGCAGTATCTAAAAGATAATGAAGATAACAAAACTCAAGCTGACAAAATAAAATTACTAATTAATGGTCCTGATGATGAAGATGATCAGAATGATGAAGTGTTTGACGAAAAAAAAGAAGACGATGAGGAAGACGAGGAACAATTAACATTTTGTCAAAAAGTTGCAATATTTTTTGATTTGGATCTACTTAAAGACTCAACTTTCATTAATTTGATGTTGGGCATTACTCTAGCTAATTTTAACGAATTGAATTTTTCAATATTAACACCTTTCATTCTTGGTGATTACGGTTTATCAAAACCGCAGGTGGCTTTCTTCATGTCACTGTTAGCTGGAGTTGATCTATGTGTAAGATTTTGCATTCCATTCGTTGCTGGTAAAATTGGATGGGACAATAACTCTTTTTTCCTATTCGGTGTTCTTTCAATGGCCATGGGGAGAGTAGGTAGGTAAGACATATGTAACACATATGAGTAAAACGCAACATTATGTGTGTAAAATAGAGTCCGCTAATATATTTTTTTCCATTTTCAGTTCTCTCTATGTGGCAAAGTTATGAAGTGGTGCTTTTGGTGGCTGTGATAATAGGCTTTGGAAAAGGACTGAGAACAGTTTTCATGGCACTTGTAATACCAACACACGTGCCATTACACAAGTTGCCAGGAGCTTCAGGCATTCAGCTACTTACAGCGGGAATAGTATATCTCATTTTAGGACCTTTTGTGGGTGCGTATCATTGCATTTTCGTAACATATCATCATAGCGCGATAATCTTTCAAAGGCAAATGGTAATTCGTCAATTTAAAATATTGTAGAGATATGATAAGAACAGATAAACTGAAATTGGACATTATATTACCATTCTGTAAAATAACGAATATTGAGCAATAAATTTAAATAAAATTATATGATAGTTGCTAAATTCAAGGAAACAATTATGGTATCTTATTTTATTGTTTTGCAGGATGGATCAAGGACAACGCTAGCACAGCAGTGACACTTCACTGCTTGAACATATTTACATGGCTCACAGCTGTTTCTTGGGGCTTAGAGAAGTACATCAGATCTAGAAGACAAAGCAGCACTGAAAGCTTGGTCAAATCCTGAGCCTATTCTTATTGTAAAGTAAAGTAGATTCAAATGACGAACGCTTCAGTTCAGTTTGTTGTGATAAATGTAGGAATAAAATTAGAATGAAGAATTACCTACCATCCGACCACGTTATGATAGTGATGTAAAGTACGTTTTTCTTTGCTAAACCATTTTTTGTAACTTTTATAATAATATCAGTGAATAAAATTAAAGACTAACGATAAATCACATTTGTGTAGGTTTTATGTTTATCTAATTTTACAACGTATCATTTCGTTAAAAATGAATGTGAAGGTTGTTTACAATATTTGCCAAGCAAAGAAAAACAGACTTTAATAAATTGTATTCGCATTTGTACAAAATAGTTTAGTTCAAATAGGCCAAATATTACAATAAGTTTCATTTTGGTTAAACAACAAGCTAGTGACTAGTAGATAATTGGTAAGTTAGGTAGAAAACTATTTAGGTGACACGATAATTTTAAATAGATTTAACAATATAATAAAAGAAGAACAATTAAATATACATACATACAAACAATCAATACAGAATTCGAAATTTCCTACAAGTATGTTGTCTCAGGTCTACGTGACAGAAAGGTATGGGATGTTTGGATATGAATGTATGTTCACTAGAAATAAGATATACTATTCCAGTGAATATATTGACGCAAATCTTTGTCATTTATCAAATTCTAGAAAATAGCTGCAATATGAAATTGTTATTGTGTACAATATTTTTTTTTCATTTTATTATCACTATAAAACAATAACATAAAGACAGATACATATTTGCACTGTTAAAAACCACTGAGGTTTGCCTACAGTGCTTGAGTGAGACAGCCAGTTAAGAAGTTACATAATATTATTATTACTTTGAAGTCACAATTATTAACTTAATTAAGGTATTTTTTTTACAATTACGTACACATAAATATAATAAATTAAACAGGAACCTAGAAGAAGCACAGTATGCTAATTGATAGTAAGAAAGTACGTAAGTACGTAATTATGCATCATTGTTATTGGAAATGATTACAATAAAAATATTTTTAATATGATTTAGCTCGCTTTTGTTTTGTTTACATTAAGATTACCCAAGATAGGTTTTATCAACTGTCAAGCCGGTTATTGTATTAATTTGAACACTTTCTGGGACACTATTCCAGACACAATAGATGTATAGATTGTTTTCACGCCTGTAGGTAGGCGTTCAATGTCCCGGAACGTGTAAAATCCTGAACATCATTCCAAAGAATAAATAATAGCTGTTATTCTACATGATGGGCTTGTGTCAGAATCGACTTATAATAAGCATACCTAAACTAAGCAATAATGACTAATTCAAATATAGAACGTCATTTCGTATGAAGTACCTAACAGATAACGCTAAATAGAACTTACGTAAACTCTGTGGGACAGGCCATAAATTTATCACTAAAGCTAACTACCATGCAGGCTCAGTATGGATTGGATGAGGGGTATTTGCACGGCAAGCATCCTTCAGTCCATCCTTCATCCAAGCGTCAGATGTTATCAATATCAACCTGATATTAAAGCTAGGTCCAATAGTTTAACGTGCCTGCCAAAGCAAAGATAATTGTCACATCAGGTCACTTTTCCGGTCGAAACGATCACCCTTCCAAACATGACCCCGCTCCGTAGCTGCTCTGCACCCCAGCGCTATAAAAGAAGAACATTTAAATGAAGCAATCTCCTAATAGTATTTAGTTAGCAAAGTCATCCCAATGTGATAGTTCGTTGAACGGTGAAGAAGCAGTATCTTACTTCGTATAATACTTAATTCGTATGATATTTTTTGTCGGATATTTTAACCGACTTCTTATAATTTTGACTTTACAACCAATCACTAAATGAATTCAAATCTGACAAGGTGTTTCAAAACAATCCGTAAAGAATGAAGGGAGCTACTCAGAATCAGTATATTTTATCATAGCCGCTTAGAAAATGCTATTTTGACTTTTTCAGTTTTGACACAAGACATAATAATAATAATAATATAACTCTTTATTGTACAACACAAAGTATATTACAGTTTTTAACCTCAAAGAAAATGTACAACTAAGGCGGCCTTATCGCTAAAAGCGATCTCTTCCAGACATGTATGGAAAGAATGTCAAACTTCCAGACTTTGTTAATTTTCCTATACGTTTTTTATCATAATTTAAAACTTATGAATTGCATTCTCTCAGCGGTTAAACTATAACAACTTTCTCCTAGAAACATAGCCAAAAAAGTAAAAAAAAAAAATATTTCCCATACATACTAAATCGATCACATGACTTTGCTTTTTTGGTACGTTAATTCTTTAAGGGTTGTTTTGAAACACCTTGTATATGAGCTACTATTTACGAGCATATTATTTTATAAACATTTATACACGCGACCAGTATACTTATTTAGGTCCTAAATAAATACACTTCATCAAATATCAATTTGTAGGTCAATTAAGCTAACGCTCTGTGTCATCCAACTAGAGTTCAATAGAACAGGAACATCCTAATCAAGGAATTAGTGATGCAACGTCAAGTGTAGGGTCAGAGGAATTTGACAGTTTGTGCGGGTCACTGCGTCGGAGTGCCGAGTTCAAACGCGGAAAAAGAGAATGATACAAATAATATTAATACGACGTTACATCCCAGTGGTAAACTTATGTTCGTTCGACACGAAGCAGAAGAAATAATATAGTGCGGCAAATAATTCCTACTGCGTGTCACCACGAATTTCAAAGTTTGTGTTCTTGTGCTATGTCAATTCTACGCGGTGTGATATTAAGTTCATAATTACTGTACTAGGTAATTTTGTTATAGTAAGCCATTTCTTAGATTTCGTCTCACATTGTATTTATTGAATCTACTGGGGGTATTTTATTAAAATCTACTTAGCTCTATCCGATTTCTGTGTTACTGATATAACACAGTGAACGCCTTACAAAATGTTTGCGTAAAAATCTACTTTCAATGAATGTGAAAATACTTTTAATTGCCATTTAAATGATTGTGAGGAGTTTTATTGTAAATAAATGGCTTTGTTAGACCGACGCTGTCATATAATACGCAAGGCATCAAGTCGTTTAGGAAACTCACCACTCCTTCAAAATACTCAATTGATAACGGCAATTATGCTTCTGAGGAAATCATCTTTGGGTTGGTAGCAGTCTAAATTTATAAACCAAGAATCTATATTATTTCATCAAATATTTTCTCTAATCTAGCTGGGCCATAAAACCGGTGAAATAATCTGAATTTAATACTATTAAACTGACACAATTAATCCAATTCAATAACTTAACATATTATTCTACTTACGTTCAGCCTCATAAAATGATAAGTAATTTGTGCGTGACCATTTTATCACTGATATGTTTACAGATAGAACCATATTATGCTACCTACCTTACTTATGTGTACGGACGACAGCACGTCAAGCTAAACACTGCGGTATCTTATGCTGTCGGAGTAAGGGCTATTTTTCAACAAAATTTATAGTCTGATGTGCTGGAGACTGTATGTAGGATATGACACAGATGCCATGCCATACATTACAATTATGAAGAAAGTATGGGAAGAGGGGGTAATCGAAGGACCAAAATTGATGATTCATATCTTTTGCTCTGTCTATTTACACTGGTAAAGGATGTAAATACACAATATTTTATAAGCCAAAGCATTTGCTTGAGAAATATACAAATGAGTTACATCGTATTGCAAAATTGCCACTTTACTGATACTATTTATTACACACAGGACTAAATTACTGATAGCGGTTGGAAAACAAAAAAGAAATCGGGTCTATCCTTAATTTTATCCAGCTATAGTTGGTTTTTCTTATCAAAACCTAAATATTTAACCGTATGTGCGTATACAAGCGTGTTCAAAAAGGTCGTCGACGCAGGTAGCAGGAATGTTTACAATAGGATAGGTAGAGTAGGAAATAGGGACAGATGGTAGCGTCACGAACTCTACGAACGGACGGGACTCTTGTATAAAATCAGTGTGCCCAGATACGGCAAATGTTATTGTTGTGTGTTAGTTGTGCAGAATACTAGATTCACTTTTGTTTGATTAAAAAAGTAAACGCATATGCGGCGATGACAGTGAATATCGGTAAAGTAAACTTTTTGTTGATAGAGACTATCTAAAGAATGGATAAGTTAATCAATTTTTTGGAAAATGTATTGTATAAAACCAAAGATATAAAGGAAACTAGTAATTGTAACAAAAATAATAGGCAATTTGAACTACTTAGGTCAGATTACCCAACGCACGCCAAAGCTACGTACTATCAATTTCATAATATATTTATCCATGCTAAACGTATTCTGTTCTGGTATTGTCTGTTACTTATCTAGTCTACTTATTTTGTGTACATTCTGATTAGTAATTTTAACTGTCATTTAGGTCACACACTGCATCAATAAGTAATTATAGCCCGTTGTTCTAGCGCTACATTCGTAAAATAAACATGTCTCTTAGCAAATAATATTCTCACTTGATAACAGCGAACATTAATAAAGTCGCGCCGATAACAAGGCGGTATCTGCCATTAGTCGCCACTTAGTATCATTTCATTTCGAGAGCAACGCTGCGCCGGAGGGCCGATGCTCGAAAGACACCTCGGGATCAACAATCTTGCGAAAGCTGAACAAATAACAGTGCGATAACAGTGATTAATATGGCGGTGATATCTGGACCGGTGACTTTCTGCTAATTTGAACATAACTTCAGAACAGTGGCAGTGATTTAGTGCAAGAGATGTGAGAGTAATCAAATTTAATTAACAAAATGACGAGCAGAAATAAAGTGCCGCCAGATGGAGGGTACGGCTGGGTCGTGACATTCGCTTATGCCCTGAACAATGTAAGTACTTACATATCGGTTCCCATCATTTACACAAAGAAAAGTTTCGCTTAATTTTATCATACGTTTTGGATCGTCTAGACAAGGCAATATTTGGCCAATGACCCTTACAAAATCATAACTAAATAAAAATGATTTATTTTAATGTCGTGCCAAGAAGACCAACTCCTACATCACGTACCTATCTCGTGTATTCAGTCCTTTGTCACCTTTTTAAAAAACTAACGGTGTATGGAAAGTTTTCTTACAAGTTTACTAAGTACTTACAACCCCGTTTGATAACCCATTTATTTGTATTGCACAACCTACATCGATATTTTTTAACGCTATTCTCGTCGCTATAGTGTAATAAACTACAAAGTCAAATTATGTGGCTTTATGATGTTAATATACGAAAAACCATCTTAAAGCACTGACACTAAAATTCTCAAAATTAATTTGTTCAAACACTTTTTCAGATCGTCGTGCTGCCTCTCATTGCCGGCTTCGGTCTCGTGTTCCAAGAAGCATTCGACGAGACTGGATTGTCTGCAACTCAGGGGACGCTGGTCATCACCCTGAACCATGGCATTGGAATGCTGCTATCTTTCTTCGGAGGGCCTGTACTCCGACGCTTCGGGTACAGAAAGGTCGCTGCAGTGGGAGCCATATTTATCTGCGTGGGGCTTATAATGACTGCAGCTGCTTCTAACTTCTGGATCTTCATACTTTCGTACAGTATTATCAATTGTAAGTTTATATCTTTTTACTTATAAATTGAAATGGTAACTTATCTCAACAGAAACTAAGTAGTAATGATCTTGACAACTATTTCAGCAACTGGCGTTGCAGCGGTGATGGCAGCTTTTGCTTTAGCCATTAATTCTTTCTTCAAAGAAAAGAGAGGAAGGGCCATTGGTGTGGCGATGTCTCTAACAGGATTAGGGGCTATCTACATGCCTCTGGTCATGAGCGCTTTGATGTATGCTTTCGGTTGGAGGTACGCCGTCCTCATACTAGCTGCCATATGCTTACACTCTCTCGTTGGTGCCTGTCTGCTGAGACCTGCTAAATGGTACTTAAGAGATCCACCAACTACAGAAGAGGAAGTGCCTCTTAATAGAGAACCCAGTCCTGAGCTTATTAATGGAAGCGTTATAACATCATCTAAACATACAGGTACAACCAATAACTCGTATACTTTCTCATAACATTAATCAATAATATAATTTCCATATACTCAGTCACTAAAGTTTCTTGTTTTTACAGGAATTCAATTAGTTCCACAAATAGATGAATCTATAGGAAATGGAATCATTCCACTTCCAAAAAGCTTATCGATGAGATCTCTTGCAAGCAATGCTAGTTTGGAGACAAGAAACGCAGTATCGCATCCAGATATTCGTAAAAAGACTGATTTGGGCAGTTCTTTTAACATAACTTCCGAAAGTGAAGCAAAGAAAAACACTGAAACTAAAGAAACAGTTATAACTGAAAAGATAAACAGTCCGCAGAAGACATTTTTGCAGAAAATAGTGGACTTTTTTGATCTGACATTACTTAGTGATCCAATATTTGTGAACATTTTAGTAGGAATGTCGGTAGCAGCGTGTGTTGAAACAAACTTTTCGTTGTTATTTCCGATAATTTTAAAAGACATGATGAAGTTTGAAACTGGTGAAATTGGACAAATTATGGCTGTGATAGGATTTTCGGACACAGTGTTTCGTCTAGTGTCACCCTTCATTGGCGAATGGTGCCACAAGCCACCGCGAGTGATGTACATGATTGGCCTTGTACTCATTGTATTCACTAGAACTAGTAAGTACGCCGTTTGAATCTTGAAGTCATTAAACGTGAGACCTAAAGCCTAATCGTGTAAGGTTCATCGCACTAAAAAATGTACATAATGAAGACCGGTTAGCTATCGTTATTACTGGGTCAATTGAGTTACTGACCACATGTCTGGTTAATGATTACGTGCGTTCGATTGCTTCACACATAATCGACGGTGCAATATCCTCAGATAAGATAACATATAATATTCTTCTGCTATTTTAATTTTGTTTTGGTGTATCGTAAATACCTATAAAAGCTTACTAGTTCGTATTCAAGAAATATTGAATTCTGCGTATATTATCTCTAATAGCTAAAATAATGTATATTTGCGTTAATTGACACCAACCCATTCACTCTCTTGCTGGATTTCAACTGTGGTAGATTAACCCGCCTATGTTCAATTTCAGTTATGCTGTTCACCTCCACATACATGAGTATGATATTCGTGGCCCTGGCAATAGGCATCACCAAAGGCGTCCGGACTGTTTATATGAACATCGTCATTCCTAGCTACGTGCCCATAGAGCGGCTAGCGTTCGCTTCGGGCATCCAGATGTTTGTCAATGGCATCACCATCATCGGTCTTGGGTCTTTGTTAGGTAAATATCCATGTAGGTCTGATAGCATTTCAGCTAAACCTGAATCTGACAATTCTTCAATTAGAAACTAGCTTTTTTGTTGTTAGAACTATTATTGTTTACAAATAGCGGGGCCTCCACAAGTATGTATGCTATATACTTACTAGGTAGGCCCAAGCCTCTGGTTGTGTTTTTGTAAAAACTTAATGATGAATAAAAATCCTTTTTTTTTTGAAAATTTTGCCAGATTTAGATAGTTTGTTTTGCTATAATTTTATTTTTATTTTTGTAGCTATACTTTATTCCCTGTATTAAAATGCGTTATACCTACGTACTACTTTGTTTCTTTATTTTTTAATAAGTTTTGGAAGAGTTAACGAAAGTAACGAACTTTCAGCGAACGCCTTAATCTCACCACTATTTTCTTAGGACTCAAAATAATTTTCATTAAGTAATTCGCTTATCAACAAAGTTTGAAACATCGATTAAAAATGTTTCTAATTGCCGGTGGTAAACTAAAATCGTTAAAATTACTTTGTACTCCTAGTGATCAAGTCAGATTTCATCTTTCAAAAAGCGTTCAATATAATTCAATTCAATTCTTTATTTACATAGAAAGAAACACTTTTAATCTTCTTGCATATGCGGTTTTGAAATAGGAAGAGATAGTACCTATGTGGATAATAATTATCAAAAGTTTCAGACTATATATATTATTCCTAGCTTTTGCCCGCGACTTCGTCCGCGTGGAATAGTGACTTCTTTCTCCTGTTTTTTACACATTTACCACTACATCTTTGCTCCTATTGGTCGTAGCGTGATGTTATATAGCCTAAAGCCTTCCTCGATAACTGGACTATCCAATACAAAAAGAATTATTCAATTCGAACCAGTAGTTTCGGAGATTAGCGCGTTCAAACAAACAAACAAACAAACAAACTCTTCAGCTTTATAATATTAGTATAGATGTTATTACACATAATTGAATTTGTGACGAATGAAAAAACTTTATTGATATCATAGAATTCTGGCCTTTTCCCATATTTTTCTATAGTCAATTTGGCGTAAAGTTTAACTTCTTATTTCTTTTTTCAGGTAAAATACGTGAAATGTCCGGGTCCTACGACATCCCAATTATAGTGTTGAACGTAGTGACTCTATTCACAGTATTCATATGGAGTGTAGAGTTTTTATACGTAAGAATGAAGAACAAGAAGCTTTCTGAAGAACAAACTGTCTAGCCGGTCTAGATCATACTTAATAAATTGCATAATTTAATAGTTGTTAATTGTTTTAAGTGATTCAATAATTCATAAGAAATACTAACGAATACAGTTATAAGTGATGATTTTCCGTTTTGAATATTTCTCAAATATTCCAACTTATTTTGTACTGTTCAATGAGTAATGCACATAATGGACAGGGCACATAGCGCGAAGAACTGATTGCCGTTGGGGCAGAAAAGTTCTAGATCTGGAGACCCTTGGATAAAGACGCAGCGTAGGACGTCCACCGACAAGATAGACAGACGACCTTGTAAGGATCGCAGGATCAAACTGGATGCAGACCGCTAGTGATCGGTCCCTGTGGAAAGCCATGGGGGAGGCCTATGTTCAGCAGTCCTTTGGCTGATAATGATGAATGATGATGAATTGATATTATATTTATAATACTCCTCTTCTAATACTCTTTGGGTCTACTTTTAAGATTCAAGTATGACCTAATACATTTTCCCGCACTGTATCAGGGCCGCGATTCTCACATCAATCAATTTCTTTTTCATGTGGTATTTCTTAAAATCATTTCTAAAATACACTATAGAGGAATTTTCTGCTAATTGTAATACTCGTTTATTGTTTTTTAGTATTTAAAAATTATTTTCTTTATCTTTTCGAGTATTCCAAACTCGATTAACAACCACCCCCTTGAATTTGGCTCATACTTTTTTTTACATACTGTATAGATTCTCCATAAAAAACTTTTAAAGGTTGACGGAACCTAAGGCAATTCACAAAATCTTCTGAAAGCTTAGGATGATGTGAAACATCGATGTCGTTTTGAGACGGCAATTGACTGTTCAATAATTCAGGTAACTAGAATGAAGTTACAGACGAGTACTTCGTTGATATCGTCGTCGACGTATGGAAGGCCGTATGATGGTGAAGGTGTCGCAAAGAAGGAGCTAGAGATGCTGTATGACGTACTCGACACCGAATGTGAAGAACTCGGTAAGCTAAATGACAAACTGGGGTAGTTTATTGATGTTGAGGAACTGTGACTAGGCCCATTGTATGATGAACTGGGGGCACCGTCCATTTGAAGAACTGGGAGTACCGTAGGATGAACTACGCACCTCGTAAGATGAGCTAGGAGATAAAATAAGAGATGCTCGATTGTAAATATGTTGAACTCAATTAATTTTGAGATGGCAGAGATACTGTATGTGTAGGACTTGGAGGTCCATAAGTATTTATCTGTCGTTATATTAGGTCGAATGTTCTCCCTTTAGACCCTTTACACACTGCGACTTTTAGCATCGATACTAACGCGCGTTTTGGACACGCGATGCGTATCGCGACTCACGCAATGAACAGATTTTGGTAGTTGAACACGCAATGAACAGAGTATCGATGCAGTCGCGATGCTGCATCGCGTTTGCATTAGCTGCTAAAAGTCGCTGTGTAAAGGCTCTTAGGTGAACGATGAATATTGAGTACAGTAATTGGGAGGGTGACAAAAGTGACACCAAAAAAGTCTCAGTTTTTCGGTCGACCTATAGATTCTTACATTGATAACAGGGAACATTCAGAAAGTTATTCCGATAACGAGGTGGTATCTGGTTAATATCTGGCAGTAGTTGCCACTTAATATCATTTCATTTCGAGAGCATCGCTGCGCCGGAGAGCCGATGTTCGAAAGCCAGCTCTAGATCAATAATCCTGCGAAAGCTCAAAAAATAATAGTGCGAGCGATAACAGTGACTAATATGATGACAATATCTTCCTGTGAATTTCTGCTAATTTACACATATTCAGAACAGTGACAGCGATTGAGTGTAAGAGATGTGAGAGAATAAAAATGATGAGCAGAAATAAAGTGCCACCTGATGGAGGGTACGGCTGGGTCGTAACATTTGCTTATGCCCTGAACAATGTAAGTACACACTAAACACTAAACACATGTACTCAGCCGCTCGCTTAAGAGTGTGTTATTTCAATGTAACGTCTTTGAATCGTTTAAAATTCTACTACTAACCATCATAAAGCACTTACACTAACATTCTCTAAATAAAATATTCAAAAACTTTTTTAGAGCGTTGTGCTGCCTCTCATAGCCGGCTTCGGTCTCGTGTTCCAAGAAGCATTCGACGAGACTGGATTGTCTGCAACTCAGGGGACGTTAGTCATCACATTAAACCATGGCATTGGAATGCTGCTATCTTTCTTCGGAGGGCCTGTACTCCGACGCTTCGGCTACAGAAAGGTCGCTGTAATGGGAGCCATATTTATCTGTGTGGGGCTTATGATGACTGCAGCTGCTTCTAACTTCTGGATCTTCATATTTTCGTACAGTATTATCAATTGTACGTTACTGTTTATACTTTTGTAATTTAAATGGTAACTAATCTCAACAGAAACTTATAATAAACTCGACAACTATTTCAGCAACTGGCGTTGCAGCGGTGATGGCAGCTTTTGCTTTAGCCATAAATTCTTTTTTCAAAGAAAAGAGAGGAAGGGCCATTGGTGTGGCGATGTCTCTTACAGGATTAGGCGCTATCTACATGCCTAAGGTTATGAGTGCTTTGATGTATGCTTTCGGTTGGAGGTACGCCGTCCTCATACTAGCTGCCATATGCTTACACTCTATTGTTGGTGCCTGTCTGCTGAGACCGGCTAAATGGTACTTAAGAGATCCACCGAATACAGAAGAGGAAGTGCCCCTAAATAGAGAACCTAGTCCTGAGCTTATTAATGAAAGCGTTACAACGTCCTCCAAACAAATAGGTACATAGGTATAACGCATATACTTACTCATAACATTTATCAATATTAAGATTCCCTAAGATATTCTAAGTCACTAAAATCAATTTTCATTACAGGAATACAATCAATTCCACAAATAGATGAATCTTTAGAAAATGTATTCATTCCAGCTCCAAAAATCTTATCGATAAGATCTTTTGCAAGCAATGCGAGCTTGGAGACTAGAAACGCAGTATCGCATTCAGATATCCGTAAAAAAACGCCCGAGCCCAGAGAACCTTCACGAGAAGCTCGATACAAATGGTGGGAATCTCAGGATATTAATTTGGGCAGTTCTTTTAATATATTTATCGAAAGTGAAACAAAAGAAAACACTATTATCAAAGAAATTGTTATATCCGAAAAGACTAAGAGTCTACAGAAGACATTTTTGCGTTATATCGTAGACTTTTTTGATCTGACATTACTAAGTGACCCAATATTTGTGAACATTTTAGTAGGAATGTCGGTAGCAGCTGGTGTTGAAACAAACTTTTCGTTGTTATTTCCTATAATTCTGAAAGACATGATGAAGTTTGAAACTGGTGAAATTTCGGATATTATGGCTGTGATAGGATTTTCGGACACAGTGTTTCGGCTAGTGTCACCATTCATTGGAGAATGGTGGCACAAACCACCGCGAGTGATGTACATGATTGGCCTTGTACTCATTATCTTCACTAGAACTAGTAAGTATCGCTGTATAAATCTTAAATTCAACGCAACGTAATTAAATCTGAGACCTAAAACCTAATCAATAACTTCATTGATTATGCTAGGTTCATCGACCTTCAAATTAAACAATGTACATAATGAAGACTAGTTAGCTATCGTATTACTGGGTCTATTGAGTTACTGACCACTGGTCTGGTACTTAACCAGACAGCGTGTGGAGCAGCGTTAGATTGCTCCACACACACTTAATCAACGGTGTAATGTCCCCTGATAAGTTAACAAATAATATTCTTCTATTAATTTATTTTGTTTTCAGAGTGAATAAATAAATAAATATAAATATGCGCCAGACAACACACCAATTGTCTAAGTGCTAAGGAATTTTCTTCCTTGTGTTAGGAAGTACCAGACAACGATTATGACGGGGGCGTCTCCCATAAATACTTAAAAACATATAACATCCATGACAAATGAACAAATGTTCGTGCTCATCACACAAACATTTGCCACCTGCGGGATTCGAACCCGCGACGGCCGGCGTAATAATCGTAATAGTCAGGAGCGCTAATCAATACACCAAACGCGTCGTCAATTATACCTAATATACCTACCATGAATGAATGAATAGCTATCCATGAAATAAAACATTAAAACACAGAGCCAAATCTTCCTACTGGTTCATATTTAAGAAATACTGAATTCTTTTTTACCATCTCAATCCTAGACTTACTAAAATAATGACAACTGTCATTTTTTTAAAAATGATTTCTACGTATTGACACAAACCCATTCAATATGCTTAATTTAAATATAATTAATTACCTATTAATGTGGTTGAATCCTTTAAACTCAGACAACCCATTCAACTCACTTATTGCTAGTTTAACCCGCCTATGCTTAATTTCAGTTATGCTGTTCACCTCTACATACATGAGTATGATATTCGTGGCCCTGGCAATAGGCATCACCAAAGGCGTCCGGATTGTGTATATGAACATCGTCATTCCTAGCTACGTGCCCATAGAGCGGCTGGCGTTTGCCTCAGGCATCCAGATGTTTGTCAATGGCATCACCATCATTGGTCTTGGGTATATTTTAGGTAAATATCTAAGTAAAGTTGGTAGCACTTTAGCTAACCACTTACTATCAATGTTTTTAACTCATTAATCATAACCAAAGTGCATGTGAGGCAACTTCATTGGAGATATTTTGATATTCTATTCTATTCTTTTGTATGAATAGAAAAGAAAATAATAAAAAATATTATTCTGTATTTCTATATTATTTTTATTCTATTTTCCGCCTATCACATCACAATTTTCTTAGTACTCAAAATAATTGTCATTATGTAATTATGTTTGAAATTTCCCGTCGTAAAATAAATAAGCCAAAGTTACTTTGTAATCCTTGTGATCGATTCGAGTCAGATAACATTACTTTCAAAAGGCGTTTTAATCTTTTTGCAAATGTGGATATTAAATAGGAAAAGATAGTACCTATGTCGATAATATTCAAATTATATATTTATCTTCAAGATATTATGGTAAGTGAATTTGCATAGTGACAAATGGAAATAACTTTTCTGCTATCATTGAATTCTTGCCTTTTTCTTGTTGTTTTTCAATATGTTTCTCTATAGGTATCCAATTTGGCATAACATTTAAATTCTTGTTTCTTTATTTTTGCAGGCAAATTACGTGAAGTGTCCGGGTCCTACGATATCCCAATTATAGTGTTGAACGTAGTCACCCTATTCACAGTCTTCCTATGGAGTGTAGAGTTTATATACGTAAAAATGAAGATCAATAAGCTTCCTGAGGAACAAACTGCCTAGCTGGTCTAGAACACACTTAATTGCATAATTTAATAGATGTAAATTGTTTATAGTGATTTAATAATACTTAAGTAACACCTGTGGTAACACTAACGAAACAGTTGTTAGTCATGATTTTCCGTTTTTATTATTCCTCACATGTTCGAACTTTATGTACTGTTCAATGGTAAAGCGATAATACTCTTATCTTTGTGACTACTTAATTCAAGTTTGACCCAAAAATATTTTCTCACATTGGACTGATTAGGTATCAGTATCAGGGCCCCGATTCTCCCATAAATCGATATTTCTGTAAATCTTACCTTTAGAAATCTTTACCCTGATATAGCAAACACAGTATTTTCTTCGAAAAAGAAAAAATCACTTGGTGAACTTTTTCGAATGTGAACTGCATGCGAATTGGGGGCCAGAGGTCTGGAGGGGATCCAGGCAAAACAAAAACTGAATTCTTTTCATTACTGTTAAGTAAGGACTGCCAGTTTATTTACAGTTTTGGTACCAATATTTACATCTTATGTATATCATCTACATATCTTTTTTCACTTTAATATTTTCAAGATTGTCATGTTTTATATATCTTAATTACACTTACATCTAACATCATAATTATACAGTGAACAAATATGCGTTTTTAAAAATAGCTTAATTATACAAAACAATGTAAAGTCCTACTTTGGTTCACTTTGATTTGATACCTAATATACGATCAAATTAAAAAGAATGCAGAAATTATCAGTATTCTTCTTAGTTTGCTCTTTCCCACATTTATCTACACTATTTTTTAGTTTTCAAGTTATTCTCGAAAAACAATTGTCAATTAGCACTTATTGTGTCTTTGTTATTATTTTGCACTTAAGTTTTCATAGATCACTTTCACAGTTAATCCACTTTGCACTTTGATTGTATGTGCACGATTAATGATATCCTTGACTCATTTACGCTTCGGAATTGTTATGAAGATCTGCAGTCGTGGTACCGGTTGAGTCCTGCAACAAATTGACTTTGTTAATATTCGTATTACAATATTAACCACATCTACTTTAGATTTAAGAAATACCTAGATTTTCTTTTCTTATACTACGTTGTAAGCTAGTAGGACATTATAAAGTCAGATGTATTTGACTGTTTGTTAAGTGCAGGAAGGAAAAATATATTCAATTATTGAAAAAAAACTAATGACTACAAAATTACGACAACAATTTGGTGTTAAAATTCTTGTGTTTTTTTTTTACAAAGAGCCTAGCAGTGAAAATTATTAGTAACTCAAACAGCTACAAGATTATTATTCGTTTTAATATGTACATTTGAAAGAAAGTTAGTCATATAAAATTAAAACCTTGTCCAGGTTAGTGGTATGTTTCTGGGGAGAACCTTCTGGCCACGTCATATTACTGCTAGCGCCTCTGTTCTCCAAGTCATTTACTGAAAATAAAAAATAAATTTGAATTAAGAACAAGTTAGATAAACAATAAAATAATAACGTCAATTTTTACAACAATGCTTACGGCTTTGATACCAGCTCTTAGAAAAGCCATAGGAAGAGTCTGACTTCATGGAGCTACTGTCATCAGCGGAAGAGAATCCTAAAGCGGGTCTATTTACAAACCTAGGAGATTTGAAAGGCAAGTTATCAGAAGCGGTTACATCGTTATCGTTATTGGTCTTTTTAGACTCGAACGATTCGACAGGATACCAGTCATTTGAGACGTTCCGGGCCTCTCGCCACGGTTTTGATGTAACAACATAAACCTTTTCCTTAGTCAAAGGGGATATAGAAGTTAGGATTTTACCCCAAGGGGCAGGCGTAGTGGTCGTACTTCGAAAAGTGGACGCTGCGGTGTAGATATGCAGCTTTTGGATTTCCCTTGCTTCTTCTTCTTGTCTACTGCTATGAGTCCTGTTGCGATTTATGACATTATACTCTTTTCGTGGTTTATTTGTATTTGGAACATAGTTCTGGTTCTCTGTCACGGAGTGTTGTATACTACTTGATCCCTCGTGATCATTGAAGTCGTAGTTGTAGTCGTTACTGGTGACGTAATTAGTTGGCATAGTCGTAGTAAAATATTCGTCAGGAATCTGTTTGGCATATTTTTCAAAACCTCGTGTTCTTTGAGGAGTTTTGTAATGTTCTGAATATTCTTGTTCAGTCCAATCATCAATTGTGTGTTGTAATTTTATGATATCGAATGGTGGTTCTTTTACATCATATAAATCGTTAAGTATAGCAGCTGTATTTAAACGTTCTGAGTCAAAATTATCTATCACGTTTGGAGTGGTATCCTCTGTCGTTGTACTTGGCGTGTTATAGTTTTCGGTAACTGAATTGCCACTCGAATTTTCTGTGTTAGATGGCATTTTTCGACCTTGGTAATAGTCGTCCTGAGTATAGTCCCATTCCTCTGGATTTCGACCAGATGTGTAGGGCACAATAATTTGAACTATTTTTGGTCTGTCCATGCTTTCTTGTGCTGCTGTTGGAGGTGGAAGACCTTCATTATAGTCGTTTCTACTCTCATCCCAAGAACTCGGAGGTGTTGAAACTTGTGGCATGGGTGTAGTTGGACTGTCATCATATATTTCGTAATCGTGGTCATTCACTGGTGTTGATATAGCTAACACAAAATTTCCGTATTCTTTATGTGGTGCACTCGGCTTTAGGTATAGTAGAGGAGAATCTATATTCTGTAAGTTACTCTCCGTTCTGTACTTATCAACGTCCGCGTCTTTTACTCCCCTCAAATCAGCAAATTGGTCTTTATGGTTACTAGGGACGTTTCTTAATTTAAATCCCATAGGAATTCCTGAGTCGTACAATTCGTTTCCAACATCAAGTCCGGTACTTTCAAAACTAGAATCTTGAAGTGCTTTGGCAGCGTGATCTTCAGAGGCTTGTGAGGATATATCTCTTAGTTCATTCAAAATAAAAGCATTTGTAATGTGCCTGTATGCTTTGGTTTCATTGTGGGCTTTAGGAACATCTACATCAATTACTGGTGATTGGATAAAGGAAGCTGGGTAATCGACTGAATGAGTGAACTCTGCTACGGGGACGCTTTGCTCAATTTTCACATTATTCTGATGCTGTTGCATGGAATTAATTCCCTGCACTAAAACAGTTGGTAGTTTAGGACTTGTTGGTCTAAAAGGTCTAGCATTAAATATTGGTGGTAAGGGAGATACGCTTAGATTTGGTAAAGCAACCGGTTGCAAAGTATGTATATTTCGTCCTCTATTTAATGTAAATGGCGCTGGATTTGCAAGGGCTAATGAGGCATTTGGAGTTGGTAAATTTGTGCTATTTGGTAATACTTCAGTCTTAATTTTCATTGATTCTGCAGCTGTAGCTGACACTGGATAAGGTATATCCGAAATGTAATTATTAGGTATAGGTTCTCCATAAGAATTTTTGAAGGTCGACGGAGGTGTTACCCTAGGCAATTCAAAATCTTCGGAAAGCTTAGGATGCTTTGATATGTCAATATCATTTTGAGATGGCAATTGACTATTCAATAATTCAGGTTCATATAGTGGAGTTACAGACGAATACGTCGTTGAAGATGGAAGCCCGTATGATGGAGATGGCGTCGCAAAGGAGGAGCTTGATATGCTGTAGGACGTACTAGACACCGAATGTGAAGAACTTGGTAAACTAAATGACGAACTGGGGTAGTTAATTGATGTTGAGGAACTTTGACTAGGCCCATTGTATGATGGACTGGGGGCACCGTATGAATAACTGGGAGTACCGTAGGATGATGAACTAGGAGCACCGTATGATGAACTAGGCACCCCGTAAGATGAGCTAGGAGATGAATAAGAGGTGCTAGATTGGAAATATGATGAACTCAATGAATTTTGAGATGGTAGAGATACTGTATGTGTAGGACTCGGAGGTCCATAAGTAGAAATCGGTGGTCCATATGTAGAACTTGGAATACTAAAACTGTTACTAGAGAGTGATAGTGAAGGTGGGCCATACACAGCATGAGGAATTCCAGTTGAATATTGTGGCAAATGCTGTTGTGAAGGCTGAAACGGGTGGGGCTTAAACTCAACCGCTTTCTGTGCGTCAAGATAAGCTGTTGGACTTGGTGGTCCATATGTTGGATTCGAACTTGAAAAGGCGTTTTTAGCTCCTACATTGTATCTAATTACTGGTATCCATGGCACTAAATTGCAAGGGTTACAGTCTTTTTTTACTGGTGCGGGTAAACTATCAGATCCACCATCATAGCTAGTTTGTTGAGAAGGAAATAGCCAGCCAGAAACTTTTTGAAACAAGGATGGTGAAGGGGTTGTAGAGAAGGGCTGTGGTGGTGGAACGAAGTTGAAGTTGTATTGTTTGTAAAATGGGGCAGGGAATTTGAATTCGGAGGATGGTGGTATTGGAGGGGGTGGCGGAGGTGGTGGTGGTTGATAATGATATCCAGTATCGAGATTCTGTCTTTGTAGCCTTCCTGATCCTCCGTGGAATGGCACTGGTGCTATGGGAGACAGTGGCGGCGGCGGTGGCGGCTTCAAAAGTTCTCCAAACTGTGAAGCGCCATTTCCGTGGTATCCGATTACAGAGGCGCTTTTACATCTCGCTGCCGCTAGAAATAGCAGGACCGGCAGCATCTGAAAAATACAAGTGATTTTCTTCAAATTCTTAACTTTAACTTTATTTAGTACCTAATCCCGGATTTCTTACATTTGTCAATCAAGAAATGAAATGTGTGATTCGGTATTAATTTAGTAATTATTAGAAAATACAGTGAAACAAGCGGCGTGACATATCGGAGCTATTGTAGAAGCTTCCCACGACCACGAGCTACCATTCTTTGAACTTTTCTCTTTTCTCATAATAGGCAACTGATGGTCGCGATCGGAAGATGCCACGTTTTTAAATTCAATCTTTATCTCAAAGCGTTTCTTATTCAGCAATATCGTTGTTTATAATTTATAGAATAGAGTTCTACCTAGAACATATATTAATGAATCCTAAAACAATGTAGATCGTAAGTAGTAAAAATATTAGAATTCGCTATTAAAACGAGTTCTTCTGTAACCATTATAAATTAACGTCGCAATTTTTTAATAAACAAAAGAACAAACCCAGTTAGTATTATGTGCTTCAATATTTAAAAAAACACGTAACAGTATTTCTCTTGTAACTCTAGAAAAGCTATAGGCTGGTTAACCTTATCTGTGTGTATGCGTGACTTGGCATCAGCGCCAAACACATCAGTGATGGTATGGTGTATTATTCCGCATCCGTATCGCGTCCGAATTTCGAAACCCAAGAGTACTGCTACCGCATAATATTCGGTGTCATTTAAATAAATACGTGCAACTGCTCGAAAGTGAAACTGTTATTTATGTAGCTTATTGATTCTGTAATATGTTTTGACTAGACAAGTAGACATTGCCCGACACGGTAACTTATGATCTCCTCTGTGCTGTGAAACTTCTAAGAAATTAAATATGGTCGGTTTTTTTTCCTGAAGGTAGGTAGCACCAAAGACAAATCTAGGCACTAATGTCGGTCTATAAATCTTGATCTTAAAAAAAATTAAAACTAATATCTAAGTCCAATGATTAGATTAGGTACTTAGTACTACAGGAATGATTTTTGGGTAATAGCTACCGTGCGTTACGTAGAAACAAATTGGAAATAAATAGAAAGAGGCATTATTTTCAGATTAGATCACCATTTTACAATTCAGTTGACCGCAGGTCACCTGCCACAGCCTCAGTTCGCACGGCTCATCAAAAGAACTTTTACTTAATTGCTCGACAAAACGCAATACTTTCTTGCCATGACATAAGGCTACCGTGGTTTTTCTCATGCTCATAGTCGAAATACGTGAAAGTGAAAACTGGGTGAAGAACACCTTCAATCTTACGTTTTATTAATAAACTTTTGGAGGTAACCGCATGCGGTCAGTACGGTGAGAACATTACTTGAATGAATAACCTTTAAATTACATCGTGTGAGTCTTTATTTTTGTAACACAGTTCTAAAAACAACATAGAATCGCATGTATGAGTTTAAAGGACGTATTGGGTTTAATTCTTTTGTTTCCTAGCAAATACTCTAACCTGGTTTCTGTCTATTTATTGTATAACAAAATTATGATGCAAGAACTATTTCTTAACAAAAGTTTGACTAAGTCATACACTTGACACTACTCATCACATAGCCGAAAAATACTGCAACTCATCCATTCATTTGTCTTGTTCAACGAGGCAAAGCAAAGCCTGCTGCTGTCAACTTATTACAAACAATGAGAAAAACGCTATTGTCTATAATACTGGTACAGAAAGTGGTCGGTTCAAACTTCAAAGCGCACAAAGGCCAATGAAGAGATCGGTTCAAGTGCTTTGTTGTGATTGAACTATCATCAAGTTCGTGACTCCAATCTTCGGCAAACATTCGGTACTCGAGCCGTGACTAATACTGGATCCTTTTGGTCTTATTTGTGACCTTACAGGTTTTTCTGTTTTCTTTTTTGAACAACATACGGTACTAGTACTATCGGACTTTCCAAAACCGTTTGTTGAAGTTTGAATCTCTATAGTCCCATGTGGCTCTAGGCTTTAATAGAAACAGAAAATAATGTATTCAGATCATGTTGGAAACACAGATATGTCATACTCATGATGTGCCGCCATTTATTCATAAATGATAATTTAATTAATAATAACCTTTGAATTGCTATACTGCCGCAATAAAATTTATTAATACTCAACACGTGATAAAATTTCTAATGCTCTTCGAGGTCATTTCGTAATTTATATTATAAGAGCTCCCTTTTGTTAAAAGAGTTAACATTTTATATTTGTCCAATTTTCAGGTCAGAGTCTTTAATGCCAGTAGGTAGGTACATTATAGTGCAGTTAGATACGTTTGCGAAACTAGAGGTTTCTACTACAACAATTTTGCAACGCCCAGCATCTATCTATATGGGATTTCCCGGAAATAGATAAAGGTTTATTTAGAGTGCAAGTTGGGCTTAGAACCGTCGACCCCGTAAACCTGACCGATGGCCTCAGATGTGGGTAGGATAAGACACGTTTGCCCGCGCGGGCCAAAGGCTAGCCTTTCGCTCGGTTCTATAGCATCCGTTTAAATAGTAAGAGTATATTTCTACAATAACTTCAAAAGATTTATTAACAAGTCATGTGTTTAAAATTAATTTCTTACAACCTAGGAGCGCACTGAATTCTTGTTTTTTCGTTCAAATTCCAGGCAGTTTAGCTCCCACTCAACTAGTTGAGTCGCCAAATTGGCATTGCGTTACATCTGAGGAAAAATTAAAAGTATTTCTATTTAACTCACTTGTGTAGTGCTGTCCCACGCTAATCTCCTGAGTGGATTATACGAAATTGCATTACGAATTTGCTAATCCGTTCAACAGCAGAGCTGCTTAACTGTCCAAATGTGTAAATACCTTAAGTTACGGACAAATTACTTCATGCAACAGCCTAAAACTTTTAAACAATGCACCAATTATTAGCGACTGTCATTTTACGACCATAATCAAATATGGAAGTCATTGATAACTGCCTTTGTTATTAACTATCACATTAGCGCTTATGAATGGTCCGCATGATCGATCTCAGTCCAAATGCTGAACATTAAAACAACGGGCTTGGGAACGAGAGGAGAAAGCCCATCGTGACTAGACGCCACTCTACAGACTCACATGTCACACCAATTAATCTTTGATCTGAGTGACTGTACGACTGGCTGTTGAGATTCACTTTTTTAATTTGTAAAAAGAAAATGAAAATAAACTTCAAAAAATTTGTCTTCTCAGGTTAAGAAAGGTCCTCAGGTTCAAACGAAATGTATGAACTCCAACCTTAAGTTATCGGATTACATGCTCCGTGTCGGTCTGGTAAGATTTTGCTTGACTTAATTTTGAGTTCCTAGGCTCTACGTTATGATATAACAAATGACTGAACGTAATTATTTAAAAGGAACTATTCCTCTGCAATCTTAGTCACGTTTGTAAATCACTTTCATTTATTCTGTCATGTCATTCGGAACACTGAAGTCACCGGAGCAATAAAGATAATTGTTATAACATTGTTTTTTTGACCTTTCTTCTTGATTTGCGTCTTCCATCATTTGTGTAATTTATACGTTGGCTTTTACATTGGATAGTGTTAGTTGAAAAAGAGTGGGCAATATTTTGGAGGAAATGGCGTTAGCTGGTTCATCAGTGGTAACTATAATATTCTTGATGTGGAAGTGTGAGCGAATGGCCTGCGCAAGCGCAACACAATGTTGGAAAGTGATCATATCGACTAATGGGTGATGCAATTATCCGTCCACGATATTAATTGTACAAAAACCACGCGCCGCCAGTCGGAATTGCGGAATTGTAAACAGTGTTTTTGCACACGCATCTCCACTCATCGTTAGAACATGTTAGAATAAACGTTATGCAAGTCATTTTGTTCCTTGTCTTGAATAATGAGAATCGTAATAGCTAAAGACGTGTCTCATTGAAAATCGGAAATATTTTTATCATAGCACTAGTAAGTAGGGTTACCTAGACTGCTCACTTCTATCTGAAGGCCAATATTCTCTTTATTATGCAAAGATAAATTATAACAATTCATTGTTTAATGAAATATTTAAAAAATTACAAAATTTACACACGTACACGTTCATGATGCTACTTAAACGTAGAATACAACTTCCCGTGGAATTTATAATAATTGTAGACGTGGAAAGAACTACAAAATGACTTAATTTATTCTCTGTAATTATACCATGCCTATTACATCACATTGGTAACAATTTAGGGTCGTAAATTAAGCTGGAAACTTCATTAGCTTAAACGCGTCGACACGAGCCATGGTGCCTATTACTACCTATGTTCAGCAGGGCTGCCTCTAGCTAGATAGTTTTATGTGTATCAAAAAGTCGACATCAACGCTGCCCCACCGATCGTTGACGTAGGTGCGGTCGACATATCTGACGCCTAACCACTTTTAAACGAAAATTGCTACCACACACCACGAGTACCACGACACAAAAACAGACGTCAATTTAAACAAAAGACGACGCGTGGTGGAGAGTATGATAATCAAAACTAGAATGACTTTACTTCTTAATTGAGATTTCTTGTATGATTAACTATGAATGTGGTGTGCATTAAGGTGTTTCTTATATCTTTCAGTAGGTATCTAACGGAATCGAATAAAGATGTGTGCACTTTTGTATAATCATATATGTATATTTTATAGTACACAATAGTTTTAGTAAAACAAAAACAAACTCTACCCAATGCATTACGCAAAACGTTGTATTTTGATTTTAATATTACTTATTTTGAACGACAAATCTGGAAATCCTACTTTTCTTATAGAATCATCATAAATACATACACATGCTAACTATTTTTTATGTCAACCCTAATGTTATTTATGTTGTAACAAATAAAATAAAGTTTTGATTGCATCGGCCGGGTAGACAATTTCGTCGGAAATTGAGAGTGAAGGCTGTGCATTCTTGGGTGTTCCCTGAGCCCAAACCCGTTTGTTCAAAAGGCGTAATTTTGAACATTGAACTCTTGTGATTGATCGGTACCTTACTGTCAAACACAAAAACATTATATCACTGATGCTGTAAGGGATACGAAGCTTATTGAATTAGTTATCTTAGTTTTTTCTAGAAGAAAATAAAAAATTGACAAGATTTTCTAATTGCTGTGCATCGGTTAATTACATCTGTCTGGCTAGGTGCTGGTGAATTTTGGTATGACGTAGTTAGCTCTTGGTTTACAACTGAATTCGTAGTTATCTGTGTACTTCAGTAAGATTTTGATTAAATCCATAACTCTGAGCTGAAACCTCAGAAATATCAGCTCTCAATAAATACAGCATTAACGTTATAACGTTAATTTCTAATGAGAAAAGCTCAAAAATGGTAGAGCCATAAACATAATAAACATTTATTTCATCAACATGACCAGACAAAAACAATGACCAAGCGCATAAAGAATGTAACGCGTCCAAGTACTATTATGGAGTCACAATTTAAAGAATCGTGCGTGAGGTATTTTTCTAATATTAGTCACTGTACGTCCGGGGTGAAAGGTCCAATAGTTTTAGTAATAGCTTTATTTCAACTGTCGTATTATTAGATAGTAAACAATTTACTACGAAAATGGAGAAGTGGTCATAAACAGAATAAGTTTTTGAGTTCAGAAATTACGGAAATGATGACAGATAAATTAATCTCGTCTCAAAATTTTATGTAAACAAACAGTAGATATTACACGTAAGTACTCAGTCTACGTGATATGTGATACAAACAAGTGGTTTTTCAGTCAACCAATTAGCTGCATGATTTGTTAGCAAATATTTTAACCTAAGTAAAGTACTCTTTGAAACTTCTACTTTTGCGAAAATAACGATTATATTCTACTACATATGCAATAATGTGCTCTACAATGTTTTTCTGGTTTATGTACCTCCCTATTCATATAATGTAAGTGAAATGTAATCAAGGTTTTCCTATTTTAATTTTCCTATTTTGAACTCATCTTTACAATGTTTTATATAAGTATTACCTATAATAATGTCTAATATTTGTGACTAAAGAAATAGTTACGTATGTACCTTTAATGTCTTTTACTCGTAAAACCACTCGGCTGGGAGGCAATCCTACTAATCCATGAAAACTTTCAGGCTAGTCTGTATGACGTTAATTGCTGCATCACGTAAGTACTTTGTAAATATTGTATCTGTTCATCTACATAATGTGAGAAGTACCTAATTAAAATATGTAGTAATCACAGTTACTAAATTTCATGAATACTTTATTGTTCGCTCATTTCACCGCCTATCAGTAGCAATTATAACTCGCACATTTCACCGATGAGCGCTACCTAGTAATTGTTGTGTACTTCCGCGCTTTGTGTTATTTTGTTGCAGCAGATATGCTTTATATTTATACTTATTTACAATAAACTAAACAAACATTGATATCACATCACCTTTCGAAAAAGAACCGGTGTCTGTAAAAACTAAAGA
This sequence comes from Pyrausta aurata, assembly GCA_963584085.1. Classification (NCBI taxonomy): domain Eukaryota; kingdom Metazoa; phylum Arthropoda; class Insecta; order Lepidoptera; family Crambidae; genus Pyrausta; species Pyrausta aurata. Next base: position 10,185,957 of record OY757255.1, read on the forward strand.
GGAAAATAACGAACTTGTATAAGATACTAAGTTATATTTTGTTCCCATAAAAACAGAAGTGCTCTCTAACCCTTAATAATAGAGATAGTAGGTACCTATTATTATTAGACCTAGGTACCTAGATATTCCCTTAACCTTTCGACTCACTAAAATAAAGCTTCAATTTCACAGACAAATCATTATTTATGATCATTCTTCGATACGATTACGAGTACGACGCACCATTTGCATTTAAAAGATATGAGCAGTATTCGCTTTTGAAAGGATTTTGGTAAGTTACTACTTTAACTTAGTTTTTCTTTGTAACCTGCACGCCTGCATTCAGCACTACCTGGCACAGTTCCCGTAACAAACAATATTATGAAAGCCAAAAGGCAGCATAATGCGGAACAAGCGCAGAATTATACGGCATTACAAACGTTATAGTGAGAATGGGTAACATTTTTGAAACGAACACCTCTGTGTTTATCGTTTACTACGAGTAGTCGTCGAGAAACGCGCTTTCTCGGGCTTCGCAGCGATCAGGCTGGTTCCCAGGCTAACAATGGAGGGAACAATGATCCGAGGTTCAAGTGCGCCTCGAGATATTGTCTGCACATAATTTGTCATAGACCATAAGATACGATTGATATCTATACGCTCGAATTGAGGATGCTTCCAAAAATTCTAGCAGTTAGTGGCATGAGTAGAGTACTCGAGAAGATACTGAGATATTTACGACTACATCTATGAATCCATAGAGTAGAGATAGGCCTTGGCGGATTCAAATTAGGGAAGTTAGTGTGGTAGTTTCCATTTTGCCTACCACATCGCAGTTAAGAAATTCACATGAATAAATGGGTCCTTTCGACTTCTATACAAAAAAAATGATTTCAATACCAAAGAAAGATGCGAAAAGATCTCGAAAAAATTTGAAAACGAATGCAGCCAACAACACAAAAAAAAACCATCTGCAACCAACCAAGGAAACCTACATTATTGTGTAAATGTATGAATTCAGAGCTTTATTTATCCATTTATCCGCACCAACACAAACAAAGTAACATAACCTGCGATACTAATCCCACTAAACATTCAAAACTAATAGCCAAACAAAACGCTCTTCCCACATCCAAGATAATTTCATAGCTCATCTTCATCATTGCGTCACTTCCTCGAAGCTCACGTACATCCGAATTGCTCTTGGAAATTATGTTACAGTATTAGTGCGTAGAAACTGAAAGCGAATTACCGCGTGCGATAGTAAAAACGCAGCCGCGTAATATCGGACGTGCGCGGGCGCAAACCACGCGCGCACTTCGCATAATTACATTGAGTTAGGACCAGGATATGGTAAATAAACTTTATTGTAAATGAAAGTGCTCGTAAACTTTTTAATCGATCAAAGAAGTATGATTGATGACTTGATGCGATTTACGTGCAATAGTTTTGAAACGTTACGCCTTAGTAATTTTACGGGTGCGTCATAGTTCTGTCACAGATATTATAGTTCTGTGAAGAAGATGAATTACATCAAGTTGGTTAAACGCTTTACAAAAAGCTTCGGGGACGGCGCTACGCACTTTACCGTCTCCGCTTACAAGAACGTGCAATGAGTACACTTGCAGATAAAATGGTCATCAGTGTTTATCAACTAAATCTTGATGGCAATAAAAAAATCGTTTAACTGCTGATAATTTAAAAATAGTTTAATAATTTAATGAAATCTCTCACTTGTTTCTGTACCAGGCAGCAGATGGCTTAGCAGTTAAAACATAATTGTAATATCTTCTAGTAGTCCCTAAAATAGAAGCAATGTGTAGAAATTGCAAAGAGATAAAAATGTGATTACTATTCTGCTACTATTATTTTACGTAAACGCGAAAGTTTGAGATGAGGATGTATTGTTTGTTACTCCTTCACGCAAAAACTACTGCATGGATTATGATTAAACTTTAAAATAATATAGCGCATACATCAGAAATAGCACATAAGCTATAATTCATAACAATCTTTTTTTAGATCCGATATTCAAGCGGGGAACTAATTATCAAATATTAATAGAACATGACATAATGTTACATAATTATTATAAGCACCGCAATTCCCTAGTCTTTTTTGTAGTAATATATTTTATTTACTGTTATTTTTAATGCTGTATTTAAAATTTTCGCATTTTGTACGCGACAGTACAGGTGATTTAGATCCGGTGAGTACACACAGTTCGTCTTCAAGAGCAAACAAAAACTTGTTCTCGAATTTCTCTCGTCTCGTACGTAGTGTCAAAAATACGAGCTTTTTCCTCTGAAATCGCGTAATCTACTCAGAGTAATCTCTGACTTGACGAAACTCGGGCAAAATAAATATAAAACGTGCCATCAAAATACGTCAGGTTCAAGGAATTTCAAGTTTCACTTAAATAAAATAAACGTAAGTGATCCATTAGCTTTTCGACATCCTTTTAACACAAAGTTTTTAAGATAACATAAGCTTATCACCTCGAATTCCTTGACGAAAAAGGGTTAAATGTTTACAGAAGGAAGTGTCATGTGTAACAGTCATACACCATGTTACAGAAAAAATCACGAACACGATAACAAACCTTTTTAGGCAAACGAGTATTTCTAACAATCCATACTCATCGTATTTATGATGATGCCACAGGGTGATGGTGTTCGTAAATTCTTATGATTGTAAACTTGAGGATTTACGATTAACAGTATCTTACTTATTATAAACATTTGACTGCCTCGTTGGTGCAGCGGTTAGTTCGTTGGTCACTACCCAAGGCGTCCCGGGTATGAATCCCGGGTCGGGCCAAAATTTGTTTCCGGGGTTTTCTGTCTTGAAAATATTCGAAAACTTCTTGGAGTCCGGAAGTTGGTGGTGATGACACGCCTGTGCCTCGGAACCCACGTTAATCCGTTGGTCCTGCGCCTGATCTCTCATCGATCATATAATATCGGACTGCCGTCTCACCGAATTAAAATAAGAGTTAAGGAAGTACTTGTACTACGCACACATCTGGGCACTATATAGTATAAAATTAAAAGTATCCAGCATGTATAACAAAGCACATAATAAATCATTACAACGAGCGTATCTCACATTCATCATCAATTTATGGGTATTTATAGACGTAAGTTATGCATTTCAGAAGTGTTTAAATGATCCTACTTAATCGGTTTTCCATGCTAGCTATGAGTTATAGCTATAGGTCTCCTTAAAATTTTAAAAGTTCTTAACAGAGCTTAATAAATGGTTTGTTACTACATCACACATACTCGCAGATAGTACCACCAGCATACTAAAGTGATTACATTCGAAATCGAAACTAGCTCCTTTATATTGCACCGACAAAGCAAGTGTTTTCGAAGCACAAAGAGCTTATCGAGCCATGAAGATTGTATCGAGTCGAGATGCTTGTTATTGAATCACATAAAACAATTAGGCCATTCACCACGCTTATGATGATGGAAGTTCTCAACAACATATTTATCGATGAATGAAGTTATTAAACTTTAATTGATTTGAGAATTCTGGCTGTAAAGATTTTCTCAGAATTGAAAGATTGGTTTGAACACTTTTAGACTAAATGTAAGGGTAGCTTACCGGTGCTTGGGCCATGATCTCCGCTTATCTGATACCAAGATCCCGTTCTTCTACTTGATCATCACTTAACTTTCACTATTTAACGTCTGGATGTAACGCACGCCGCGATCCTTTCATATCACAACAACTGATAACACGAGTCCCGCACTCAAAGAGTCATCGTAACGTGCGATCGCTCCAATAGATGCAGATGAATGGCGATGCGGGTAAAGCACGAAAAAGTCAACAGTTCCCACGTGAGAGAAATGCGCGCGAACAATGGTGGAGGCTGCGCGCGCGTCGAAAGGTGGGCAAAAAGCGAATGAGCGCAGCGCGCGCGGGTGGGACGTCGGCTCTATACCTGCTGACCCATTTCAAACTACGTAATGTTGTGGAATTTTGAACCCGGGATATCTCGGGTGGCTCTTGTCCAGTTAGCTTCTATTTAGGAACAATTACTCAACTTTCACAATAATCTTAATAAGTCTGCAAGATGTCATAAAACAAGTGGTTGAGTAAAAAGGACAGAAATATAAGAAAAATATGAAAAATATGCTCAAAAATTTCACTATATGAACAAGTTAAGAAATGACCAGAATGAAACTCAAAAATTACTAATTTAATTGTAGTACCTAAATTGTAAATTTTATGTACATAATATGAGATCTACTTTCATAAGTTAATGCTAATTGAACTTGTTATTATTCTGAATTCAGAGCTTAAATCGTAAATAAGATCTTGTAGTTATGTTCCAAAGATCACTTAAACCTCCCTAATTTTATCGAATCTATCAGACCCACAAACTTTTTGGTGAGATGGAATAACCCGAACATGAACTGACTACGGATTACGTTTTTATAATGTAATCATGAATGACGTCAGTTAAAATAGGGCTAGGATAAAATAAACCACCAAGACCATCCCTTATGAAGAGAAGCGATTGGATTGGAATGCGTTCAGACAAATGATTCATACGAGATAAATATTTCTTAAGTCGTAGGGTCAGGGAATTCAAGTAAGATGTGTGTCCGATTACCACCAATAAATAACTTACTAACGTCGTATATACCACGAATATTTTATTTTTCCTTGAGACATTTTATTAGCCTTGAGAATCAGTAAGCTCAAGTGGCAATGGGCAGGGCACATAACGCGAAGAACTGATGGCCGTTGGGGCAGAAAAGTTCTAGATTTGAGACCCTTCCACCAAAGGCGCAGCGTAGGACGTCCACCGACAAGATGGACAGATGACCTTGTAAGATCGCAGGATCACACGGATGTAGACCGCTTGTGATCGGTCGATGTGGAAAACTGTGGGGAAGGCCTATGTTCAGCAGTGGACGTCTGTTGGCTGATGATGATGATGATGATGATGATTTTATTTTTTAACAGCCCAGTTGCTACATTTATAAAAAATTATAAAGAATATCAAATTCCGGTTATTGTTTGTACGTAAAGTACTAATATTGTCAAAATAAAACTTGTACAGTTATTTTAGAAGATATCTAAAAAAAAATGTTATCGAAATTGCTGCCGCTTTACAGAATACCAAAGACACTCCGTGTCTCCGTCCGCTGAACTCACTCAAGTCCACCTCTTACAATGCAACGTAGTGAGTTGTTGATGTCGCGAGTTTAGTTGAAATAAAAATCTTCTTAATAGACCTCTGAACTAAGTCTATATTACTACTTATTTACAATATTTTTACCAAAGCAACTCATTTTATTTTATTTTACTAATTTTCACCGCTTTATTCTGGCGTTCTTCCGCAATCCGCACTCGCGGAAGGAACGAACGCGTGCATACCCGGCGCGGACGCATGCAACTTTTTAGGGTTCCGTAGCCGAATGGCAAAAAACGGAACCCTTATAGTTTCGTCAAGTCTGTCTGTATGTCTGTCTGTCTGTCTGTCTGTCCGACCGTATGTCACAGCCACTTTATTCTGAAACTATTAGCATTACACCGCTGAAACTTGGTAGGTAGGTGTATCTTATTTACCGCTTTCCGATTCAGGTACAAAAAATTTGAAAAAATGATATTATATGGGGGGGCTCCCGGGCTATACATGAAACTAAAACCAAAAAAAAATTTTTTACTCATACCTATACGTGTGGAGTGTCTATGGATAGGTCTTTCAAAATGACATTGAGGTTTCTACAACCATTTTTTCTAAAAGTCTAACGTTTGAGATATAGACGCTTTCAAAGTGGTAAAATGGGCGTCCCCCCCCCCCCCCCATCTAACTTTTGAACTAAGAAAGTGAAAATTTTGAAAAAAAAACGTAATGTAGATCTCAACATAAACTTTCAACGAAAATTGGTTTGAGTGAAATCGAACTAGCAGTTTTTGAGATATAGCACATTTTTATCAACCGCAAATATAACTTTGTCTTTCATACAAACACTATGAAAAACAAAGTTATATTTGCGGTCAACAAAATATTGTGCTATTTTGGCTAAGTGGAAGTAAGAATCCCTAATTCAATTAAAGTTGGCACGGAACCCTCAGTGCGCGAGTCCGACTCGCACTTGGCCGGTTTTTGCTTCGTCTTACCAGCCAGTCTCTGATGACGCCACTTGTTGCCTTGTGTTACTTTGCATTGGATTAGTTAAATTGTAATAATTTTACTAGCGCATATTTCTATTTCTTTGAATTTATGCCATTGATTTTGTGTGCCAATAAAATGTTTTATTGTTCTAACTATGATAAGTCTTTACCAGGATTGTCTTCTTGAACCAATACAATGTTACTGCCTTCGAAAAACAATAAAACAATGTTTCAATCTAATCCTAATTTAATAACATTAGCAACAAATAGGTAGGTGTAAGTAAAGGTGATTGTAACATTACTTATTTCATTTTTTGCATTTTCAAGCGGTTGACTAGCAGAGAACCAAACGCACAGTACAATAAAGTTTTAGTTAAATAAATCAATAAAATCAGATCATTCCATCATACGGGTCTAAGCTAAGTTAGTGACTGACTGCTTAAATTTTTCCACTTATCTGCTCATGTATTTTAACGGTTGTCTCAGTTTCTTACTATAACGATGTAATTTCTTGGTGCATTGCCAATAGAAACCAAGAAAAAGAATAAAATAAGGTACTTGGTCCTACTTCTCTGACATCGCGGTGTTCCGCTCCTAACTAATTATGTCTGACTCACCATTCGTCATTAGGCTAATTAAACGATACTAATATCGACAACGTGACGCAAAAACAGTGAGAATCCTAATCTGGCACAGCACTGCACGATCTTGAGAGGTGAATGCATATCTCAGGCGCCTTCGATTGGTGGCAATTATCGTGCCGTGTTAGCGACTCTATTCATTTGTTTTCTCAGTTTTTGTTGTTCAAGAGAAAACTGACTGATTGAATGTGTACATACCCTGAGTCACAGAATACATTAATAGTACCCTAAGTTCTGAAATTGCCTGCCGTCATGTTCTAGTCAAATAAAATTACATACTGGTTCACACGGGATTTTATTTCATTTCAAAAATCATATTAGTTTCATCAATGCAGTCATGCCTATGCAGTTTGGCTAACCTTTCATCGAACGAATTTTTTAGAACCACGTTACGCATTTGCTGTAACTGTAAAATCAGGATGTTACACAGTTTGTACGAATTAAATAAACTGAACTTTATCATGATAAATTATTTTCTGATTTGCAACAAACCAATGATCGGTTTCACAATCGGAATTAGCATTCAGTATGTACCTTGACGTTATTTAGTGAAATGTAAAATTTCGAGCATACAATTACATGTTTTATTTACTAAACAGCAAGTGTCTGCTTTCGCAAAGTAGTGCGATTCCGACCACGTATGCCAATGAGCAGACTTTTACTCGGTTATGGACTCCATAACATTGATGTAATGAAATTGAAAAGTAGCAAAAGTAAACACGCCGGAAATTCTGCCCATATTTCAAATACATACCTTAGTTAGCTCATCAGCTTCATGATTAATGTTCATCTACAGCTTACAATACATATTCAGTCTTGTAATGCATATATAAATCAAAGAAAAACACTATTTAATATACAAACTATTTATTGCTAATGTTAGAAAACTTTTCAACCGGTAGAAACACATCAGGAAATTAACTTTCATTGAATCATTAAGAGGGTATAATAATCATCATGTCTAGTACTCGTACACGTACAAGTGTGCCAGTATGAGGGATAGTAAATGACTTTAGAAATAATTGGGTTTCGTCCGTCCACTACGTTGTATGTAGAGTCTATATTAATCGCATTTATGGTTTTGCAAAAGTTAGTTTAGTAATATGTACGGATTAGTGACTAATTAAATTGTCAAAAAAAATAGCATTGCGTAATCAGTTATGTAAACCTCGAAAATCTCTGGCGGTCACACATTAATTTTAGAGAGCAGCCTTCTTGATCCGCATTCAATGCTAACATTACGTTGATGTCATTCGTCAAGTGTTACATAAAAAGCATTATGCATGTATTGAAATAACGCATATAGTGCATCGAATGGAAATGCCTTTTTTCCTTGGGTTGCACAGTACCTGTATCACGCAAATTGTGTCGCGTCTTTTGCTATTCATGTTGCATGTAGGGTCGGTGGTCGATGGAATAACCGATGAAGTGTCGAAAGACTGAGTGAACTCGGTCGCAATATAGCCAGACCTGGACACATGGAGCCATCAGAACAATGACCTATGGTGACACTGTGACGAAATTCTCACCACCATAAACTAGCTAGTATCTAATCAGTATTACAGCGTACCATTAAAAGCGTCATACTCATTAGGAATGCTTACTTATATAGAAGAAAATAATATGACCTAAGTTCATTAAAGTGTATGTACGGTAATGTAAAAATATTATTTTTGAGGCCCGAACATTATGTTAGATAATTTAAGAAAGATGCCTGCTGTAACTGTGATTAGTGATGATAATATGATATTCAACAAAAACTAGCAAATTGGTTTACTAATCGGCTTTAAAGGATTACCTGAAAACTATCTATTACAATTGAGCGAAAGCTAATTCATAAACAGCGACGATGCGATGGAGAACAATGAACACATAGAGTCGTTTGTTGACGCCTTGTATAGTACTTAGTACTATTATAATAATAGTCCCTCTAGCCGATTTCGACTACGGTGGCTAGTCACAACGACTAACCGACTGCGCGGGACATATTATAGTGCACTAGTATGTGCGCAAACACAGGTGCACTCTCTATTCCTTTCACTCTCATAGCCCGATGGGACAGCAATCTGACACGACCGGAGAGAGATCAGGCGCAGGACCAACGGCTTAACGTGCTTTCCGAGGCACGGGGGTGAATCACCGCCAACTTCCAAACTCCGGGCTACCCTGAGAATTTCTGAACAGAAAAATCCAGGTACATATTTTTGGCCCGACCCGGGAATCGAACCCGGGACCTCCGGCGCAGCCGTCGCAATGAGAGGGTCGCATTTTAAAGTACTATTATATATTCAGTGGCCATAGGTCAAAATTAGACAATCGAAAGTCAAATTACTAGTTTGGATGCATGCAACTTGACAATCAATTATTGGTTACATTGACATGCATCCTGAAAAGTGTTACGCTCCTTCTGGTCTGTAGGATAAAAGGAGCCCATGCTATATATTTTTTCATTTTAGCTATTGTTTACATAGTACTGTAAAATTGTGATATTTACTTTTTAAACAATTTCAGCAACTCTACGGCTGTCTTGTTCATTTGCGGAAGTAGTAATTAAGAAGCGTGTACGTGTGGCATTGAAACAATAACAGCATCGGGAACTGTCTCATACTCTTTCCCCTAGACGGCGTATGAGCTAGCTTGATTATCCATCTACAATATACCGTGGAACAGCTAATATTATAGTTGAGATTCGCGAGTAGGCTCACTAGAAGCTGTATTTAGATGATTTGCCAGACAAATTTGACCTTGATTCTAAGCTATGGGAGTCTACTCTCGACGACCATTGTCTGGTTTCATTCACTTTTTACTCAAAGGTGCGATAGCATCACGCTTCTGGTGCACTTTAACGTTGTTCACACACACACGAAATAATAAACTAAAGGCATTTTCAGAGTAAATGGTAGGTATGATAATAGGAGCAAAAAAATATTGGAAACTCTTTTCTTAGTGTAATATTTTTCCCCTTTCTTAACCTACTTTTTTGTAATTTTCTTGATGCTTCTTGCACTGAGTAAGTTTTTAAGAAAGAACTACGTTTTAACCACAAAATTAATAGGGATAGTAATTTTATGGTTTTAACGATAAACTTCTTGCCATTACAAGAAATACAAAGACAAAAGTACAAACATATTTAAACTTTTCTACGAAGAGTTCTAGGAAGACTGTGACACTCTTTTTACTGTGAAGGCGTGATGTCCAATGTCATAAAAAGATGACTATGTCGCACAAAAAAAGTGGAAGCAATTTTTGCCCAATTTTTAATGGTTGCTCTCAATTTTTTAATAGTGAAATATTTTTTAATTAGCTTTTTTACATTTTCCATCAGTGTGAAAACTTATCAAGTTCGTCGTGTCAATGATTCCACTTACTTAGTGACTAGTTTTCCCGAGTTTGACTACGAAGATTTTAGAAAAACAGTTGGTGAAAAGACCACAACAAACAAGAACAGTTTATCACTGAATGTGAATGACGATGAAAGATCCACATTAAATTCCACATCTGTGCCGCCTAATACAAGCACTGTCACAGTAGGTGGAAACACGAAAAAGAAAGTATCGGCTTCATTCATAAAAAATGCGAGGGAGAACTACTTCCGCCACTTTTATGCCACGATGAGGAAATCAAATCTAAGTTTATTACCTTACAAGCCCCATTCCTACATGATCTTGACTAATTTGTCTCAAGAACCTAAGAACTCTATACGACACATTAATCGCAATAACGTGTTAAAAGCAAGGGAACTAGCTTCAGTTTTGGTCGCAGTAGGTCAGAACAGCCATGGAATCCGCCGCCGGAAAATACGAAAAAAGAGGCGAGATATAAGTACCTGGTGATGTAACATAATCATGCGAAGAAACTGCATCACATATATATTTATAAATTATTTACGTGAGTAGTTAATCAAAATATTGTATACAATTTTGAGTTAGGTTTATTTTAAATAAGAATAAAATGTTCTTAACACAATTCCTCTTATTCCATTATCATCCCTACATGATAGGACAGGACATAATACCTATACATATACTTTGTGTAAAGAACTGTTAGCAAATGAATTTATGAATATTATCGTAAAAAGAATAAACAGAAATTAGATGAGATACCTTTACCTAATGTTAGCGAGAAATGCATGTATACATTTTCTATTTCAAACTTAAGACGTCGGACAAACATAATTACCAGTACACTGGCTGGTTGCAGGATTAAACACAGATGTAGTGGGACAAGTGTAGTTGTACTGTACAAAAGTCCCAGTGCCTGATGAAACGCAGTAGTAGTAAGACTGGCAGGTGGTGTCGGCGGTGTTCGCGAACCGCCCAATTGCAGTGCACGTAAATGCCACCGGCACAGTCGTCGGCGCTAGTGTCGTTACCGTCGTCACAGCAGGGCATACGTAGTTTGAATCGCAAAATGTGGTGGCGGGGTTGTAGAATGTGCCAGTTGGGCAAGGTAAAGTAGTCTCATCGAAGGTCCCGTTGATTTGGACGCACTGAATGTAAGAGGAGCAATCGGTGGAGGTAGGGTCTGGGACGTACCCATCGGCAACGCAGGGGTCTGCTGCAACAGTGGTTGTGGGAACAGTGGTTGTGACAACGCAGTTGTAGTTGGCGGGGGCGGTGCACTGACCCGAGGCGGGGTTGAACACAGAAGTGGTAGGGCACACGTAGTTGTAGCTGGTGTACGTGTTGGTAGCGGCGTTCAACACACAGTAAGTGTAGTTCTGACATGTGGTGTCTGTAGGGTCAGCGAATCGACCAACTCCAGTCTGGGTGCAGTTCACCGCTTGACCATAAGCATGCCAAGCAGCGCATAAAATCTGAAATAAAGAAGTTAAATCCAACTATTTCTCAGATATATAGGATTTTAACTCAACTTATTAGTCTGAAAAGTTATTATCACTTACGAGAAAAATACCAATGTTGATATGGTTCGCCATGATAGAAAACTGAAGATGTCAATACAAATTCCAACTTTATATAGGTTTTTAAAAAACAACTCCATTTAACAAAGATTACAAGGATAATTGCGTTCCTTAAATCCACTAATCCGATTGCATTGCCGTTTTGTTTGCTAATTTAATAAATAGCACCTTTCATCTGCACCGATATGTTCCGTTGCAATTTTATCGCTGTACTATACATTCCATACTTAAATAGTTATTTTACTATTTTTATACTTGCCTGCATTTAGAAGGCAAATCATGCCTTTTTTTTTATAAATACTCTTATTTACACGTTCTCTGTTAACTACGTAATGTAGGGACTGTAAGAAATATGGTACCGAAAGCCAAAGCTTTGTTGGTTCTACGAGTACAGTTTGTGAAAACGCCACGCCACAAAGTTTTTGTTGCCACTTAAATAATGTTGGCAACAAGTAATAATAAGGAAATAACATCGTGATACATCATACATACTTTCATGTATGACGATATACCTGGCACACATACAAATAACATCACAAAGAATCTAGGTAAAGCTAGAGTCGTATTCAAATAATGTTATCTCTTATCTTAAACCAATATCATAGTGATGTAATGTAGTCGATAGCTTTCACGAAGTTTATTGTAGCAATACACTTGCGAGGTCAGTTAAGCGATGATGCTGTAAACTTTGACGGCCACAGTCTTACACTAAATCGTGTGCACAAGGATTATGGAATAGTCTTATACGACGCATCATAAAAAATGGCTAGATGATCAAGTTATCTTTTAGATAACGTCAGAATATAAAACCAAAAATATTTTTAGTCGCCTTACCTTCTAAAATGGATTGCAAACTGAGAATTGCATTTTTTGTAGTAAGTAACAATCCACTATTCGCGTTTGTGAAAAACTAGGCGTGTGCAGAATAGTAATACAATTACTTAATTTAAAAACAGTAATCATATTAATTTATAATTTTAATATCTTTTCAGGCACTGTGCTCTTTAATATTTGTGTATGTGCAAGCGCAAACCGTGAACTGCACAGCAGTCGGTCGATTTGCCGACAATACAGACGCAAGTTGCCAGAATTATACGCTCTGTGCGCTAAATACTGCGAATAACACTATAGTTGGGTACACTTACACGTGTCCCACAACCTCTGTGTTCAACCCTAACACAGCCCTATGTACTGCCCCAGCGAATTACGTGTGCCCTAATGCAATTGGATAAATGGAAGTTTTTATCTCAATCAATATGCAGTCTACACAGTTCAAACCGAAGACAACAAGCATTGCATCGGTAAATGTAGTGATCTGCAGACCAAAACATAAAAAATCAGGATTAGAATAAGGGTAAGTACAAACAAACATACAACCGTTATCAAATGCAGACTGCGAAGTGTACTTGTCCGAGTCTTGTCCCTTGGTTGATTGTTAACTTTGCCTACAACTTCAATAAAACATACCTTCCTCCTCAAGCCCTTTTGACCTAATCTTTTACACCCGCGGGCATGTAGTGGACGGGATTTAAAAAATCCTTGATCCATATGATATTATCATTATTTACCAGGTTATGATCATGCATTTATTTTATTTATTATTTATTAGGATTATCGACACTAACATACCATATATCATAATTACCATACGCCCTGAGAAGGTAACCAGCTAATAAGTCGATAAAGTTTAACTAACCCTAATTACATCACTAATTGATAGCGTAACAGCAATGATCTTCATCTAGCGTCCACATCCTATCTCGTGGTTCCCGAAAGATATGGAGAGCATTATATACTTAATTTAAATTAGTTAACGCACAAAACAGGTGATAAACACTCGGGTTTAAAACCTTGTAACACAAATTCTGAAAGATATAATTAAATACTGAAAGGTGTATAGTGGAATTCTTGTGTGATATCTCAAGATGAACCATGTGTGGACGTTTATTATCGTGATTGTGAGTAGTAACCATTACTAAGTTAGGCAAATTAGTTTTTGTATCTTAAAATGTATTATATATTTCCGAAATAGTGTATGCAACAAAAACATGTCCGTCAATTATAAAGGTTTCATTAGTCATCGGGTTACTTAAACACGGTTTTCTGAACATGACATTTAATTGATCGATTAATCCTAGAGCCTTCATTATTTGCTTTGCTTGCTGGCCCTTTTTATAAGTTTCTATAATAGGATTTGCATCATTGATGATCAGTGGCCACATACTTACATTTCTGAACTATAAGTAACAAGAACTTGAATCTGATATATCCCTGAAATTAAACGAGTATGTGTCTGTTACGACGTGTCTCTCTCTTACCAGAGGTATACGAAAAATATACATGAAACTTTTCTTTGGACCTACTTATAAATATATAATGTGATGCATCGCAATCTCAACATTTTGAGACGACTCAGAAATGTACCATTACACGATATCATGACACGATCAAATAGTCTTATTTACTAATATCAATATGAAAATTGTTCAAGGTGATAAAGGCAAAATAAGAGTACACAGTTGTACCTACGTTTACTTACAAACAGACCGATAAGTTTCCTCCTATTTACAGTGCTTCTACCAGGGCGTCAGCTTGGCGAGGCAATGTAACGCTCCAGGGAAGTATCCCAACGACCAAGTGGGCAGCTGCTCAGGGTTCACCATGTGCCTCATCGCTGGTCCCGGCAACTTCGCCCAGATGAACCTCACCTGTCCCCCCGGCTTCATCTACAACCACTTTGCCAGCCAGTGCACCAACGTCACCGGATACCAATGTGAACCAGACTTCAACTGCACCCAGATAGGGAACTTTCCCAACCCTTTCATTGATGACTGCTTTTCATACATCGCGTGTGTCGAAGGTGTCAATGTTTTCATAACCGCTAGATCTATTCAATGTCTGGAAGGCCAGATCTTCAATCCTGAAAGCGGATCTTGTGTCATGCGGAACGAAACTGAATTCAAATGTCATTCCGATGAGCACAGCTTTGAAAATATTGCAATCGATGTAAGCGAGTCTATTGAAAATTCTAGTTGTAGATTAAGTTCTCGTATATCTAATGTTGTTTTACTTTATTTTTTATTGGTGTCTGTGATTTGAAATTAAGTTAAATTTAAGTAGCTATAATATTTACTTTTAGTTATTATTTTAGGACTAAGCGAACTCACCTTATGTGAAGTTACATCTTAATTATACGCAACACTTTATCCAAGATGATTAATCATCTACAAGTTAGTAATCATCTTGGACAAAGTGCGAAGTATAATGATATCTACACAGGCGTACATCTTTATTTATTATACAAAAGCTATGTACAAACCTCCACTCAATGTATCATAAGATGACATCAGGTATCACCTTGTCAGATGAAATATCAATAAACATTTCATCACTTGATTTAAGTTATTATTTTCAACCAACACACGTAAAGCTTAGGAGGGCAAGGCCCAAAGCCCCAAACAATTAATGATATACTTACGAACCAAAAGGAAAACGAGGACAAACAAATGAGAACAGATAGTTGAAACTAAACTGTTGTGTTCTTGTAAAAAAAAGTACTTATAGAAAGACTAAGCAGAAAATAATAAGAAAAATAATGATTAAAAAATATTATAATAATTACATACCAGCTTCTAAGTTGAACTCTGAACTGCTGACATCTACCTTAATGACAACAGTTGAATAGTTTACTACTGCGCAGATAAGTAAGTACCACTCTTGTTCATATCCATACCACATTCATAATAAATTGGCCTTAGGTGCAAACGCAATTGTAATCAAAACCTATATCTATCAATAAAAAAACTCGGTAGATCTTCGAACATGGACCTCAGAACTGTCAAAACTTCGACCTGGGAACCTTGTACCGTAGAAGGTCTGAGAACATTTGTGGGAACCTCGGAAGCGGAACTCGGCCTCAGGAACGGATTCAGGTTCAGCACTGACCAGGCCTAGCCCAGTCAGCACTCGGGTTGAATTCTGGAACACTGATCACAAAACCTCGGGTCACGGAACGGAGACCTCGGAACTCGCACAGAGGATCTTCAGAACCTTCTGTTTAGCTCTCGGAACCCTGGTCTCGTAATCTCGGACCAAGATCTCAGAATGAATTCATTTTGGTTGAATTTGTGAAGTGTGAAGTGCTTATTAAGGGCTAGCAACTGATATTCAGAACTATAAGACTGAATAGACGCGCAGTAGGGCCTCCTCCTCCTACATGGTTAAATAAATCTCTTCGACGAAGTCAAGACAATTTGGATCGAACTTCATTTACAGGTAAGTTCGTTTGATCATCCAATAAACATTATGAGTTAGTAAGGTAGGTATAAATTTTTCAAAAATGTCCTTACCCGTGTGTTTAAAAGTAAATGATCTAAAAAATACTTTCTTGTAACGTAAGTGTAGCTTGGGTATGCAGAAGCTTATGCATGGCACTTTGAAAGAGGTATGCCATGCCATCATTCTACCTGCAAAATTATAAAATTGTATTGGTAGGGTATCACGTAAGATAGAATAACTGTTTGGCGTAAAATGACGTTTGCATATAATACAAAAGTCATCCTCATTCATTGCCCATTCAAGTCGCTATAAAATTGTAGGTAGCTAAATAAAAATCTACCGCGTAGCTGCGTATGTAGGTAAGTACATATGCTTATTCGTCGTATTCGAATAAGTTTAAATAAAAAATATTCGGTAAATTATGGTAGAAAAAAAGCAAAAGAAACTGTACTGACCTTCACTGTTGGAAGGAATCTTGATTTTTTGTAATCACATTTTGTGTTGTTGTAGCACTGTAGAAGTAATAAAACCACTGAATAGATAAATAATAAAACCACTATTCAGTGAATAAAACCCCACATTGACTGACTTACATACTATGTACTAGTCATGATTTGCTTGCTAGTTCAGAATACCATTATATAACTATGAAATTATTTTTAAAACGTTTGTAGTTAGTTGAAGCACAGTTTTTTCAAAAAGGCTTAGGTCTTAGGCATAGATATAGTATATTAATCTTGGGTGGGCTTTTTAAAACTTTTGACTAGTAACGAAACCGCGGGCCCGCGCCTTTTTTTACACCATAGACAAAAAAAAATACCTTTTTGTGTTTTTTTTTTTGTTTGATACCTATGATAGCCCATGGCATCATCGGAGAAGTGGCGGTGTGGTGAAACCAAGGAATACAGACAGACTGCCCCCTAACGACCAGCAGTTAGTGCAGTTACCAAAATTATCTTCTGCATGAAAACAACATTCATCACATGCATAATTTTAACGTTATTTAAAACTGAAAAGATGAAATAAGAAACCAAAAATTGCGCACGGGCGGGACTCGAACCAGCATCTTTCTGGCTAACCGGGCCAACTGCTCTTCCAATTGAGCTACCGTGCCGTCGGTCCGACCGCGCGCAATTCTTGGTGTCTTATCGATACGCCATCGCGACATAATGCGCGCTGCAGTGCGGGCAAAGCCGCTGGGCGGTGTAGAGCTACCTTAAAAATAAATCAACGATTAAAAAAGTCACTAAGACAGTGAGTGTCAAATCTGTCATTTGTGTCTGACAGCTGTCATTTTAGGATTTCTATTTAATTAGTTTTTATTTTTCAGTTTTTTCACTGTTATTCGTTGTATTACTCGTAAAGTCGTAACAAAACAAAGAAGTCTCATCTAAAACGGAAGCTTGTGTACATTGGCTCATAGAAAAAATGTACTCAAACATAATTTTACCAAGGTATTTATCAATCAAACTTTTTAGGTTAGGTTATGTGTGTTCCCTGTTTCACAAAATGTTTTAAATTAAACTTTTGCAGACAATGGTCGAGAATTGCTTGCATTTGTCGGCTATCGACTTTAGAAGGGCAGAAACTTCCTCAAACTAGTAAATCAAGTGACGGAATATCGCCACCCCCGAGAATACCTAGAGGTCCCACTGATATTCTGCAAGCTTTAGCAGCCACTGTAGGGCCAGATCCTACTGCTGCTCACTACAAGTAAGTTTGTAATGCTTATAAATACCCATGTCTATAAATATAAGTACGTAACGCTATTTTAATTTGCAGATATCATGATGATCCATACTTAATTCCTCTGTCGAACTATCGAAAACGAGCGTATGCCTTATCGGCGGAGGCGGGTCGCAAGGCCGCAGCTTGGGTCAGAGATGAGCATGCCAACCTCTTTACTACCCGTGAGTGGGACCCACCCACAAAACTAAAGACTCCATACTATAATGCAGATCCCATCATTGATGCTTTTGCTCCTAAACCAATTTATAATGAAGACAGTAAGGTAATATTTTACATAAACATAAAACGAATCTCTAAATAAGTTTAACAAGATAAACAAATCATGAATAATATATAATTTATGTTTGCAAAACTACAGGTCACAGAAGAAGACTTAAAATATACAATAAATAATGCCCTCTTAGAAGACTCAATAAAAATATTCCAACTGCTTGGTGGGATTGAGAACATCAGTAAAGAGACCAAAATTGAATTCTTGCAATTTTTGTGCTTCTACAATGAAAAAGAACCAGATTCCTTGGAGTGGCTGGAAGAAAGATGGTTTTCAGCAAATGTCAGGGAGAGGCAGCTAGCTACATGGAAGTATGTAGTCATTTATTAATTAATAACTTTGTTTATTCATTTCATTTTTTCAATTTCATTCATTCGGTTCCATTCTTCATCACTTACCACCAGGTGTGATTGTGTTCAAATGCCTGATCATTAATAATAAAGAATAAAGTTATTCTAAATTGTATGACTTTCTTGTACATACAGCCTGAGGCAATAAGAAAAAATATTTGTTTATTCTAATTAGTTCTAAGTTGTATGACTTTGTCAGCCTCAGTAAATGAGAAAAATGCCTATAGATAGAATCTGAACATGCAAATAATTATCAATATTATATTGTTGTGTGTATTACAGTGTTATTTCTTACATAAAATTTCAGATTAGGTGGCCTAGCTGATAAAATATTTGCATCAATGGAACCTAAAACTCCAGAAGCGTACTGTGCTATCATCCAAGGCATGGCAAAACATTACCAGGTATAATTCATAACAAATTATTGTGTGCATAATCTACAAACTTATAAAACTACATCATATGTGAACAAATAAATTAATATTTTCAGGCAGAAAGAGCACATTCATTAAGTCAAGAAGCCATAGAGAAAGGGATTCCTTTATCTACAGGTGTATTCAATTGTCTATTGGGTTGTGTGGGTTTCCTTCGGGAAGGCACAGCTATGCGCACTGAAGCACTCAAAGGTCTACTCACTCAGATGGCTGAACTGGTAATAATAGTTTAATGACTAATTCCAAATTTCATCTCTATCGATGTACAACTTTTGTAATAACTTTTTAAACTAATGTTATATCAACCACAAAACTAGTCACCTTCTTTTTCATCTTCTTTCCAATCAATGTATGTACGTACTCCTTAACATTCTTATAAATTAAATAAAACCTAAGTAATAAATTTAACTATCTTCTTATGTTTACCTGAAGGGAGAATATTTAATTCAGAATAATTATATGCAGCACATAAATTGGGAAGAGGTCTCTGTTTCGCGGTTTACATATTACTGTTCATAAGAGTGTCTTAAATTGTTGAGATTTCTTATTTTGTATAATATGTAGTCCCAGTCCCAACAATTCAATCCCAATTGTACCCTATGTTGAAATTACTTAAGTTGATGTTTTTTCTCATTTTAGGGCCTATCACCAAATGACGAAACTTTATCTGCTTGCCTTCGATCTCTGTCAGCATGGGGCGGTGGGAAGATGCTGCAAGAACTTGCTTTACAAATCGTAGCTGAGTTCAAACAGCTAGGCATTCAGCCAGGGCTCTCTGCATACTACTTTTTGCTCTGTCTATTTTGTAAAGAACGTGAGTACCTTAATAATGAGATAAGTTTTAAGATAAAATAAGAAGCTCTTTGTTGCACATCCATAACACCAAATGTTTTACAAATTCGTTTAAAATCAAAAATATTTAAATACTTAAATAGTTCCATATAAAAATGCCTTGGCTTGTAATCTTAAATGTGCTTTTTCACCCTATTTGCACAGATTGTGTAGTTATTTATTTATTAAAACCAATATATCCATACACTTTACTCTCTATCACTAAGCTACTGATGGACAATAGAGCCACCACAGAATATGTAATAGTTGGAGCCGCTTAGGATGATAGTGAATGAGTGATTCTAGTGAGTGATTTAGTGAGTGAGTCTAGGAATTAGAATGTTACAGTACTTCCATTGAGTCATTCATTGAGGAAATACCCAATTCTTAAACTGACTATTTCTTTGCACTTTCCAGGTGGTCCACAAATGGACATACTATCTGATATACTGGCTGACTTGGAAAACCGTGAAAACTTGGATGCTACACAACCAACTGACACCCACTTTTTCATCACAGCCATGGGAGTTTGCAGTGACCACTTGCAGGTATACAAACAATTTAAAAGCACAAAAAAATAGTTGTCAAATTTCGAAACATAATCGCGTACATATGATGGAGGTACTACATCAAATATTTTATTTTAACAGGACATCAATCTGGCAGAAAGGGTCCACGCTCTTCTAATGAAGGGCGACAACTATAAACTAGTGGGAGACGCATACAAAGAAAGCATTTACTATAGGCATTTAGTCACGGTTGCTTGCAGGTTGGTAGTTTGTTAATCTGTTATAGAGTTTTAGTCCGTTCCGTATTAAATATTTGTTATCAAAAACATTTTCGTTGCAGGCATGCACCTTTCGAAAGGACGACAGAATTACTAGACACATTAGTACCTAATGTTTATGTACCTGAACCAACAGTCATGGAAGAGGTATGGAGTGATTATTACAATTCATTCATATCCTATTTTAAAACCTTCTAGTACCTCTTACCAGTATGGTTGAAAGGAAATTAATCATTCTGATATATTTTTAAGTATTAATTTACATAAATTAAAGTTTTTAGGGTTCCGTACCTCAAAAGGAAAAAACGGAACCCTTATAGGATCACTTTGTTGTCCGTCTGTCCGTCCGTCTGTCAAGACCCTTTTTCTCAGGAACGCGTGGAGGTATGAAGCTGAAATTTATATCAATTACTCAGGTCTACTGTCCCTTGAAGCTGTGAAAAAATCAAACTTCTAAGCCAACGCAATCAAAAGATACAGCCGTTTATGCCGCAAATTTTCGACACTTGCAAGGGAACCAAAACCTACAGGGTGCTTCCCGTGAACTCAGAATCTTGTAATTTGGTACGAAGCAACGTCTTATAGCATAGATAAAGGAAAAATTACGAAAACCATAAATTTTTAGTAACATCACATAATATATTTTTTTTAATAATTTTAAACTTACTACCCATTTCCTCATAAACGCGTAGAGGTATTAAATTGAAATTCATACCAAATACTCAGGTCTATAATACCTTTAAGCTGTAACAAAATCAAACTTTTATGTCAACGCAATCAAAAGAAACAGCAATTTAAGCTGCATATTTTGAAACTCGCAAGTACTCGCAAGGGAATCAAAACCTAAAGGGTACTTCCAGTCGCCCTAGAATCTTGAAATTTGGCATGAAGCAACGTTTTATAGCACACATAAAGGAAAAATTCCGAAAACCTTAAATTTTTAGTTACATTACAAAATATATATTTTTTAATAAATATAAACTTATTACTTTTTTCCTCATGAACGCGTAGAGCTATCAAGTTGAAATTCATATCAAATACCAAAAAATACCATAGTTATGACTTGATTGTCGTACTGAACGAACTTTGTAAACCTTGCAGGTTTGTACGGAACCCTCGGTGCGCGAGTCCGACTCGCACTGGGCCGGTTTTTTTTTCTGAAAATTATTGTAAGAAACATCTCCATTACACATTTATCACATAGGTAATCATCAACCCCACAGTCAAAATCAATCGTAATTTTTTTATTTTGGTTGACCTTTCCCGTAGTCAACTTTTTTTTTGTTATTAGTTTAATTTTTGCAAGCGTTTGCCTTTCAGGCATGTCAGCTTCATCATATCCTTACTACTACAATTAATCAATATTCTTAATCGTTTCTCTCTTCTTTACATCATGCATCTCGGAGCAAATTAACTGCCCTCTTTAAGATTAAACATTTTATTATAAGCTGCACAGTGCTATATTAAATAGAGTTTATTGCAAGGAAACCACAATTATTTGAATGTCCACAGATAATAAAGACGCTTGAAGTGGCGGGCGCGGGCGAGCGGCTAGCGCAGGCGTGGTCGCAGCTCGTCGTGTTCGGGCTCGCCACGCGCGTGCGCCTCGTCGAGCGCTTACTGGCCGCTATGTCCAGCACGTACCAGTATCAGTGTGAGTAATAATAAAGCGCTGTAAGCGGCTGGCGCAGGCGTGGTCGCAGCTCGTCGTGTTCGGGCTCGCCACGCGCGTGCGCCTCGTCGAGCGCTTACTGGCCGCTATGTCCAGCACGTACCAGTATCAGTGTGAGTAATAATAAAGCGCTGTAAGCGGCTGGCGCAGGCGTGGTCGCAGCTCGTCGTGTTCGGGCTCGCCACGCGCGTGCGCCTCGTCGAGCGCTTACTGGCCGCTATGTCCAGCACGTACCAGTATCAGTGTGAGTAATAATAAAGCGCTGTAAGCGGCTGGCGCAGGCGTGGTCGCAGCTCGTCGTGTTGTGTATACATAAACGAAACTTTTTTTTTTTTTTCTTGTTCGGAAAGTTGAACTTTCATGTGTAAAATAGCTTTCCCCATTCCCACACTCCCAGGATGGAAAGAACCGTAATTTAATTTTGATACCTACGATCAGGAATAGAGTCAAAGCCGCCACAGAGCCAATAAACTTTATTTTACGCAAAAGTTATTTATTGTCATTTAGAATGCTTCTCTGTGCAAGCATTCTATAGTTTTGTTACTGCTGTCCCATGTTTATTCGCGCTATTAACTAAAATGAAATTAATGTAGTCATAACATTTAGGATTCCTAACTGTTAACATAAGTAAAGTGCATGTATCTCCTTATTTGTTCAATTAATCAGTTTTATATTGCACGATGTGCACTTGGCTATTGGTCTATTATCTATTGCCTCATTGATGTAACATCATAGCCCACAAAATATAAAATGGAATTGTGTTTATTTTCAGCCGAAGAAGTGAAAGCTAAAATGCGAGACGCAGCCGCTGATATCCTGAAATTCGGCAAAATCACTGAAAGTACGGAAAACTTCAAAGACCGAAGAACACCTGTACAAAAGTAAGTTATTTAATACAATATCTCATATATCTACTTCGACATTATTGAAATTATCGTTAGGATTTAACTCAATAAGTCTGTGTATGATTCATCTCCCCTTTGTCTTCTGTATCTTTGGGCGGGGCCTGGCGACCTGTATCACCGGGTTTTTTTTTCAGACCTATCTCAGGGGCCAGCCTCTCGCACGTTAGAAACATTGTTAATTACTAATTATGTACTTACTATTTACCTATTGTGCTAGAGAGAAATAAATGAATTATTTATTTATTTATTATTCTTCACCAGATTATCAGCAAACGCGATATCGAACATAGTAGAGATCTGCTCAGACGTGAAAGACAGTAGCGACCCGAATTGGGATACGGTGTCTGAGGCGATACAGAAGTTGAAGCAATCGGAAGCCACGGGCGTGCCGACTAGACCACAGGTGTTGGCTGACGTCGCGCAGAAAGCCGCTAGCGCTGGGAAACTGGGGATTGCAGCTGTAAGTATTAAACTATTTTTTTTTACTAACCTATATCATCCCACTGCAGGGCATAGGTCTCCCCCAACACCCTCCATTGATCCCTGTCAGCTGCTAATGACACCCAATCGGTCGCAAAGCTGTCCAAGTCATCACATCACCTCTTTTTGGGTCTACCTCTTCGTCGGAAGCCGTCTGGTGGTACCCAACGCGTGTCGACTCGGGCCAATCTGTCAGGGTGCATCATGCCCCGCCCACTCCCACTTCAGCTTTGCTGACTTCTCGCCAGCATCCGCTATGTCAGTTCTGGAGTGTATTGTGGTATTCCGGTATACCTATTTATTAATGACTATTAATTAATTTAATTGCATATGCTAATAACTGCTGCCAAGAAGGTAGCAGAAATGTATGTAGAAGCCTATGCTTCTTCGTCTATACAAAGCCAACTTCTTTTATCTTTCCTCTCATTCAGTCAGCAGTAGAATACCTATCGGAGTGCGGCTTCGAGGAGGCAGTGTCCGCGAGTGTGAGCGCGCTGGGCGCCGTGCTCAACCGGCCCGTGGGGGAGGTCGAGACGCTTCTGGAGAAGCAGCGCGCAGACCTCACCAGTGCTATACACCCGTCTGCGTTGGCGCTTGTCGACGCGTACTATATGTGAGTATTAGTTCTAGTTATCAAATCGCTATGTACATGAAGATAGGTACTATTTAAAGGTCCTTTTTCGGTGCTTTCTGGGGTGCGTATTTCCGTAGATAGAGTTAAAGAGGTCTTAAAAAGTAATGGACCACACGAGTTTCGTACGTACTACGTGTAAGTATAAAGTATATCTATGGAAGAGGAAGAGAGAGACGCTCCTTAGTAATATATTTATTTAAGTAAACTCGTAACTTTAACTCTCGTAGGATATTTTATTTTTCTTATTCTTATTCTGATGGAATATTAACAGAGATAAAGTTATCATAATTTCTTCATACATACGCACCTTATCCCATAAGTGTTTCATTCTAAAAACAAAAGATGTAAGTATTACGACTTCGTCTTCAAACTAATTATGAATGATAGAATGGTAGTTGAACATAGAAAGGAAAAGAGAAAACTAATGGAAATCAATTGTAAGTAGAAGAGGGCGATGTTGGTACACTTGATACGAAAGGACAGTTTCATCAGAATAATGTTTAATGTCGCGTCTTATCAAAAAGGTCAAGAGAATGGCGGAAAAGTGTATAGAATGGAAAAAACTCCACCGAAAAGTACCTAACTCTTAGATGATGATAAGAATGGTAGTGTGATAGATCAATCTTAATTATTCAAATTTCATAATGCTTCAAAGCCTTTCTTCAGTTTAGCAAAACTAATATATTTTCTCCTACCGGTTTTCGGTAATGGCGGCCCCTCTCAACAGTGATAGACCAGGTTCGCAGAAGATATGTTAGTGCCCAGTTGTGTACACAAGTGCACTCTTTGTTTCTTCACTCTCATTAATTCAGAGAGGCGAGAGAGAGTGAGGCGCAAGACCAACGGCTTACCGTGAGGCACTCGGCCTCGAAAAGCGGTGGGTCATCATCACAAACATTCTGACTCCGAGCTCCTTACAAGTCTTTTCAAGACCGAAAAACTCAGAAACATATTTCGGCCCGACCCGGGACCAAAACTATTAATAATAATAATAATAAATATACTTTATTGCACACCATAAACAATAAATAATACAGGAACATCTATTCCACCATGGACTGCATAATGAGTCCTACATTCTCAAGATTTTGTTACTACGATAGTACAGTGGTAAAGGTGTGTACTCAAATTTGTCTTTTTTTCATCCAGGGCCAAGACTGGAGCGCCGGCGCGCGCGGCGGACAGCTCGACGAGCTCGGACAGCGACAGCGATTCCTCCTCGGACGATGAGTGATGTTATCTATTTAATTATATTTAGCTTAGGAAATATGCAATAAAATAATTTATAGCTCGTATTCTTGAACCTTTCATTTGAAATTCCGTTTTTATTTAGTTTTGAACATGGTAATGATTTGTACTTTTTCAATATTTATTTATGGCTAAGCTAAGCAGTTTGTAATCATATTTGGATTTTCATTTACAATTTGGCGTTTAAACTTACTGAAAATTACTTGAAAGTTATGCACAGTTCTTATGTAAACACATTTATATTTGACCCACTTTCCACGAATGCCATTAGAGCTTGCGTCTCCGCAATAACTGTTTCGAACGCATAGACAATGCATTCAAGACAAGACAAATATGTAAAAACCATCCCAATTTTTCAAAGAACTAGTGACACATTGGTCAATAGGCCGGTGACATGGATCCATTTCTCCACGCCATATTCAGTCAGGAATATTAACTCTGTTTTATTTTGAGCCTTATCGTCATAATCATAAGAAGGAAACATAGATGTATATTTGGGCATCAGACTGCTCATGGGAGGTGCTAAAAACGATAATTGTCCGCGAAGTGATTTTGAAGAAAGCAAATGAATAGCCGTTAGTCGTGGTCCGGACGCCTTGAGAGCAACCTTGAGTGTGATACGTGAAAATGTCCTTCCGGAAAGGGGTTTTATTGTTTATGCTGTTGCAGTTGGTGAGTCTTTCTATCTAATTAATAATTTAACCTAGAAATTAATTAAGGCCGTTTTCAAATACGTTCTTATCGTTTAGGTACTATCAAAAACAGTGCCTTTGATTTATTTACACTCTTCTTGAAAAGCAATAAATATCATTCTATTTTCCACGTATCCTAATAATTTTGTATGTAAACCTACTTATTATTTGTTTTTGCTTTTATAGGTTTCAATTTATGATTCAGTGGCAACCTACAACACGAAAAATTTTGACTGTGGACCTTACGGCTTCGTTTGCGAAGGGGCCAGCAAATTGCGGCTTTGCGAAGGCAACAATCTGATGGGTCCCGCTTTTAGGTGTCCTCCCAACACCATCTGCAACGAAGACTCGAGTGACGTGTGCGAGAACACCCTCAATTTTATAGACCCGACTATCACCAGAGCTCTACGCTGTCACAAAAATGAACGTATCGCCGACCCCCACGTCCCCGGCTGCAAAGGGTACATACTCTGCATTCCCAACAAAGACCGCTTCCAAGGAATCAAATTCAAATGTTCCGGCGACACCATATTCAACGGCTTCACCCGCACTTGCTCGTCGTCGGACAAATACAAGTGTCCTTTAGAAGCGACTACGGCAAAACCGTCTCTAGAAATTTTTGAGAGCCAAAATCGACGAATAGACGGAGATAATAAAGCTTCCAATTCTAGGCCAGTGCATGGCAGGCCAGAGTGTAAGAACTACAAGTTCAGTGTGACTGCTGAGAACAGCCCGGTGCGGGCCGCCTACTTCTGCCCCTCTAGGCCGGTTCAGGGGGAAACTTCGGTTCGATGCACAGTCTTCTCTAGCAAGTTCTGTCTGACTTTGGAAAGAGACGATGAAGATCAATTTGTGAACAATCAAGGTTTCGCCTTCAGAAGACCAAGAATTGGAGCATAGACGAATTAAGACTGTGAATAACTCTTTTAAATAGATAATATTATGTAACATTAGAAATAAGTATTAGCAGTAAATTAATAGTTAAAACACTAAATAGTTTTTCTAATTTATTTTATTTACATAGACCTTAATAATTTAATAATATACAATTAACAAACAAATGAAAAATTTACATTATTTTAATGATTATTTCGATAGTTAACAAATTGAGAGTAATGATTTTTACAGGCGGTATTGAATGAAGCGTAAAGCAAAGCAAAATTTGAACTCCTAGCATTCGTAACTGTCCGCATCTACGCATTTCTTCTTGTCCTTATGGAATAGCTCATCGGAGTCGCAACTTTTCCTCCTCATTCGGAACTCAGACTTTTTCGTTTTGCTGCACACGTAAAACTTTCGACAGTGATCGGGATCAGCGAACTTGCCTTCATTTTTACATTCAAATTCCTCGCTAGACTTATCTTCCTTTTTATCCTCTTTATCTTTCTTGTTCTTGCTTTTCCTCGCCTCCTTACTATTTGTGCCTTCACTCACATTTTTCTCACTGTTATCCACTGAGGTAGACGACTGGCTTATTGCTTCTAATTGTTTTGTACATCTTACTGTTATCTTGTTTAAATAAAACCCATTCTGGCATTGAAATTTAAACCTAATAAAATTATTTTGTCGTTTTATACAAATGTAATAGGCATTGTTTTTCATAATATCACTAAATCTACCTTCAGATATGCATTGAAATTCGTTTCCTCTCACACAGTGTGCTTTGTTTTTTGTACATTGCTTCTTTGTTTCACTGAAAACTGTATTTACTGGACATTTTCCTACAATAGGATTAGTTTTACCGATACAAATGTAGAATTTTGTGCAGTCTTGTGTATCTGAATATCTTCCACGATTACGTGACAAGCAAAATGGATCTATGGGTTTTTGACCATTGATATTAGTTGAACTCTGAGTTGTGTGTATTACTGTTGTTTCCCTTGGTGTAGTTGTTGTAATAACTTCAGGTACCACTATATTGCCAGATGTGTTGTTGCCATCATCAGATATTATCATTTGTTCTTCAGCTACGGTTTCTAACTGAATCTTCTCCTTTGAAGTTTCTAGTATTGTTAAATGTTCATGTTCCGTTATATTGCTCACCTTTCTAAATTCAGGTAATGCTGACTTCGAACCTGTATTTTGTTCAAAGTCATCTTTAGAAATGAATGGCTGTCGAATAGTAGTATCAGGTATTTGGGTGACTTTTGTATATATTGAAATCGTATCTGTCTTATTTACTGTAGCTGTATCTGATATTTTATTTGCTGTATTTGTTTCTTTGACTTCTGTTTTATGTTCTACTACCAGTGACTGTGTTAAAGAGCCCTCTATTGGCACTGAAGTTGCTTGTGAATTTGCCTTCGTTTTGGTAACTACTGCACCTTGACTTGACGTTTCACTAACTATTGGGTATTTCACATAGCTACTGTTTGGCATTTTAGTAATTGTCCCACTAAATAAGACTTCAGTTGCTGCACTTGGTTCTGTTTTGGTGTTTGACTTGTGAGTAAGTTTTGATGTCTGATTTGAATAATCATCATCTTTTATTGTGTAAATTGTAGGTGTTGTAGCAACTTCTGCATTGGATCGTACCTGTTGATCGCTTGGTTCTGCCTGAAGTAATGTAACACTAGTTTTTGTATTCTGACTTGACTGCTGATCAACTACTGTATCTGAAACTGAGGTGTCACGAGTAGTTGATAGTGTGACTCTTGTTTTATTAGAGGTTGCCGCTGTATTAGTTATTTCTTCTGTTATTCTATTTTCTGTAGCTAATCCTTGAATGGAGTTCGAAGATTGTTGTGTTGCATTGCCCTCTAAAGCATCTTCTGTTGTGTGGCTTATTGTTACGTTACTTGTTGTGCTATCTTGTTGATTTACCGGTACAGATTCAAACAGTACCACATTATTTATTTGTTCATCATCTTTGGCGATGTTTTGATTCACCAAAGTGTTTGTTTTATTTTGGTTATGTTCATTAACGACTTGATTAGCTATTAAGCCGATTTCCGGTTGAGCGTCTATTTTCGCTGATTCGGTATAAGGTTTCAAGATGTTTGGAACATTATGATTGCTAGCTACTTGACTAGCAGACAAACCAATTTCTTGATGAGATTCTTTATTTTCTGAACCAGTGGACGTTTTGAAGATCTTTACAATATTTTGATTCTGTTTGTTAGTAACTTGACTTGCAGACATACCAATTTCTTGTTGAACTCCTTCATTTACTGTAACTATGGTAGATTTTACGATGTTTGGATTATTTTGATTCGGTTTGGTAGTCACTTGCCTAGCAGACAAACCAAGTTCTTGTTGAAATTCATTATTCGCTGTAACAATGGGAGTTTTTAAGTCGATCGGATTATTTAGATTCTGTTCGTCAGCAACTTGGCTAGCAGACAACCCAATTTCTTGTTGAGAGCCTTTATTCGCTGCATCAATAAAAGATTTCTCAATGTTTGGATTATTTTGATTCTGTTCCTTAGCAACTGGACTGGCTGATAAACTAATGCCTTGTTGAATTTCTTTATTTTCGACTACTAAGCTGGTGGAAGGTTTATTGAAGTTTTTATTTATTTGTTCGTTTTCGATGTTGATATCAGAAACAGTTGATAATTTTGAATCGTATCCAGCGATAGCCTTTTCGTTATTAATTAAGGCTGCTGATGCGTCGGAAGATATTTGTGTTGGGTCAGTTACGTAATAAATGTTTTCAATTTTTGTTGCCTCAGTCACTATAGGTTTCTTATCACTTTTATCGCTAGCTTGATATATTAGATTTCTAATTCCATTGTTCAAATGTTTTTCTTCTAACGTGACTTCTCTTGTAGACTCACTGAGATTCCCAGGAGATTCCGGTAATGTTTGTAGAACACTGTTTTCTAACTGATAAGGAATATCCCTTACACCATTGGTTGTAGGGTAGTTGTTGACGTTGAAATCTGACTCGTTTATAATTTCTGGAGCCATTTGCGGTAAATTCATTACAATTTCATTATTCCGGCTATAATAAGCAGACTCTGTGGTAGTTATACCGTCTGATTTCAATTCAAAGTTGATTTCTGTAGCTCCTTGATTCAAGGTCTTTTTCCTTAAATCTGAAGTATCCAAAATAATTTCAGTTAGAATTGCAGGTGTGGTTGTCCCTGATACATGCTTAGTCTTTGTATTAATGTTGGTTCCTGAAATAGCATCAAATTCAGTGGTAGCTGTTTGTAAAATTTCACTAACACCAATAGATTTTTGTGTACTTAATTGTATATTATCTTTAAGTAATGACGCTGCTGAAAGCGGTATAGATACAGTTGTCGTAACTGTTTCACCTCCTTGCGCATTTGTTTTATAATAACCTGGCGTAGATACACTTAGTGATACAGAAGTAGTGACGTTGTATACATTTTGGTTGCCGATGTCAGCGTTATGTACATTTTGATTGTCGATGTCAGCTTTGGTTTGTGGTTTTTCCATAGTAATCTTTTCTACCTCGTGAGCATTATTAACACTTTCAATATATTCAGTTGTATCTGATTTTTTGACCATTTTCTCTGTTACTATGCTTCCGTTAGTATCGTATATTGTTTGTTCCAATGCAGATACAATACTTACAACGTTACCAATAAGTTGTTGTTCAATTATTTTCGTTTTATCTGTTATGTGTTTTACCATATAATTCTCATTTATATTAGAATCTGTATTAACTGCTATTGTTCCATCTACCGTCTGCGCAACTGGTATGGTAGTACTTTTTTGGTCCGATCCAGAAATGTATTTATTTTCCTGATCTTTTGTTGGAACATTAGTAACCGAAGTGTATAAAGGTTGATCTGTACCGACATCAATTTGAGCCTGAGGCTTGACTTTGACATTGGTAAGATGACTATTTATTATAATAGATTCCGTTGAAAGAATCGAATTTGTTATGTCTTGTCTGGAGTCTGAAACCTTTATGGATGTAGATGTTTGCGTGAATATCCCATCACTAGTATCAATAATAGTGCTTCCAGTTTCCATATCTGGTAATGCTGTAGCAAATTCCAAAACTGTTGAATCTTTTACGGAGCCAAAAATATCACTCTCTAATATCGAAGGTTCCATAGATGGTAATCCAACAAACGGTACAGATTCAGTGAATTCAGTAAAACTATATTCTTTTATAATTCCATCACTGCCTTCTGTAACGGAACGCAACGTTGACGTTGAATCATCTGTTATGGTAACCCCGGT
This sequence comes from Pyrausta aurata, assembly GCA_963584085.1. Taxonomy (NCBI): domain Eukaryota; kingdom Metazoa; phylum Arthropoda; class Insecta; order Lepidoptera; family Crambidae; genus Pyrausta; species Pyrausta aurata. The sequence continues at coordinate 10,217,133 of OY757255.1, forward strand.
GTCTAATGCTATTGACGCAGTGCTTGCTGCTGTTACGTCTGAAATATTGAAATTACTTGTGCCCGTCGTATTTAAGGACACTGTCTCATTTGTTGGTATCGTTTCGTCTGTTGAAGCAATATTTATTTTTGTGTCAATTATTGCTGATGGTTCCGAATACGGCAAAGTTGTTTGGTATTCACCGATATTTTCGCTTATAGCTAATTGATTTGATGTCACAGTTACAGAAATTGGTGTAGGTGAATTAGATTCAGTTGTTAGTGTTGATTTGTTTTGCGTCAATACACCTGTTTCTTGATCTAGTGAGGTATCTTTGTCAGCGGGAACGATAGAAGATGCTGTTGTCTCTAAATTTAAACTGTTGGCTGTAAAAACTTTATATTCATTTTCAAGTGCGATGTTTGTCCAAGGATCTTCGGTAAATGCTTCTGTGAAATTATGTTTCTGTGTGATTGGATTAGTAGTTGTGGTATCATATGTAATTTCGGAAATGATGGACATGTTCTCGTCAATTATATTGTTATAATCTTTTGTGGTACTGATTTTATCAATGTAATATGAAGATTCAGTTGTTCCAAGTTCCAGGTCTGGGTGAACTACTGTACTTAAAGTACTTTGGAGAGTTTCTGATAAAGTCGTATGTTCTTCAGTTACTGCTATTGAATTGTTTGGTTCTGTCAATATAAGATTTTCGAATATATTGACATTTTCAGTATTAATAACCTCTGACAAATCTGGCCCGATACCAGACGTTGTATAATCAAGTAATTGTTGCGTTTCGGTAGTAATTGCTTCTGCATAACTTTCGGTAGTCGCTGTATCCATATTAGTAAAGCCAATATTTTCAGCTGTGGTGGTTGTGCCTACAGTGGTATCAATCAACTCAGTCGTATTACTTTGAAGTTGTTCGTTGCCAATAACAGCGTTTACTGTAATTGAATTATTATCAACCACTTCGTTGACGTCTGTGTATAATTCATTGTATATGGTAGTGTATGTTTCAGTTGTGAAACTATTAACCATGTTATTTACTGTCAATGGCTCAGTTGCAGTTTGATCAAGTGTTGGCTTGTAAGTTGTTGAAATGCTATCAGGCATATTGGGCTTATTTGTATTAGTCACGTCATTGAATACCAATGTTGCAACTGTATTTTGGTATATTGGTGCAGAAGTTTCGGTATGAGAATATCTAACATCACTTGGGTTTGATGTATTTATGTCATTCGTATATGTGGTAGCAGAAATTTCATTTGAGACTGTTTCTAAAGTATATCCAATAGTTGTAAAGTCAATGGTTGCACTATTTGCTACTGTAACCGATTCTGTAACTTGGTCTGTTGTAAAACTATCATCTGTTATTGTGGTTGTACTCACTGTGTTTAAGATTATGTCCGTTGATTGAACTTCACTGATTTCATTTGCAGTTGTAGTGATTGTAGCACTCTCCGTAACAACCGAAAAATTACTTTGTATTAATTCACTCGGCACACTTGTTTCTGTCGTAGGTAGCACAGTCGTTGTACGAGGGAATTCACATTCAAAATGATTAGTTTCTTGGCACGCTGTAGACGGCGGACACGGAATCACAAACCCATCCATTGTACTTGACACACCACCGCCCAGGTCTACGCAAATCATAAAATGGGTCGAATTCATACAATGGAAAGCTTTTCCACCGCAGTCGATGTTCGAAGTCGCTACCAACGGTAACACAATCAGCACCTGAAAATAAAAAAGTTCATTAAAATATGAATTCTACTTGAACATAATATGTTCAAGCTTACGGTTCCATAAAAGTGACGTACCGATATAATTTTTCGAATTAATTCGTATGAAACTGTTGTCTTGAACGCCATTTCTCCGTTATTTGTTTTTTACTTATGGCAGCATTCAGTCGTTCAGAGTGTCGTCTTGTCGGTTATCTTGCGAAGTTTACATTCGAGTGAGGATCTCGTGAGAGGCTGACACAATTTGTACAGTCGTGTAATATTTTTGTTAGCTTTACGACTCATTTATATCACATCACGCAAAGATTACAAGTGACAATACACAAATACCCTTGATGCGCTATTTCCTCCGGCCTTACCGTATTTACCACTTCTCTGTCATTCATTCAGGTCTAATAAATATTTTGTGATGCAGCTACGTATACAGCTACCTATGTAAGCATGTTTGTAATCCCTTCAATATTGATTCGTCTTTTACCTACCTGCTCTAAAATCTGATCAGCATGTTCAAATTGCAGACTGAAACTCTTCATACAACTGATACAACTAATTAATCCTGATCCTCATGCCTGATCTCTCTCCGGTCGTGTCAGTTTGCTGTATCATCGGGCTATGAGAGTGAAAGAAATAGATAGTGCACATGTGTTTGCGCAGACACTTGTGCACTATAATATGTCCCGCGCAGTCGGTTAGTCGTTGTGACTGGCCACCGTAGTCGAAATCGGGATATCACGGCCGAAGCCGGTCCTTTTGGAAGGCTTACCTGGGTATATAGATCCAACAGGAAGAGGCCCCTTTGAGATACTTGAATGTATTGGGATATGTACACCTAGCGTTATTATTTACAACTAATTAAAATCATGAACATTAAATGAACTTCTTTAAACCAATTTTTCTGTTAAATAAAAATCTATCTAATCTTTATCCCTATCTTGAACCTACACTCGTTGTTTGTGAAATATGCCTCAACGATTTGGCCTCACAGCTATTGCGTACTTGTTTTTTTATTTATTTATTTTTCTAGTTTATTTTTGTTTTTATAGTGTTTTGGCACCATACGAACTTAATAATATAAATTGCACTTGTAAAAAGACAACTGTGAACCTGTGACAGACGAGGAATTGAACCCCGTGTCTTACGCAATCCGGGCGTATGCCTATACCACTCGGCCACCGTCACATTAACAGGCCTGTTGAATTTTGCAAGCGCTTCTTAACGCGTAGGCTGCGTGACATCATCAATGTTGTGAGATTGCTCTCACAATATCTGAAGGAAAATATTTTTACAAATATTTTAACAATCAGTTAAGATGATCATCTTCAAATTGACTTGAATGACAATTGACATGAATTGAATTGAAAAACTGAAGGAAAATATTTTTACAAATATTTTAACAATCAGTTAAGATGAAAATATTTTCCTTCAGATATTGTGAGAGCAATCTCACAACATTGATGATGTCACGCAGCCTACGCGTTAAGAAGCGCTTGCAAAATTCAACAGGCCTGTTAATGTGACGGTGGCCGAGTGGTATAGGCATACGCCCGGATTGCGTAAGACACGGGGTTCAATTCCTCGTCTGTCACAGGTTCACAGTTGTCTTTTTACAAGTGCAATTTATATTATTTATTTTTCGATTGAAATTTCCACGTGCGTATTTCGCAATGCCAAACACGAAATGTGTCTCAAATACGACGACATTATTGTGACGTTTTCTTTGAAAATTTGAATTTCGAATTATGAATTTGTATTACGAGTTGATGACCGTGTCATCAATTCATGGAGCACAGAATTTGTTCGTGAGGTCAGCTCCATACGCTAGTAATAGTAGTTCTATGGTATTTTGTATACTTCTTTCCTTACAAAATATGATAATGACGAAATACCCCACCCACTTGATCTCGGTTCCTTATCTAACGATGCGGATGTTTTAGTAACCAATGGGACATTGTTTCTATTTCTCTTTTCATTATTTACATACCATCTTACCTACGACGTGGTATTTGATACTATTTAAGTATATGAATAGTGTTTAGTGTCATAGTACACATTGAAATTATTCATTTTGTTGGAATATCATGGCCTTACTTATGAACTTCCTAATTTATAAAATAAACTTTTCTTCTGCTCTAAAGCTGATAACAGCCTACTATAAGAACTCGAAACAAACAAGCACCACTTAAGAAGGGTATCATTGCAATTACTTTTTTAGTCTCACGATAAATTAATGAAGTTGAGGAAATGGTGACATTCAGCAACAAGTCAACAACACATCGTACAGACCCTGTTGTTAAATAAGCCTTTTTTTAAGTCCCTTGAGATCATAAAGCATTGTATTTTCATGTCAGGATTATTATTTATTGAATAAAATAATTTCTTCTAAAGCCAACGAACTCTGCCCAAGGGCAGAGTTCGTTGGCTTTAGAAGAAAACGAACGAACTTTAGACGAAACAAGTTTCGTAACTTCTTAAGCCAACGAACTCTACGTTTGTCTGTTTGTTTGTACTAATTGCGTTCTAAATAATAATCGCAACGGAAAATTTTATTTCCGCAAATCGTCCTTATCGAATCTTTATTTGCCTACTTTCTTCTGTAGGTAAACAATTTACAAAGAGGCATTTTAAAAAATACGATAAGACTTAACTTATTTGTTGATATAAAAATAATTTATTGCTTGTAAATTACATTTTTGATCCATACAAATAGCTAAAATACTCTGACTATCTATTATTATTTACATTATATTTTGAAGAAGCATGCTATTTGAAAACCTAACGACTACCTAGCTTGAGAGATCTCACTTTGGTAACATATATTGCAACAGCAGCGATGATAGTCCATACGACACTGATAGCAGCAAATATTACGAATAGGACGAACATGCTGCGTTGCAGGCCGTCTTCTTGACCCACTAAGAAGCACAGTCCTATTACGAATAGGGTCAGGAGAGTCGCTGACAGTGTCTCCAACGTGCTATGAAACTTGGGCCACTTGCGGGCCCCGACGAAGTCCTGGACAGAAGTCTCCCAGCACGAGGTGACGGCCCCGTAGCCAAGACCGGCCACCACACACCCGACGCAGAATTGGTCATGGTTGTTTGCATTCGCCAAGACTGAAAATCATAAAGCTAAGTCAGATTATGTCATAATAATTATTATGATAGTAATGTAATATACTAACAATATAAAGGTCAACAGATAAGTTTTAGTAATTAGAAGTTATTGGTGGGCTACCTACATATTTGCTAAATACTCACCAAAGCTAGCACCGGTCGAAATCAATAATCCAAATAGAGTCACGTATTTGAAATTACGCTTTGGTGTTTGCGCCAACCAAGGAGTGCACAACAGGAAGCAAATCCATGTAAACCCGTGGAGTGAAATGAGGAAATTCGTTTCTGTCATAGAGATTTTCGGCTTCACTTGCGTCGCTATCATTGGCATCAGTACTAGAGATACTGCAGATAAGCTCAGTTTACAGAAACAAAGCATTAACGCGGGATAAAACCGCCAACATGACAGTGACCTTGTGAGCGGCTTGATAAACGTATCATTGATGTTATACATTACATAAACGAATCTCCGTCGCAACCTGTACATCCTGTACGAAGGCATCCGCATTTTCCTCCTCATACTCGCGTATGCGGACTGACACCGAAAACTGAACGAATTGAATATCTTCTCTCTCTGTATATCCGTCACTGGAGATATTGTGTCGTATGTAACTTCTACCTCTGAGTATTCCTTATTATTGTCACTAATCTCAAACTCAGTTTGTTCCGAATCTCTTCTTATTTGTTTTACTATGTAGTCATCGAAGCTATCACCTATAGTGCTCAGTCTTTTGATTGCAGAACTAAATCGTTTTTTGTTATTTTTATCAGTTTCAAATTCGCTTACATCGTCTTCGTCCTCATCGTCACTTTCTTCACTTTCCTCTGGTATTTCTGGGAGTATTTCTACGCCAAACATATTTCGTCTTTTTTCTTCAGGGCTTGGTGGTGGGGTAATAGTAACATTAGCTTCATTATCATATTTGTGTTCAAAGTCACCATCAGGTCTATGTAAGTTATCATCAGATGGGCTTTGCCAAGATTTCTTGCTCATGTCATGTAAAGGAAGTTCGTTGATAAAACCGTTCATGGCTTCGTTATTAAAAATTGCATAGGTTTTATCACTATATCTAGAAAATGAAACAGGTCTTCTGGTTCTATCGTCTACTTTTAATAGCATAATTCCGGGTAAGGTTTGAAGCATTATACCAGCTAAGACCATATAAGAAAATGAGTATTCGTAGGTTTCTATAAGAGCTGTTAAAATATGGGGGAATAGAGACTGCCCTATAGCTTGTCCGGCGAAGCATAATCCTCTTATTATGCCTAAATAAGTGTCGTATGTATCGAAGATGACTGCGTCCGCTTGTGCCGATATAAGCGAAGATCCGAAACCTAAAACATAATTTGTTCTTATTTACAGTAGTTCCGACAGAGGGGACTTCTATTTAGTCAAAGCATTTAAAATTACCTCCAAGAACGCCATACACACAAGGTTGAAGGTAGTATGGCACGAAGGCGCAGAGAATGAGGCTAGCCACCACGAGGAATAGACCTATGGTAGCCATGACGCGATAGCCAACCGGCCCGCCCCATGTGTCTGTTGCGTCGCGGCACCAACATTCTGAAAGATTGGTGCGACGAAATCTCAAACTCAAATCCAAAAATATATGTATATTGTTTAAGCCTGCATTTTGGGGAATTTTGGGGAAATCACTTAAATCATACTATAATGTATTGTATAAAAATACCACCAACAACCAAATCAGATAATACATACAAGGCCGCCATACACGGACAGCTTCAAGCAGTCAGGACGGACTGCTTCAAGCTGCGACTGCATACGCATAGTGAACTACAGATTCTAACGTACACACATACACGGAACCGCTCGAGCAGTTGTAACTGCTCCGGGCGGTTAGCAGCACGATGCGGGCCTTTATCAAGGAAGTTGCTTTATCAAGCTGTTGACTATGACTGCAAGAGCGGACCGTGTATGGCGGGCGTAAAGTCAAATTATCACACGATGCCGATGTACAGAGATTATTATTGTTGTAAGTTTTAGAAGGCTCCTGTTTTGAAAACTTAAAAAAAAATTAAACTTTCTGAAAAAACATTTCATTTTTGTTACGGCCTATTGCAACGCTTCATGATAATAAATTCTTCATATGTTTTTCCATCAATTAATTGAATTGAAATAAACTTACGAGTGAGGCCGTACGTCAACACGTAGACCGCGGGAGTGGACAGTCCGAGCCATATTGGAACCCCTAGTTCTGTGGAGTGCACCAACAAAACTCCATAAGAAAGCACCAAGCTGGGCAGACAAATCTGTAAACACGGATATAGTTGAAGAAGTTGTACTCGAATAAATATAATAATTACGAGTCTTAAAACATATTTCTATATGTACACTCACTGGCACTTATAAACGTCAGCTAATTTGAATAACTAAAGTTTGTAACTACATGAATGTTCATTAAGTTCTTCACTAAATAAACTTCTGAGTAGCTATTTCTTTTATAATTACAGTAACTTTATGAATGTTCGTTGAGTTCCTTTAATAAAACAAACTACAAAATAGTATTCTTTTAGAAAGTTAGAAATATTCCTACGTCAGCAAATTTTAATAAATAAAGTAATTTAATTAATATTTATTGAGTTACTTTTTTAAACAAACTGCTAAGTATCTATTTCTGTATTGTATGTATGAGAAGTATGCTGATGTTATTTTTTTTATCGGGAACTCCTCGTAGACGATAACTTTGATAACTACAGAACGTGTAAAGATATGGTATCTTTCGAATTAGGTGCAATGCTGAATGTTCAACGTGGTTATTTAGATTAATTTGTTGCATCCGATGCTAATCTACTCCCGGAAATCTTTGTTGCAACATCTAGCGCACCTAATATTCTATTCGAATCTACAAGTCAATATTGCTAAAATATGAATCGAAGCCAACATTTAATTTTGTAATCCGATTTCGTCCGTACTAACTATCAAGTACTTTATTGTTTTTGCATTGTTTTCAATATTGTTTTCTTAGTTCAACTAAGTTAATGGAAACTAATGATGTTTAATTACTTAACCAAGCCTACTTACTCTACTAAGACACTAAGTTAACACTGATTGATAGTAAACTACCTGGTTGTTAGTTTGTACATGACATGCATGCAACTGATAAAACAGATTGCAAAAGTGAACAAATAAAAACATTTTGTTATACATCAACAATACTAATGCTTAACTACCGTATTACGTAATGCCCTTTCCTGTAAGCTAATCAATACAGAAATTTCAGCAAATCTTTGCATCTTGTCAAATATATCAATGGATAAGTATAGTTTATCATCCATCTATATGTTATCATAATCTAAGATGATCTACAATTAAGTAAGCAAGCACTTAGTTATCAAAGTGTATCAATCAGAAATGTCTGAGGAAAAATGATTTATTTCGTCGTCATGTTAACCGCGTGACTTCTATGTGGAAGTGATCTATCTACTGTTATACTGTTTGTCGTTTGTGGTATTGTGGTGCTTTCCACCATCTCTTATTAAAGCTTCGTCAAATGTAAGTAGTTAATGGACCAATTTTCGTCATTTTAAAATTCGTCAGGGAAAGTAGCGTCATACATCGTAACTTGAAGTACTTACTAAGTAGCAAGTACTTCACTGCACGATTCCATACGTTAGAAAAATAGATCGAGCCGTTATCTTGTAAGAGTTTGTATGTGTTTGACATTGTTTTCTTGTGAGTTTTGTAGTGAAGTCATTTGACGCCATTCCCTCTCGGTAAATCACGGCGTAATTTTGCTATATCTGGTAACAATTGATGCTTAATGTTTTCCCTTTACGAAATAAAATTAACTGTATATTTTAAAATCCTATTATTGATAATGTGCAATACCTACCTACAGCACAGAATATACACTACAGTCTTTATTTACTGTGTCATACTTACATCACAATCAAATCAAGAAAACATCTTTGTTTTCTAAATCTTGTTCCGAGGGTTCAAGAATACTTGGCCTTCGAAATCGGACTTCAAAATCGAGGGATTTCGTTTCTACACTAAGTACCTACTACCTACAATAAAAAGCGAATACGCACATTCAAGAGCACGACCGACAGTAGAAGTGGCCAGTTCCAAGATCCCCCTCCCTGTGATCGCAAGTTTCTGTCCATCTTACTGTATCTCTAAGCATCTTCCAGACGGCATTAACATTTTCGAAGGACCACGAAAACTATGATGTATGATCACAATAACATTCTCACTTCACTTGTTTTTCTCTTTAATCACTAAACTCACACGATTATTTGAAATACTTGTACACAGAGAGCATCGTCGCGTATTGACAGGACTATTACATCGACCGTGTTATCGGAAGGCCCCAAGTCATAGCTACTTTGTCTTATCTTATCGTCCAGTGAAAGAACTCAATACCTAATACAAATTACAGCAATTATTATAATTTAAAAATCTTATTGACTTAGTTACTTGATGGACAATTTACAGATACATGGTAAAACTTATAATGTTAGATCTAATTGGTATGTCTGTCGTCGACCTATCTGTGGAAAAAGTAGTCAGTTTAACAATTGATTGTTAATGTGGACCGTTGCGTTATCACATTCAGACCTCATGTTTGCATTCGAATAGACCTCTAGGATGTCTTTAGGCTAACGCTCATAGTGTTGCTTGCTATTATTCCACTAGCTATGTAGCTATTGGTCGACTTTTTGTGACAGATAGCGCACTTTGCTAGATTAAATTAGGAAGGTACTTATATTTCAAAATCAATCAAGGCAATCCCGGCTTTTTTCTGTAGTCACGCATTAAATCCTAAGTTACACTGGCATTGTCTTGCTTTGCGATAATGGCTGAAATTGTAGAAAATATGTGCTAGTATTTCAAGATATCAACTTGTGATACTCACATAAAATAATGTATCTTATTCATAGCACCCAGCACTAAGAATGCGGAACTTTCTAGTCCAGATAAGGGTATTAATTAGCATTTACGAGTCATCCACCTTGACCCGTTTTTCAAGTTTCCGCACGTTATTAATGCCTTAGTATTTTTTTGCGTAACGCTCTTTCTTTTGTCCCTTTATTACTTTCTTCGCGTCGCCTGTATTTTCTTTGTTATGAACTACTAATACTAGCGAATGGAACTGACATCACGAACAAATTTTGTGCTCCATAAATTGATGACACGGTCATCATCTCGTAGTACAAATCTTATTTCGAAATTCGAATTTTCAAAGAAAACTTCACAATTTTGTCGTCATATTGCGACACATTTTTTGCTTGGCATAACTTATCTATAAGTAGTAGTAGCAACTCACTGTATATAGTTGACTGGTAGAGAATGATTTTAGTATTATTAAGTCCGCCATATGTACCGTTTGTTTGTGAATGAAGTTTAAAATAAAATTTAGCTAACAAACTTATTTTTTACGATGAATAAATTCACTTTATTTGGTTTACTACTCATTTATTAAATACCAATTATTTTAAGGATGTTATATGTCAGTAACTCCTCCATCCTCCACGCTAGAACTATTGAATAGATTTTGGTAATTATGTTACTACATCGCCTACCGCGAAAACAATTGATGTAAACAACAACGACATGAAGGGTAGCTTATAAATTGGTTGGAATAGCACTTAAGCTATAATTTACAATTCTATTTTATGAGATACGATTTTTGCGCTGATGAAGCCGCGGGAGAATGCAAGTATAATAATGATAATAAATGATTACACTTTGTAATACAGATACAGAGAGATACAGTATTGTCTCATCCTAATACAGACAGTACCTGCAAATGTGTAATTTTCAGCCTTGCGTTGTATATTTTCGTAAAGTTTAATCATAATTTTTGTGTGAAGGGACAACATACTTATCCTTACACTTCTTCGCATTTGTATAGTAAGATTTAAAGAGTTAAGCAAAGAAACTAAATCAATTTCAATAGTGCGTGCGTGCTATGATTTGCCGCCAAGTTCCTGAACGTGGTCTAAAAACCAGAATAAACTCCTATTTTCCGAATGTTCCTGGGTGAGGACTTAATCATTTGAAGTTTTTTTAATTATTACTTTATAATAGAAACGCATGTGGGCATTTTCACTTTCGGTTGCAGCGTGACGTATATGGAAGTGACGAAATAAAAAATCGTTTATTATGTCCTAAATATAGATAGTAATTTAGAAGATATATGTAGGATTCATAATATATATATATGTCGGCATAAACATTTTAAAGTATTGAACAAAACTGTTTTTTTGTGGAAAGTATGAAACCCACTGCTCCGTTACGTCACGAAATGTTTTAGGCTGTAAATTGATAAGGCGAGTTTAAAGTAGGCAAAGAATTTATTATAAAAGAATGCAAACTTAAACATTATTTTAAAATAATAATCAAATGAAAGAAAACCATTTTAAGTACGAAAATATTACGTGCAATTGTTCCATAACGTCACTTTTCGATTCAAACCACTTCTTGTTTTTCTGTACGCTATTTATACGGCAAACTTTACACAAGCAATTACAATTTTTAAATATAAAGAATTAAAAGCAAATCCAGATAGAATAGAAACATTTAAAGTACCTGGAATACTCAAGCAATTACGTTAAATTTTCACTCCCTAAAATATTGGGACAGTGACGTTAATGGAATCTTATGTTACGTTAGTGGAAAGGTAAGGCACGTTCTACATAGTGGTCAAAATGTATAGGTATCGGAGTCTTTTCGTTCTTTCCGCTTCGCCCGTTCTGCTGGCGTGAGAGCCATAGTGTCCTAAAACAAAAATATATATTATGTATACGTAAACAAGAAAATCAAAGAAGCTGAATTCATTAAAAAGAAAAACACCCGAATTCTTTTTTATGTCAAAGTTGTGTTTTTTGCGTTTTTAATCCGCTATTTTGGATTTTTGAAATTTTGGTATAGCCAGTGTCACTCGCGCTGCTGAGACAAATCTAACGATATCCCACATGTTAAGATCCAACAAGTCGTATAGGCTGTAGCCCGTGAAAAATAATTTTGTAGTCCATGTCAAAAAGTAACACATTCCAGTGATATGTTTCACTATACTATTATGAAGAATAAATATACTGTGTGTTTACATTGAGATCACTAAGAAATCCCTCAATATTTATGTCCCTGTCCAGAACATAATTTATGTGTCATATAATTAATCAAATTAATTATTTAATACGAAATCCATGTATGTGAACTATGCCTTACAATTCCAATACGTCACTTTTTGTTATCCGCATATAAGTGACGTGACGTTGTGGATGTGACGAACTAGTCCACATTATTTTGAAAATGATTTAAATATATAAATCATGCAAATAGACAGTCAGCCTGCACAGTTTTGCATGCTGTATAGAGCAACATCGTAATAAAATATTGTATTACATGCATTAAGCACTACTTACTTTGAAGAACTGCGTAAATGCGTGGAATGTAGATTTTGACCCCGACGAAACACAAGCACTCTTCACCACATATTTTTGACACTGAACGCGCTAGAACAAAATGGCGGCTTGACTAGATCATATAAATGATGCCATTATTATAAAACAACAATGTTTTGGTAGAAATCATAGAAGAAGTTGTAAAAATAGCCCGTGACGTTATTAAGGAATTCCACTTCATGCTATTTCGTGGGACAACGTATTTAAGTAATTTATTCTATTTAATAGCCTATTTTATGATGTTTAAGGTTCAGAATTGAATTTTTAAGCGTATAATCCTCCAAAAAAATGGTGCCAACTTAGCCTATAAAATCGAGAATATTTTGAAACTCGCGCTGAAACTTTAAAAATATGGGTGGGACATTAAAAAAAAGCCAATCTTTAGCACGAAAAACTGCAGTTATTAATTGATTTTAAGATCAGAAACGATTAATTGTTACTGAACAGTTAGAAAATTATACAAATTATCAGAAATATCTGATAATTAGTGCACAGGTTTAATAGTTTTACAACAACAGTTGATCAAAGTCATGGGACAGCTAGATTTTTGTCTTTGCAACCGAAAGTGAAAATGCCCATGTACCTGCTTGTTGGACTAATTTTATTCCCTCCCTCCCTACAGAAGAATGATACTTGAAGAAGACGAATTTGAACTAGAGAAACGGGAAAATATCCTTAATAATTATGGCTATCGATTGGCCGTGAGCCGTTAAAAACTCATCGGAAAAATAGCTCCTTGCTTGGGCTTGCCTTGGATCTTGGATGAATTAACCACTTGGTTTATATCGTCCAAGTAACTTGCTCGTCCTGACACTGACGTTTGTTGAAACTTGATGAAACGGTAAAATAAAATCTGAATTTCGTTTCTGTCAATGTCATAGTTTGTCATTGTCGTCTTGACTTTGTTTGTTTTGGGATTTTTACACAGAGAGGCCAGAATCACCGGAATATGTTTTTCGTTAAACAAAACTTGCTTTCCACAATTATTTTAACATTTTGATTAGCTAAAAGTAGCCACCTATATACATAACTAAAACAAATATACGAAGCAATGGTCAATCAAAATGTTTTACAGGAATACTCAGAGTCTATCAAAAGATTGCGTGAACAGTGCTTAGATTCTGGAATGAGTGAAGAAGAATTTAGAGATTTATATTTTGAATCACTTCAATCAATAAATAATAATCAAAATGTAGAAATCAGCAATGATGATTATGGGCGCCACAATATATGCTGTTCTACAAAATATGTGGTGTTACTGATCATTACAATAATTTTGGCATGTTGTGCGTATTATCACCAAAGTATTTACAGCTGTGTTTTATGTCAGCTGCAAGAATATATTTATCCTGGGTTAAGGCTACTTAGAAAATTAGCCATACCACTAATAGCCTTATTCCCTTCCCTTACTGGTAAGTTCAGTTGTCATATAAAGTACCTATCTGTATTTTCAATTTCTTCCTCCAGTTGTCATAAAACATTATTTAAATAATTATTTCAGATTTATATCATGAAACATGTCTTATTCAAAACCCTTTCTTCACTGTTGTTGATATGGATTGCTGGCCATGTAGCTCTATCAATAATGTTAGGGAGGTGATAAATCCAGTACCAAGTACTCAACATAATGCTCCTTTCATCTATGAGGTAACTAAAAACTAGAAAAAAAAAACATCCAGATTTAACTGAAATAGCATATGCTGTACATTATAGTTTTAACATTTAATTTCAGACAAGCCAACAAGTAATAGATTTTGAAAGACTAAGGGATATATTCAACAGTAATAAAAACATTTTTATTAAGGAACCATCAAAGATTTATGTTAACAACAAAAAGTATATCACACCAAATGAAATTTTTACCTTAAATTCCATTGGAGAACATAAGTTTTATGTGTGGTATGTATGTGCATGTTATATTTATGTAACAGTATTAATGGATTTTATACCACTAAAATCAGTAGTATAAATAAAACTTATTTCATATTTCAGGAAATTAAATAATATGCATTTAGCAAGAATATTGCGTCAATATATTCCAAGGCCTAAAATAGTACCTAAGTTTGGACAAAGTACTGAAAGATTTATTATAATTGACTCGAGCCAAAGTTCATTCAAAGTTCCTGATACAGAATGTAATTATTCATTTTTACTGTCACTAAGTGGCAGCAGAATACTAAAGTTGATCCCTGCTGAGGAATGCAAACATCAGTGTAAAACTCTGAAAGTTGAACTAAAGGAGCAATATTTATGTAAGACAATAATGTTAATTATGCTTATATGTTTATGTGCTCATTGCTTCAAGTACACTTAATTAACTTGTCAAGTATGTGTGAACGAGACACAATAGAAATTCCATTATTATGCGACTCCTGGGAGTCGTTTGATACCTGACTGATTAATAATGGAGTTAAAAACTTATTTTTCAGTATGGTACAACTGGTGGTATTGGAGACCTATTGTTGAGCAATCTCATATCAATGACACATTCATTGGACATGTTGGATCATACTGTTAAGAAATGGTTAGAAACAATGCAAAGGTGGAATGTACAAAACAAATGTATTTTCATAAATATTAAATACAATTAGCTAAAATTCAATACTAGTTATTCAATCAAATTTTTCTTGCAACCTCTTCTTCAATAATACTGGAATCAGTGATACTAAGGCAAAGGCACTAAGAACAATGACTGAAGTCCATGACCATGCATCACTAGTGGATGTGAGAGTATGTAATGTTTGCCCAGCTTGGATGGCAACAAATGATGGAGGAGCCACTCCTGGAATCCAAATAATTAGCAAATAAATTAAAAATATTATGTACCAGACACAAAAAAAGAAAAATAAAATATACTAACCAATAAAAGTTCCAAGAGCAAATGGTACCAGAGGTACGCCTATTACAGGTGCGGTCATATTAATAAACCAGTTGGGCAAAAATGGTGTCACCCTCAAAAATATGATGTAGTTGAGCAAGTTATTCTTATGCTTTGCTACAGCTTTTGACCATTGTGCTGCCCTTTCTGGGAAAAACCTTTTCACCAGCTTCTTTCCCAACAAATTGGATAAAAAGAAACACAAACTTGCTCCTATAGCTGAGCAACAGCAAACCAAGAGTAGAGCCAGATAAAATGGGAACAGGAACCCTGAAAGTATGCTGAGAAAAATAGATCCAGGTATTGCAAAAGTTTGCAAACTGTTATTTGAGTGAAGGATCTTATAAAAAAATACTAAACCGATTTGGATGAAAATTTGTAGGGAAATAGGTAGCTTGGAACCAGGAGACAGACATAGGATACTTTAATTACTACTTACAAACTTATTACTCAATAACAGGTGGACCGATTTTCGTGATTTTTACTTTGTTGGATATGTCTTGAACTGGAATAAATTAAAAACCATAAAACAAGACTGGGAGCAAAACAAAGTTTGCAGGGGGACCCCTAGTAGTACATTTATAACTTAATATTTATTAGCCTGATTAATATATTATTTAAACATCAATAACTCTTTTAAAAAGGATACAAAATATATGTGACAAATACACCAAACATTACTTCATAAAAGTATTTGTCTTTGTAACGATCCAATACTAGACCCAACTGCTTTGCTTCTTCCAGATCCCATGGTAATTTTACATGAGGTTTCTCATTTCTGAAATATATTATTTGAGGTCAAACCCAAACACTATTGCAAGGCAATAAAAATATTATAATAATTACTTTTATTTTTCACTTACTCTTCTAAATCTGGGAATTGGCTATAAACAAGGGCCAAAGTCAACACTGAAGAAACAAATATTATCAACACAAGAAACAGTGAGTTTGAAGTAGTAACATTACTACCAGTAGTAGTAGTTGCGATAATTGGTTGATAGTCTGCTAAAACAACAATAAAATTAGTACAATATCAATAGGCACTAAAATAAAAGGTTAAAAAAATGTGAGGAAAAATTAAGGATCTAGTGTAAAAGACAGGAGGAAATAAGAGGTAGGTACTTGTAACAGGAAGAGGATAGAACAATCCAATGCAATCCCTTCTTATATTGCATATTCTAGGTTTCGTGATGGTTGGGAAAGGAATATCAACAGTGGAGGAAACAAGGGGCTCTTGAATGTCACCTGGACCTTCCTCCGAACGAACTCTTCGACGATCCATTATATATTTTATTTTGAAAACCTGAGATTTTATTAGAAGGAAATATTATCGAATTATTTAAATAATTATACAAACACAGTATACACTAACACTCTCCGTTCAGGTTAGCTCTTTTTGAGCTAAAACGTAAGCAAAAATAATTCAAAAATACTTCTCAAAGTAAATTACAAAATAAAGGTACTGTTACACATGCTCATTTCAAGCACGAAAGCATGCTTATTTTGAGCAATTGCTACTTACTAGCATGTGTGTCGGAATGTTGCTCAAAATTAGCATGCTTATTTCGAGTTTGCTTAAAAATCAACAGGCGTGCGATTTTTGAGCATGCTACCTGCGGCGCGGGTGGAAGGGGGCGTGCTTCAAGCACGTCTAAACAGGTTTGCTTAATGAGCATGCTAGTATCGATCAGTCGTTCGCAACAAGTGAAGTGCGCGTGCAGTTTTCTTTTTTTGACAAGGTGATATAAGCTTCTGGATGCATTGCATCGCCAGCAAAAGAATGATCTTGTTTAGCTTCATACGGATAGCTGTTTGATTGTCCATGACTTTATTTGAACCATAGAGAAAGAAAAAATCTTTGAACTGACAGAGAGCGAGGAAGCACGCTTTAAAATGGCATGTGTATTTGAATGTCTGCTTTGAGCATGCTTATTCAGGAGCATACTTAAAACTAGCATGCCTATTGCTAGCAAATGTAAACTGCTCATCAGCATGCTCGTATTGAGCATACTCAATAGCACGGTTTTAAGCATGCTATTTTAGAGCATGTGTAACAGTAGCATAACCTCTGAAGTCTATCTGTTAGCGAGCGATCGATTGCGTGTGTGTGTGTGTGCGTGCGTGCGTGAGCGTGAGTAGAACGTAGTGATTATATTCTCTTTGAGCGTGAGATGCAATGACAGTAGATTGACAGATGTCAAAGTTGTCAGTTTTTTTGAAGTGACAGATATTGTGACATTGACTTACTATAAAGACTTAATTGTCCACACTGTACAAAATCCTATAATGATAATAAGATCCACACTACGCACGCAGTCGCAAATAAAATAATAATAAACCTAAAAACCAGCCACATGCGAGCCGGACCGGTAGTGTTGTAAGTCAACCGTACGTAGCCTACCAAAACGCACGGAATCCTACCCTACCGGTAGGGATACGGACGGAATGCTACGTATGGCATACTAAGTAGCTTTCGTAGATAACGTTTATTATGGAATTTGCAAGTTATTAACTCGTCAAGTATGTGTGAACGAGACACAATAGAAATTCCATTATTATGCGACTCCCGGCAGTCGTTTGATACCTGACTGATTTAAAACAAATTATGGTTAAAGCACGGTTTTTACAAAACAAATTTTGCGTCCAATTGCTAGTAGTATTTTATGCATACCAGCTTTTTCCGCAGCTTGTAAAGAAAACTGGAGCACACATTTGGAAAAGAACCAAATGTGACATACGGTACCAACAAGTCTCGCAATCGTTAAAAGAAAATCCTTTTGCGGTGACTATTTGTATCAAAAATCATTCTTTTAATTTGATGTTTTAAAATGAAACTTATTAACTAAAAATAAATATTAATCACTGTTTTAGTAAAATGACCATGATTTGTTTTTAATCCAGATTAAAGAACAATTATTTCTCACTAGAATTAATTCGTAATACAATTAAATTAAATCTACGAAAGCTACCGAATCATAATATGATAGGATTCCGAAGTCTACCGTTGTCCACCGGTATGCTACTGCCACAGATAATATAATACTACTGCATACTTCGGTAGGTAGGATACATTAGACTATTATAACTCTACCGGACCGGACCCTCAGCCCGTGCACTGAGGGTTCCGTGCCAACTTTAAACTGAATTCGGGGCCCACATACCTAGCGAAAATATCACAATATAATAAAAATATTGTGATATAATTATAGATGGGCGCCTACCCGGATATAAACCCAGCCACTGGATAAATATCTAATCCACGCTATTTTAACCCACCCGATTCCAATTGATACCGGGTATAAATTAAAGCCTGATTTAAAAAAAATAATGAAATATTTTTATTGAAGTTTGTCACTTTTATGGTGTGATTCAATTTCTTTTCAAGTAGTTTATAATACTGAACTATAAAAATGGTATATTTTTATTTAAATCCCATAAAAAACTGTCATTTAGTTGCAAATACAGTGCGTACTTGCATTTTGGCAATCTCAAAGGGGAAGAGGAAGACTGTGTAAGGTTAAACAGTTTTACAGGACAAAATTTTATTCAGTGCATGCAGTACATTATGCTGTGTATTTGTTGATCTAAGAATTAAGTACGAACTAATTTTATAAATATACAAATACAAGAATGCACTTTAGCAAAGACTGCACTGCAATGCACTGCAATTTAGCAAAGAAGGAAAGATATGTCAAAGTGTTCAACGTGCTCAAAATATAATAAATTCAAATACTGATGCAAAACAAAAATAATACGACGAGATACAAATTTACATTGAGTGCTGTCACCGCTACCAAGTCATCAAGTGAAATATTGCAAAGTTGAGATAACTCCTTTTGTCTCTGTCCTTTTGTAAGTTATACTCATTTAAAAAAATACGGTTGTTCATACTACTCAACATTATCCGATTATATTGAAACGAATAATATAATTTATGATTTTAAGTGAATATGATGACTGACTGTATAGCATAAACGATATTTCTAATCATATTGTAGGTCTAGGTATTCATACACAGCCAAATGATACTCAAAACAATGAGTATTCAACGTAAATTTAATAAATACCCAGCATTCTTAATAAACACCCAGGTAAATTAGGTATAAATCAATTTTTACCTACCGGGTGGGAATAATTGGATAAATATCCACTGTTTTTTTACCCACCCGCCCATCTATAGATATAATCGCTAGGTGGAAGTAATTTGAGACTAAATTTAGTTTATTTATTTAGCACGGAACCCTCAGTGCGTGGGTCCGACTCGCACTTGGTCGGTTTTTTTTTACGGACGGTCGCGACGTGCGTGACTAACTCGATTTTCAAATCTCTCTGGTGCTGGTGCATACGAGCTCGTATTCGAAGCTCAAATCACATTTATTCTCTAGGGAGATAAAGGATTTCCATACAATATAACGTGCCCAGCCAGAGATATAATGACTCACTTTGAGTTCTAAAAATATATAATCTAACATTGTCGAGCAAGTTTTGTGAAAAGTTTATTCCTCAGATGATAAAGTAAATCAACCCGTGTAGAATTCGCTATTTGGGTGCATGCCTCATTTACTTGGCCATCGAGCGAGACCAACTCGCTGACAGACCTTCGGACATTTTGGTAGACTTTACGCAGGCGGAGCAGAAGACCCGATTTCAGTCAGAAGAATGATATCCTTTTAATGTTTACCGCACGACACCCGTTTTTGACACGGCCAGTAGAGCTTTGAATCAGATAATAAGAGACTTCTAATATTATTTATCTAAAAACAAGAACATAAAACGTTGTAACAAAGTTACCGAAACCAACAACTACCTTTAAAGAAAATGCTCCACTCAGATAGACATACTTACCTACCTCCTATGCAGCAGGCACTACCTACAATCTCAGTTATGTTTTTATGTATCGGAATACTATAGTTACTATAGTGAATCTAACCAACCGCGCATCCTGCCTGCGTAGGAGGAGGGCTGGGCGGCCGGCGCGCTGCGGCAGTTGTATGACGCGGCGCTTGCGCACACACCGCGTATACCGAGCCCGAAGCGTAGCGTAGTCCAGACGCGTCGCCGTACTCTCCTCCGAAACAATTTATGTAACCCTCGACCATAACAAGTGACAGTGAATGATCGTGCAGAGGTCCAGTGAAACATGCACAAATAATAAACCAATAATGTGATCTCGTGAAAGTGAGCTTTCTAACATTTGCACTATTGAGATGTGGGTCTTATTAAATACAAACGTAAATGATCTTGAGCAATAAGGTTAGTTATTTTATTTTTAAGATAGATAAGAGTAAATTGTTGCCCTTTATAGTTGTACTACCTATTGATTGATCCCAAAATGGATTGCTTAAAAAATAAATTAAATACATAATTGACTGGAATCAAACTAAATGGCCTCAGCAGTAGTCTCTAACGAGGTAATTTCACCATGTAGAGCCGCCCCCTCCACCTCCTAATCCGTCATCTCTACTTCTTTGATGGAATACTGATAGGAATTAGTTATGTTCATGTTAGTACGAAATTAAATTCGTTATTTTTAAATTAGAGCAATCCAACTTTTGGTTCCATCTAACCAACCTAGCTTTCGCTAATGAGTATTTGAAACGGTATTTCATGTGCAGGTGATGCGAGGGAACAACAATTTGTACTTGCTGGTCGCGACACTAGCTCTGGGCTATGCGTGCGCGCGCGCCGACGGCATGAGGTGCAGGCGCGGCGCCACCTGGTGGGACCGCGAGCTCGGCGCCTGCGCGCCCTGCACCCGCTGCGACCCCGACCTCCGCCTCGCCGTCATGTACCCCTGCGAACTGCACAGGGACACCGTCTGCCAACCGCTCTTCCAAATACAACTCTTCCCATTCAACACACAAAACAGGACCAAAAGTGACAGTGATTACGAAGACGAATATGACTATGAAAGTGAAGTGGCGGACGAGAGTGAGGATCGGTGGGACCTCCAGACGCCCAGTGTGGCGATAGCCACGTGTGGCTGTGTTGTTTTCTTTCTAGTGGTTTTGTATTTTTCGCTATCACACGCGAAACAGTGGAAAGTGTTGAAGCGAACTCTTCAGTCAGGTGAGGAGATTCATATCAGTTCAGTTTCACGTTTTACCTATGAGTAAGAAAATATGTACGAGTAAAACTCTCACATTCGTCGATGTTCCACTTAATGTTCCGGTACCTCGTACCTCGTGTGGGGTGGTAGACAGCTACCTAGAAAGACCTGAAAGTTTCATGTTGTAGGCTGAAACATTCTACAACTAAGTAGCAGACAGCCCGAGCCGCTCAGATTTGTAAAGAACTATATATAATGTAGATATGACTGATATTGATATATCTGCTGATATCAGGAGGACCAATAAGTAGATGGACGATGGTTTACAATGCAAAAATGTTTCCTATCCAATATTCTGCATCAATCATTAATATTACTCGTAGATTGGCAAAAAATGCATACTGTCGAGCAACGTAAACAAAATGTAAAAACGAACATAAAATGTTACCCAAACACAGCGGTTTATTTATTCAGGACCGGTGATCATGATCACGATACCTCCGAGTACTGTATTTATTATCCAAACGAACACATCACAGACGACTTTGGAATATTAACCACCCTTATTTCATGGTGGTTTAAATATTCGATAATAATAATGTTTATTACTTTGATTTTAAATCCAAGGGCAAATCAGCCGTTCAGATGAATGCTTATATCAAAAAATTGACTTATTCTTAACACCGAAAAACACAGTAACACAAATAAAATATGTAGGTACTTATCTATTTAGTGATTCATACGACCTAGAATCGCATTACTTACTCGTATCTCTCGGGAAATGCGCTTTTGCCGATTTGGCCCAAAAGCTGACTGAATTCTCGAATTTCAGTATTCGAGAATTGTATTTTTTTAATGTAATTTTCCTTGGGACATGCAGTCCAGTCCAGCAGACATATCGGAACCGATTGTGCCCATTCCCATTTCTATTCTCCAAACGCACTGCCCTAAATACCGCGAAGCAGTTACGAATTTAGATTAGCGGCACATTGTTATCGGCTTTTTTTTTTGTTGACGAACGTTAACCAAAAGGCGATTTTACCGCGAACCAATCGACGATGGCTATGCGCTAAATCAGGGTTTTGGGTATAAATCTGTTCTACTCGTTTTGTTTTGCGGTGAAGGGAGCTTGCACAGCGCTGGGCACGCGGCTGCGGTAAACAATCGGGTTTTGTTTGAACATGTGCGCTACTAATTTTGACCTGTGGAGCGGACCGCACGCGTAACAATAGCTAACGGCTTTTTCGTTGCAATCGTGTTCTCCAAAATGAGAACGATCATTAAAACTCATTGGATTTTTGTAAAGTAAAGTCAGTTTTTCTTCACTAGTCGAATATTGTAAATAATCTTGGCATTTCTTTTTAGCGCAAATATTCCTTTAAAAACAAAATAATTACAAAACTTACAACATACATAGCTTTCATCGTTCAACACAGTGATCTTTTAAAATTAAATATCAAATTAATTTTATTTAGGTGATACTTATTATTTTAAAAGTTACAAAAATATTGTTTACAATGTAGGATTGGACTAGCAAAGAAGAATGGGGTTAGATAAACCAATTTCCGCCCGATTATGCCCGAAACTGAGGCCCGAAATCACAAGCACACCAGGGGCCTAGCTAACTTTTATAGAGGGCAAAGTTTACAGTATTTCTCTAATTGATAGATTCACATGACAACACACATGAAGCCAAAAGGATGGAAGCACATAATGCCTTGTTTAGATACGCAATGATTTTGCTATTGCAAGATTACAACTGGTTATTCAAAGTAGGAGGATGATCGTCTGCTGTTTTAGCTTGTTCTTCAAACCGTATTTGTCTGCAGATATGCAAGACCTGACTGCAAAGATGAAGCTGATGGAGGCGGGCGGGGAGTCGCCGACGGAGCCCGTAGCTCCCGCCGACCACCACCTCTATTGCAACGTGCATGTCGGCAAAGACGCTTTGCTTGGTAAGTGTACGATGAACTGGATCTCTAATTTTGAATCACTCGCGTCAATATTACGAGTGAGTTTCGTTCGAAAACGAGTTATTTTCATTGACTTTTAATTGATATTCGAACGAAAATCACTCGCCATCTTGAAGCGAGTGATTCAAAACTAGGGACTCTGTATCGAGTTTACCTACCTATTGATTTATGCTTTATTCACAACAAAAATTTGTACAAAGGTGGACTTAACGTCTTATGGCATTCTCTACCAGTCAAACCAGTCTTCGAATTACTGATGTGCGTGCTTTTCGGAATTATTACGGAAGAATATTGGGACCGAGCAATGATAGGACCACTGATTGGGACCGAGTGATTTATGGACTAGGTAGACTATATTGGTTTCTTATGTACGCAAATAGGAGCATTAAAAGGGACTACGCAGAAATTCCTTAAAGCCAATGGAAGGTAAAACTTGGAATGTTAACTCATGTGGTACAATAACTATCGTTACATACACATCAAAGAAGAGAAAGCTATCCCGAACACGCGCTAGTCCGCGACGAAAACGATGAACTTACGTTTGAAAGGAGTGCATAACCTTCACAAAGCGATCTCAAAAAAGGAATGTTTACACGGTCGTAACTCTCATTACGGCTTGGGATCCTCGCTGGCAACATGCCAGTTTGAAATATTACTGTCTCGTGGCGCACTACATGTCTCGCGGTAGTGTGCGCACACTCATGCACTGAAATAGGACGTCGCAAATCATGTTTTGAAGCAATTTTCATTTTACTGGATTACGTAACTCTTTTTCTGTTTTATGAAATTGGATTTTGAATGATGGATGATAAGAATAATTGAATTAGCGAATACATTAAAAAACCTGTACCCTCTGCCTTCTGCTTCATTCATTGGACGAAATGAGATTACTTTTAAATTGTTTATCTTTTAACATTTTCTGCAAATTCAACCAGTCCGGAAGCTCACATAAAGTCTGGTGAACTTGCAGTCGCGGTTTCTGGCGCCCGCGTCCGCCTTTATTTATTTTTGATTCGGACCGTACTGGAGGTCACAGTTGCCAATGCACACAAAGTAGGTAGCCGACGCCATGGGCTTGCCAAACCAAGCTCGAAAAACATGTTTGCGCTGCTTGTGTAAATAAAAACGAGATTTAAATATCTTTACTGGTGTTATCCATCAAAATTTTATTAGACAGTAATATCCAATGATCCAACTAAAAGCTGCTTTGTTCATATTTTTCAGAAATATAAAAGCAACCTTTGATCTTTATGTGTATCACCCACCAGCTTTGAAGTGGCTTACAAAGCATGCCCTGTGCAGTCAGGTGGAGACTAGACTGTTACAAAATATAGCCTTACGGTTTCCAAAATGTCCTAATATGTTCTGGGATAGCGACAAGTATCCTATACTTTATACGAAATGATGTTACATATTTGCATTACTCGTTGGTTAGTGCCTATTTGTCGATAGTGACACAGGCCATAGTATCCTAAGTGGTCTCCTACAAAGATTTTTATCGGCTTCTTGCATTCGTCAATCTGCCAGGTGTGATACGAACAGGACAGTAGGTATAGTTTGTCACTATAATCGAGGTCGCGGATGCCTGCACGTGTGCCCGATGCCGATCAAATTTTAATGATGCCATCAACAGGGCCTGTTCGAACAAGTGCACCCATCGATTGTCGCGCAATACACTTTCCAAATCAGTCTGAACGACTGAACTGAATGCTATGAGCATAGCATTGCGTAGGTTTTATATGCCCGCTCTGCAGTCTAATACGAAAAGGGGTCCAAACAGGCTAAGCAAGTTTCTAATGTTTCTGTCAGACTATGTCGATACTGTAAATAAAGGCAATTTAATTTAATAGCCAAAATCACACTGTAGTTTGTGCCCGATTCGCGTCCCAATTTGTCAATTGCAAAATTGTTTGTGTAGGTCGAACGCTTCAGCTAGTACAGCTATATCTACTCAACCTGCGGCCCGCCGAGCTTGTGTGAAGCCCGCCAAGCTTTTATAAGTCCTCCCAAGATTTGCAAATAATTTTATTTAACATGAAGAGAAAATGGGAATCGCGCTCGATACACTTACATGTGTTTACCCCACAGGTTTACCCTATGGTTTTGGCCTTAGATGTGTTTAAATTTCTTTTTTGCTCTCGACACTCGCGGTTAGTCTGTGGTTTTGGCCAATATTTTCGCGCTCGCGGTTACTACACTACCAGTCACTATTTCCACAAATGAGTAAATAGTATGGTCACTACGCTGGCGCTCACTTTAACAAGTCTAATGAATTCCAAGTTTTTCGCACTCGCATCTACCTACTCACTTTGCTGTCTGGCTAATGAATGAGGGATAAAAAAATGCGCTTGGCTCGCTACGCTCGCGCTAGCTTTTTTTAGTTTTTGTTGCATCGTTTATTTAATCTCGTGTGACTACCAAACTACTGAGACGTAGTTTCTGGTTGGTGGTGTGGTGCAGAAAACGTTAAGGTTTATGGGCATTATTATAAGCTCATTAGCAAATTAAAACGCGCGCTATTCCTGTATCTGTACCTTAGGATCTGCTAGAACCTAGGCATAAGGTGAAAGCAGGTAATCGACCCTCAGAGGCGAGGTGCTGCGCAGCGCACGTGCGTTCATTAGCGGGCTATTTGTAATGCAGGGTCGTCGCGGGACGCCGCCGCTTCCGCCCGATCACTCGGCCCGACCGGGAAGCCCTACGCTTCCTGCTGATGCCGATTTTCGACAACTATTAACGATAAACAGCGTTACGATGATTTACTGGGCTGTTGAACTTTGATGCCGGTGACGAAAAAGCCATTGCATCGTCTCTAGAAGTGTCTTCAGCACAAGCAAACAGGCTGCATCTCTTTTTTTTTTAAAGAAATAATGGTAATTCTGTGGCATTATTTGTTATCTTAAGACCCAAGTATTCATTATTTTTTCTCAGTATTCATTACCCTAGCGAGCCGTTAGTTACGCGTAACTTGCCAGCGTGATTTACATTTAGCTTATCTCTTAAGGATGAAGAATCGTGCTTATAAAAGTGAGCTTTAAAGCTTTATCATGAACTTTAACACACCAGGGATTTGCTCTTAAAGCAGACGTGAGCGTTATATTTGAATTAAAATACACCGTTTTCATTTTAAGTCCGAGAATATTCGGCGTAATAGCCAGGCGGATATAAACAGCTGGGAAATTTTAGGTTTATGATCTCAAATGTAGCCAGAATACTCATAATAATCTTGCGCACTGCACTATTCATGTTTAACGAAGATTTTTAAACATTAACGGCTGCCAAGAAAGCTGCTAATTACGCGATATGTCATACGAATGTTAAGTGTTCTCGTGCGATAGGAATAGAGAAAGGGTAAGCACATTGGGTAAGTACAGTAAAATATTCAAGGTATTTTCTGTCCTGCTAAAAAGAAGCAAAAAAAACAAATGCCTTAGTTATTTTTTAAACTCGTCGACGTAGCCAAGGCATGTTAGTTATAGTTCCACCTAGTTCCACAAATAAGCAAATGCACTTGAGCGTTGAACTTGAAACTTATTATTCCGTCGGAGTGCCAGCGTCGTGGGATAAAGGATCAGCGGTGGTCGTTCCCGCCGCGTCCCCGAGGACTGATCGTTCGATTTCGGCGTAACGTACGTGTCTCCCTTTACAAGCTCTACTTTATAAAATTTTAAAATATAGTAAGTTAGCCTATAGACATCCTACTGGCTGGGCAAATGTCGTGGGCTCAAGCACAGCTCAAGTATGAGGTAGTACTTTATAAAATATTTTGTAATAGTTATGATATTACATTTTAAGATGAATTAAGGAAATACATAGGTTTACTATTGCTGAAGACTGATGGAATAATATCAAAAACTTTTGAGTTTTATATAGTAAATGAAACTGTTCCTTTAATTAAAGACGTTTTCATCAACTAATTAAATACCTACATTTCTTGGAATCGCAGTATACAATGGAGACACGATTCCTTGTGTCCTTTCAATTCCAAAGTCCAGTCACGTTGAGCGTGATCGCGGACACACTGACTTTACTACAACTCGTTTACTATCCTAATGACACTGGTTTGTGAGCTAAACAAAACAAATCATTTATTAGGCCCACTTGCACATGATTTAACCCAGGATTACGCAAATCCTGGATTAAATCATCATTGTCTCTGTCAGTTTATTTGACGTTGACAGAAACAAAATAAGATTTGACCCAAGATTAACGTAATTCTGGTTTAAATCATCATGCGCAAGTGGGCCCTAGGCCCACTGGCTCCTAGGACTGACATCAAGTAAACAAATTCCCGAAACCAATTTATTTTGTTGAACACTATTTCTACATAGAACCTACCTATTTCGAGCGAAAGCCAATTGTAAATCAGTTAGCTTACATGTTGACAGTGCTACTGTTTTAAATAAGCCCAATTCAATTTGCGAGCTGAAATTGTTTACATCAATAACCAAGTGCATTTTATCAAAAAAGCTATTTCAAGCCTGTTTTAGATTCTTAATTACAATGTTCCAGAGGCATAAATAACCTGATTCACTAAGCTTTTGCATCCACGGGTATTTTAAAACAAGTAAATAATTCTACGAATACCAGGTGCGATATTTTTAACAAATAAATGATAAACAGTGGTAGGTTAACTTTACGATTAAAAACTGATCAAACTGTCACACAATAATTAAAAGAAACAGGGATGCAGCAAAAAGCTTGTTTAAAAACACTTTCCTAAAACGAAACCAATAAACTAGTAACTGAAAAAACAAGAACACTACATCCTGAAAAAAGGATCGACAGTTTCGTGGCACTCCGAAATATTTAATAACGGAATGCGTTAATAAAAAATAGTCTTATTATAAGCGGATGCCGAGGTAGAACGTGCGTCAGTCCCGGCCCCATTTCTCTCGCTCCAGGAAATGGCCCAAAAGCTTCCTTTCACACGATGTTTGCGCAGTCAATAATAGAATCCATCGAATCTGGCGGGTATATCGATAAATCATAACGCGAGCGATCGATGACGCGCGAGATCGATCGGACTCGTGTGTATGTTGGCAAGAGCTGAAAGGCATGCAACAGACGAATCTCTTAACAAGGTCAATTAGGTGGAATCAATTGAGAGTATACAGTTATATTGTGAGATGGAAGATATGGGCAGATTCGAAATAAAGCTTACCATGTGTTTTTCTTTAGTTTGGCCTGTTGCCGATTATTCAAGAATTCTTCTTAGATTTTGGTCAAGTTAAAACGTCACTTTATGTTTGTCCATACCATATACAGCTGCTACACCACCCTTCATAACATTGTTTATAAAACAGCAGTCTTCAATAAAATGAAAGTCCAAGCTTAGAGCATTTGCCTAAAGAAATAATAAAACATTTATTTTCTCGGGCGGAACACAGATAGTAAACGAATACGTGTGGTCGTTTCAAGTTCCGTACCTGCGAATAATGTCATTTCTAAGAAGCATTAATGCACTTCATAGCAGGTCCTGCCCAAATTTGGTAAGGCACATATTTGCATTTGATAACAAACAGCCTGAGAACCTGGCAATATCGGCACGTGGACGGAATCTTTATTTCGCGAGGGTATTTCTTTTCCTTTCGGGGCTCCGGAAGTACGAAGTGAACTTATGGTGATGTTCTTTAGTATGCAGAAAGCCGCCTAGATGTCAATAACATTTGTTACCAATCTATCAATAATTCTGAACAACGAACAAGCAAGCAGGCGATAAATACATAAACGAGTAGGAATATTATTTGGATAGGAAGTATTCGAAGCTATTATGGAAAGCAATTCGCAACATAATGAGATAATCTACATACCTGCGAAGCTGTCTTTCGAATCGTAACAAATGTGTGCGGACGTTATTTAGGTGGGTACTATTTATTAAGTCCGAAATTTTATTTTATTTAATTTTATTAAGAAAACACTACAGTATCTTAAAACTAAATTACTCACTAGATTTGTAACTAAACACCATTAACGTGTTTCCACATATAAATTCTAAGTATGGCCTGTACATGATTTAAAGTAATTAAAGTTTTAATTAATTTAAAGTTTCCGATATTTATTGCCTACACGGCTACAAAAGGAACCTGACAAAATAAATTCGCTAGGAAGTGTTGTTAAAAATAAAGCACGGATATGCTAAACAATTTTCGCAAACGCGTTAGTAGATAGTAACAAATTGATGGTCTATGGAACGAAGATAGACGCTGTGCAGATATCCGAGCAAAATCTCCATCCCGGAACCAACGGGCCGTAAACTAAAACGGATAAACAGCTAAATGTGCACTTACTCGTATGTAGCTATGTAGCCAATGGTATTTCGGATTAAACTCATCAGCCTCTTCTCTCCCTCGGTTCCAGAAATGATATTAGTCGTAAAATATGTTTTGAATATGTGAACTTGTACATATTCAAACTGGCCGTCCTATAACCATACCCGTAAAGAAAATTATTAGTTGCAGATGTCCAATTTTCTATCGAGTCGCCCCGGATAGCAACCAGTCCTTGTAGAGGAAGCAATGATACTCTTGAGGCTAATAGAATGCCACGGTCGTCGTATCATAAAACAAAACGAGCCTATAAAATACCGGGGCTTATTGACATGTATTGAATGTTTGTGGTAAACATAAATAAATGCATAGAGGGATTGAGCCTATGGTATTGCAGAGTGGTGGAAAACAAGATTTAACCAAATGCACCTAAATACGTTTACGTTTTTTATTTTCATTTGTACGATGCGATATACTGACAATGATAGGTAGGTATCAGAATTTTAAATTGGAACACATAAATTCGCTTAACGTCTATTAATGACCCTCACTCTCTAAAATTTTATCTAAGATAGGCATGGCACAAGTAGGTTCTCGTATTTTTGTCAGAACTCCTGATTTAGAAATATTTAAGCATTTAAATAATTAAATGCAGACGAGTACATGTCTAATTGAACGTGAATGAACGCGAGCCACGGTAGAGACACGCGAGGGGCGTCCTATTTGCGATACTAAAGCGACAAATAAAACAGGAAGATCAATTATAATGACCGACTTGGCCAACTATACGATCGAAAATAAAACGGAAGATTTCGCTCAGATTCGCGTTCTTCGCCTTTTTACAAAATAAAAACTGCAACAAGTGCAGCCCTTATCACGCCGCAAATATCGCGACGCGACAGACAGAACGACGGGTGATTTATTATGTTTATGCGCTCGCGTCTCGCTCCAAAACGCTCCCTACAAATATTTAAATTGCTCGTCTCATCAGCAGACGGCACGAAGAATTGGAGAACATTTGAAGGTTACATCTAGTAGAGGTGAATCGGTATGTCTAGTCGAGTAGCTCTATTACTGGACTTCCTGGAAATAAATGTAAACTGTTTTCGCGCGTGGCTGCGTATGACATCCGATGTTTATTTTGAATTCGTAACATACGATTGCATCTGCACGGAACATTTCAAGCTTATTAGATGCAGTAGTTAACATGGTTTAAAATAGACTGGAAGGAATTCTGCAAGGTTTTAATTTCCGTGCGGTTTAACGTCATGTAGACGCGAATAGTGTCGGCAGCTGGAGCCGTTTACGATTCTGAGCGCACGCGCACAACCCGTAACTCAAATATGGTGGCTACAAACCGCAATTAGCATTGCCCGCTATACATACTGAACTTTTTATATTGCAAATGCCAAGTTACGCAAGCGTAATTGCAATTCAGCTTCCGTACTCATTTTTTTTACAACGGATTTTTTTGTTACAGGTCCACCAGCCGCCAAAAAAGGTCTGGGCAACGTGTACACGCTAGAAAAGCATCCTTCTTGATCACCACCGAAAATACGCTCCTACGGCTACAGTACAAAGTCAATTCTTAAATTATGAAGAACCTCGCGATTCAAGAGATTATCGAAAATAGGAAAATATATTTTTCTCTAAAATAAACGATTTAAAATGCAGAACGTGTGTTTTTGTGATCGCTAAGCTAATTACAAGTTTTATAATCATATACCTCGATGCCTCGCCTCAGAAGAGTCAATCGTTTAAAGTAGGTACCTTTTATTATCTAGTGAAACAGCCACACGAAACACAAAATTAAAGAAATAAGTAATTCAAAAGTCGTCTTAGCCCAAGTTATTGTAAAGATTTGTCTTAATTGTTAATGTTGGTGAATAAATAAATTAATTATTATCATCATCACAATTTTTATCAAGTAGACAGGCTACAACCCTAGACAGAGTCTGTAGTGCCCATGACGATCAAGTCGGCCCGCGGGACACCGCGCCGCGCTGGGCAGCGGTTCTGTGACGGAACGCTCTCCAAATAGATCTGTAGCAGCTCGTCTACCAAACATTCGCTCCGTCCAAATCAAATTAGCGACCTTATTGGAACGTGATACAGCTGATATTCAAGCAATTTACATATTCGTTATCGGCGGAAGGAAGCTATTCCTCAACGTCAACCTAATACACCTGGTATGAACGGCCGCTCTGCCAACAACCGTCAATTTAAAATAATATCATACATATTTTTGTATTTTGGATTTTTGGTAAATAAAACGACTATTATTGTATTATAATATATTACCAAAGTAGGTACTCGTACTTACCTCCATTCCCAAAAACTGGAGCAAAATATCGATTAAATTATATTAAATTACATTAAAAACTACTTACGAACATTAAAAACATACCTTATAATTATCTCAAAAATAATAATTTACTAACAAACATTCCTGCAAATGAAACTTGGCTGATATTGAATTGTAGAACTTCGAGCTATCATTGTGTAGCTATAGAAAAACATGTAACTTCATACTCGCGGTAGTGCCATTATTTTATACAAGACGAAACTTAAAAAAAACTGAATGAACTAAAAGTAATTTTTCAAATATTCACTTCCACGATTCGCAAGGAATTTCTCTAGAAACTTGGTCCACAGAATAAAATCACAATATTAGACTACTTAAAACACTACAAATACGAAAAATTTTGTTTATAGTCAAACCAAAGAGTTTTTTTGAAGGCGGAAGACGAACTAGAAAAGTGAACACAGAGAGGGTTGCATTTTAAAGGCAAAATAATAATAATACTCAAATCTGTACAATACATCTTAAACTAATAAGTTCGAAGAACCCTAAGCGTATTAATGGATGCATTTCAACACCCCAATTGAAATCCTAAGAGCATTTCGTTTTAAATCTGCAGTTTCAATGGATTAAATGCGATATCAGAGGTTAATTATACCGGCCGTGTTCCAAATCTCTTTGGTTAGATGCATGTGTGCATAAACTTTTGCCATGTTATCAATGACAATCATGTCCAAACGTAAAGCTATTATAGACACAGAAAAATGTATTTTATTTCCATTGGAAACAGTTAATAATAAACTAGCATAACAATTCACACAACTTACTTCAAATAGCGCATTTAAGTGTAAATATTTGGAATATTCGATCGTTAGGCTTAGCAAAAACAAATGCAACAATAATTAACATTAAAGTATCAAAATGCCATTAAGGTACTCACCGTAGATGCAAACTGGCCAACGTTTATAAAGTAGTTATTGTAAGTGTAAGATGATACAGGCCGTTTTTCAGGCAGTTTTATATTCCATGTACCAATAGGTTACTGAATTTGAACATTAAAAGGCACTGAGATTCGGCTTTAGCTTTATACACCTCATTCAATATGACAACATAATTAGTAACCAATATAGAAATGTTAGCTAAATGTTAGTCATATTGGATCCAGTGTGAATTTTGTCCGCTCCTGTAAGATCTGTTGTCCTTTGTCCAAACTCCTATTATTAGTTGAATTTCACAGATGTCTCAATAAGATTACCGAAATACCTAATTAGTCAAAGAAAAGAAATTAAACAAAGGACAATAGAATCTGATTTTGTGTCACTTCTCATGAATCAGATGAATTTATAGGACTATACAAATGTTGTCCTTCCAGTACTATATCTGTAGATTATACCAGTTAGCTGCAATCGCCATCCAATCGTTCCAATGGCGAACTAAAAATTGAGCAAGTTTATTTTAAATCGGTAGATGGACACAAGACCTTCCAAGTTTGCAGGCTCGCACCGCATGCAGACAACAAATTAAAAGCAATCATTGGGACTCGTAACTCGACCACTAAAGCGGGCATTAACCGTTTGGCTGATTAATTATATTTTTAAGGATGAAATAATAAACCAAAAATTGCGCACGGGCGGGGCTCGAACCTGCAACTTTATGGTTAACCGGTTAAAGTTGCAGGTTCGAGTCCCACTCGTGCGCAATTTTTGATTCCTTATTTCATTTTTAACAATATAAATATCACACTGGTGTCAAAAAACAATTTAAACCATTGATTAGATTATTACAAGTAACTAAGCGGCCCCGGCAAACTTACTTTCCCCTTGTGTCTAACTCATGAAAATCGGCCCACCCATCCCCGAGTTATAACCGGTGCAACTAACACGGCTTTATAATACGTAGGTATTCAGATATAGTCGTTTATGGCCGCGTTAGTAGCCCAATTTGCGCTTGCCCCAAGGCCTATGTGCAGCCGTGGCCGTCCTACAGCTGATTATGATGACATATACCCAGGAGCGGACAGTGCGTGTTCGTGTGTGTGTGAGCGTACTAGCTTGCGCGCGCGGGCTCGGGCGCGGGGCGCGCGGCGGCGGGCGCGGGCGCGGTGTACTTGCCCACGGGGTACATGGGCCGCGGCTCGATCGTTGATACGGCTTCGTATCTGAAAATAATCATTTGGAGTCTTATTTGTCTGCTTATAGTCGAAAGACTGATTGGACGATAAAAGGAAATAAAATATTTGAAAGGTTCATTTGTCACAACAGGAGAAAAAACATAGATGATGTAAACGGACAGCGTTAAAAGTTGATGCAAGTATAATGTAATAAACAACTAATCCCACTGTATGTTTTATGTGTATCTTGCACTGATTAGAAGTTCTGGCAAATGGTCCAAAGATTCGAGGCCTCTAAACAATGAAACTTTTAAAGCTAAGGCCTTGGATGAATAAACCACTGGATATGAAACGCAAGAGCGAATGTATGAAAACATCATCAACCAATTTTTGCGGGGCGGGGGGAGTTTGTCTTGTCACTAATTGACATTTAGTGCGTGGAAGTGTCGATATTATTCTATCGATATGTGTTGAACGAATGAATGAACGAATCTTATGCAAAATATTTTTATTTTATTTTTAGTAACAAAACAATAATTATGGGCATGTTGAAATTAGCACAAACCATTAAACGAATAATTGAAACATAGAATATGTTTATAAACGGTCTGGCAAGTAACATATTCTATTGTGAAACAGGCCGTAAGTCCTCCAATGGTATAATCTAGCAGAAAATGAGCTTACACTTCAAACTAAACTTCACAATTTCAAGGGATTTTGCAACTTTCACTTGTATAAAAGGTAAAAATGGTATTATTAATGGTATTCATTTTGCCTCTCTTCTGACGGCTTCGACCCACTTTGTTTTTCTTATTGGATCTACAGGAAATCTGAAATATTATTAATAGGATGTATTGTAATAAAATATGAAGTTTAAAATATTAAAGAAAACTGTTTTTTTTTTTTGGATTACTTTAATCTACTTTAGAGTTAATCATTTTACAGATGTATTATTTTATTTTATATTATAAATTTATGAGTACGTTTATCGATATGATTATCGACAATTGTCAAGCACAATTAAAACTAAATTGACAAGGAAACGAATGGTGAACGTACGATAATCCTACCAAATGAAGTATGCGTCATCTTGTTGATTTTGCAGTAACTGACCACAACTTTTTTAATTAGCAATGTAACTTTTCTCTAGGAAAACACATTTTACTATTTTAAGAAAAATTAACAGCTTTATTGGGATACAAAGTTACTTACGAATGAAAACAAACATTTTTTGTCGTGCCGCTATAATTTTTACACAAAAATACGGCACATTTACCCATTTTTTTTTGCAATGTTTCTCACCGAGTTCTGTCACCGTACTGACTAGACGTCACATGAAATTGAGGCTAAAATGCCCAATTCGTTGCCGAGGGGGAACAAGCGAAATTTCCTGTCATTGCGCGTCCAGTGGTTTATTCGTCCAAGGCTAAGGCGCATATGACAGCCTGACGCTTATAAATGCTGCATGGATGGAGTTAGAATCGTGTTATTGCTTCAACAGGTTGCAGTGCACATAAAGTCACACGGTTCATACACTCGCATACTGGGCTCGATTTCATTTAGGATGGCGCAAATTTCTGAGAGAGCTTGTTGAAATTACGCCATCCTAACGCGTAGAGACATGCTACCATCAGATCTTAAGAAGACACATTCAAATGTCTCTCACTATCATCATCACCGTCATCGTTAACAGCCAAAGGACTCTCACTCACTGTACAAAAAGTGGAATAAAAATTGTAACACTCACTTGTTGCTTTTGTACTTGTCGGGTATGGCCTGGTAGGGCTGCTTGGCGGCGTGCGCGTGAGTGCGGGTCAGCTCGCGGAGACAGGGCTCCAGCTCAGCCACGCTGTAGCCGGCGCACGTGGCCAGCGCGGGCGGCCACGCGACGGCTAGGCAGCTGCTGTGCGCGTGCGGCAAGTCGACTGCGGCTACACCTGTGTGGGCAATGAGATTTGTTATAGGTAAACCACTTCATGGAGACTTCGCATGCGGTGAGGGGCGCGGTATATCTATATATAATTATGTTTAACTGAAGTTTAACATAAAGTGCGACAAAATGTGGTATTTGATGACATCATCGACGCCGTTATAGACACACCTGAATTATGAAATTCAAGCATTGTACATACAAAAAAATATTTCAATGTAGCTCCATCGAAAATTATCAGATATTTCATCCTTTAAGCAATACGTTTAATTCCTTGTCTGGAGAACCATACAAACCCTTGGGCTGCTCCTCCAGCAGGCTTTCTGCCAGGGCCGCGGTATATTCACCAGGGTCGTTAAGAATACCAGGATTTCGATATTTACCTACCTCATTTTAATTGTATTTGAAGTCGTATATGTTAAATTAAGTAGCATTTAATATTGAAAATGTCATGCTCACCCTTGAGCTGCGGGCGGTCGTCCTGCGCGTCCTGGTGCGTAGCGCAGCGCTCGCACAGGAGGCAGTGGCGCGCGGTGGCGAGCGCGGCGCACGCGATCACCGACGGCCTGAACTGCAGGTACGGGTCCGCCTCCAGCAGGCTCAGCTCGGCGATGAACTGGGGAAGACATGCGCAATTCTTCTACTCAAAGCATTTGTTTGTTGTTTTATAAAATATTCTAAGAATGCTCACTCGATATTTTGGTGTTAAACACTGAATTCGAGCTTCCGTTTAGATCAAAAGAACAAGAAATAATGTTCTTGTTCTAGCTCTAGTTCTTTGTTCGTTTCATCTTAAGCCACCTTTAAACATACACCGATCAGCATTCGTCTTTAAAGCCCAGAAAAAAAGGTTTATAGGCCAATCTACACATGTTTTTTTCTCTAGACAATATGGCGAATCTCTCAGAAACTTATTAAACTTATTCTTCAGTGCTTGTTAGTAACAGGTTTTCTAAGTCAGAATTACAAAAGCATACTTTACATTTCAGCTAAACAAAAAACTAAACTTACCTCCAGAATTTCATCCAATAAGTTAGGCCTATATGGTATGTAATAAATTAAGTGATTATTCCATAATTCTTCTTCATATAGCTTCATAAACTTTAATTAAACTAAGTTGGATTAGATCTTTAACTTTGATCTCTTATCTTTGAACATAGTTGTTCTTAAAGTCTCTGGAGTATTTAGTACCTTATGAGCACAAAGTGAATTAGGTTGCTTAGGTAAGATAAAAAGTACCAAATACTCACTGAAGCCAAATGGAAGGTCTTCTTCGAGAGGCCGTTAGAGATGCAGTAGTGAGATAGGAAGGCGAGTGAGGTCGGCGTGGACAGGTCGAACGACAGCACCTTCAGGATCAGGTGCTCCATGCGAAGGACCTCGCGCTTCGTGTATGTGTCGTCTGTGATGTACACAAACTCTGACACCTCTGGTGGGTACACCTCTTCATATTTCCTAGTTTTGAATATAAAATATTCTCTATACTATGATTATATATAAACTGATTTTTGCAAACATTACATAATGCCTAACTTAATTAAAATACACAGTTTTTATACTTTCAAGCTTCTTTAGATGCTATCTTTATCAATTCTCAGTGTATCTAAAAAACAAGGGCACTGTTATAGAAATTTGCACAGGGCTTTGAAAAGGCTAATTACGGCACTGCCAATTCTAGTTACTCCATCATAACTAAAGTAACATCAGACAAAGCAAATTCCAAAAATTGTTTTGATTAAAATGACATCATGAGTTAGAATTGAAAAAAAATCTGATACTCACGCAGCAATGTATGTGGCAGCTGTGCCAACAAGTTGTAGCTTGGTACGGACCACGCTCATGTAGGACAGGAACCGATCAACGTATGACACAGCCAAGTGCAGGGTTTCACTCTGTTGGCCATACTCATCACAGACTTCAACCAGCCAATCAATCAAAATTGAGCGCATCATGTGGGTGATATCTGGCTGTTTCCGCATATAACGGGGGTTGGCTCTGTTCTTCACCTAAGAGAATTACTTTAATTATGTATTGCTAATTGCTAAATTACAAGAAAACAAGAATTGTTTCAGTTGAGTTAAATATTCCTAGTATGGTATGGTAGATGATTACAACACAATTTAGGGTATCATCTATTCATCAGTACTCCCACATGGGTTAGATTTTGATAAATACCATGAGAAAATACTAACCTCAATCTCTCTCATGTATTCATAAATATCTTGACGATACTCCACAACATGGAAGAACATTT
Source organism: Pyrausta aurata (assembly GCA_963584085.1). Lineage (NCBI taxonomy): Eukaryota > Metazoa > Arthropoda > Insecta > Lepidoptera > Crambidae > Pyrausta > Pyrausta aurata. Next base: position 10,255,169 of record OY757255.1, read on the forward strand.
CACGGTCAGTTTGTGCAGTGGTAGCATCTTCCTCTTCTTCATCAAGACTATCGAGCAGCTGACTCTCATTCTTAGAGATTGACATAGAGAGGATGCTTGAATCCACCACAGACATGGGAGACTCCACATCTTTCTTGTCTTGTAAAGGTCTGCAATTTACAAGTATTTTACTTTAGAATAACCTACTAAGAGAAAAAGATTGCAACACTTTCAAGACAATATTGATTTCATAAATCTAGTTGGCTTAGCACTTTTAATAAAGCTAATGAATACTTCTAGCTGGCCATGTAGTGCCTAAAAATGATGAGCTTGGATTTTCTTTAATTTATGTCAAGTGTGATTGAACTTATCCATACAAAATAATATTAGCAAATAGTATTATAACAATGTACCTAATTTAACCTATGAATCAGGATCATATGAATAATAGTAAGATTGTAAGTTTATAATGAAAAACAATACCAATAAAAAAAAACAGATTGAAGGTACTTTTGATATAATTTTGTGGTACTTACTTCTTTGTGGGCACATCTTTTTGCAAGTCAGCTTGCTTCTCCACCTGCGCACATAGGGCTTTGACATTCTCGGCTGCATTTTTGAAGAAGTTGTCCTTCTTGATTTCCTTGGTGCCAAACTTGAACGGCTCGCGTTTCTTCACCTCTGCCTCAGTGGGCTTGTCTTCATACACGCTGAACGCGCGGAATTGTGCGACAGGAGGAACAATGTTCTTCTCATTTTTGATCTGACGTACTGTCCTGTTCTCATCTTGAACTTTACTAGGTCCATTAGTCAATCCAGGCTACCGACAAGCAAACCGTTATAACCTCATCGATACTTTAGTACAACACCAGACAACGATGATACGGGATTCAGAGATTAGTTAGTAAAATACAATAAAAAATCAATGCGGAAATACAAAAGCATCATTGAAAGTCTACTCACAAGTTTGATATTCCGGTTCTGGTTGCAAGCGAAGTGGCTAAGGTCGACCAGTGCACGCCGTTGGTTGGCAGCCGAAAATACATCAGCATTATCTTTTCTGAGCCCTAGAGTAGAATTTTCTTGATCTTCGTGAATTCTGAATGCCATTGCCCCCGCTTTTCCGTAAACACAAATTATCAGATCAGTCAACAAAAAACGCGGGCCGCGTGAGTGCAGATAATGGCGACCAAAGCGGAAATACGATAACTAAAAACTAGATACACATTTTTCTTCAAATAAAGCGTGTAGAATACAAAAATGTGATGATTAATCCAAATTCACCCTCAAAACGCTACAATAGCGTCAACGGACAACAGACATTTTGGCAATTTCAGCTGTTGCAGTTTACGTTGATCTTTGCTCTATGATATTTTAAAAATCGACCAATAGTAGTGAAGATTAGGTCTATAGTTTATGATTTCTAAGCATTTTTTCGTGGCAGTTGGCGGTATATGTATTAAAGCTTAGAGTACAACAACATCAAAAAACCACCACAAATAGAATTAACGAGTAACGTTATTTCCTGCGAAAAATAAATGTGCACTGGTTGATTTGAATAGTGTGGTCTGTGGTGTGTGTGATAGTCTGGTACCATATAACAACGTTTTGATTTTTTAAAACACAATGTTATCAGACAGAGCAATGTATGTGATCAGGTGATTGGTGTCCAATATACATGGGCGCCTACCCAAATAAAAACCCAGCCACTGGATAAATATCCGATACACGCTATTTTAACCCACCCGATTCCAATTGATACCGGGTATAAATTAAAGCCTGTTTTTAATTTAATGAAATATTTTTATTGAAGTTTGTCACTTTTATGGTGCGATTCAATTTCTTTTCAATTAGTTTATTACACTGAACTATAAAAATGGTTAATTTTTATATAAATCCAACAAAAACTGTCATTTAGTTGAAAATACAGTGCGTATCTGCATTTTGGCAATCCCAATGGGGACTAGGGAGACTGTGTGAGGTTTTACCACAGAACATAAAAAACGATAGAAGTATTAAAAAGAAAATGAAGTGCATAGTAAATTCATTACTTGTCAGTTCTACGATCACACAATGGCCATAGTCACACTAGCGATAAGTATGTAAACAAAAACAATACCTTTCCAACCCTTCCTTTTATCTTTTTATCTACCTACCTGGGATTGCCACGTGCGCAGTTCTATCGCCGTTAGCTATAACTTGCCAGTTTTGAATGTAATGTCGCTGCGCTTAGTCTTTGTAATAACAAATTTTACAACTCCTTGTCCGACGACGGATTTAAGGTAATACTGTCAAACATTGAGCTACAAATCTTACAAAAATCGCGTAGAGTGCATTTATCGTTGTGTAATACTTATAATACAAGAATGCTTTAGCAATTAAGGAATATTAAGTCAAAGTGTTAAAAGTGCTCAAAATAGATTAAATTAAACTCAAATACTGATGCAAAACAAAAAAATACGACGAGATGTAGATTTACCTTGAGTGCTGCTGTCACCACTACCAAGTACCCCGTCATCAAGTGAAATATTGCAAAGTTGATATAACTCCTCTTGTCTCTGTCCTTTTGTAAGTTATACTCGTTTAAAAAAACGGTTGTTCATACTACTCAACATTATCCGATTATGTTGAAACGAATAATATAATTTACGATTTTAAGTAAATATGATGACTGACTGTATAGCATAAACGATATTTCTTCATATTGTAGATCTAGGTATTCATACACAGGCAACTGATACTCAAAATAATGAGTATTCAACGTAAATTTAATAAATACCCAGCACTCTGAATAAACACCTGGGTAAATTTGGTAAAAATCAATTTTTACCTACCGGGTGGGAATAAATTGGATAAATATCCACCGGATTTATACCCACCCGCCCATCTATAGTGTCCAATTTTTATTATATTTATTATCCTCCTGAATTATCCTCCTCCTATATTATTATCCTCCAGGGTCCAGCGAGAGGGTAGTCCACCTCATACTGGGAATCCCGGAAGACCAGCGGCAGACCATCCTGGATCGCGAACGTCGCATTGCCCACATGTCGGGAAGCGGATATATTCGCTTCTTCGCACATGAGGAGGCAACTGCGCCGGCCGAACCCAGCGTCGCAGGACCGAGTGAGACACCGGGACCATCCACCTCAGCAGCTCCCCAACCGGGTCCGAGCTGGCTGGAAATGATGAGTTCGCCGACAGAGAGTGCGGGGGATACGAGCGACGAAGATGGCGTCTTGCGTAGCCCCACCCCCCCCCTAGTCTCAAAATCCTCCAAACCAACCTCCAGCACAAACAGATCGCGACGGCCACACTACGCAGAGTGCTGGAGGTAGACAACAGGATCGTCGCGCTGATCCAGGAACCCTGGATCAGGAACAACACCATATGCGGCCTCAACAACATCAGTGGTAAGATATTACTCAAGACACCAGTAGAAAAACCGAGAACCTGCATTATAATGCCCAAAACCACAAATACCACCTTGCTTAACCAATTCTGTTCCAGAGATCTTACCGCAGTAAAGGTCCTCGTAGAGAATCAGACCACCCTGGTCCTGGCTTCGGTGTACGTACATGCCGAGCGAAGGCGACATTCCAGCCAAGGAACTAGCCGAGCTGGTACTGTACTGTGAGGCAATGGACTGGGACCTGGTCATCGCCGCGGACTGCAATGCGCATCATCCTCTGTGGGGAAGTAAGGATACCAACAAGAGGGGTGAGCTTCTTACTGAATACCTATTTCAAACTAACCTTAACATCATGAACAGGGGCACGGAACCAACGTTCGTGACCTCAAGGTGCCAAACCACTATAGATATCACGTTAGCTACACACAAGGCGGCGGACCTCATCGATGGATGGCATGTGTCCAAAGAACCATCCTTCGCCGACCACAGGCGTGTATGCTTTCAATTAAACTTTAAACTAACAGACCCTGTTCCATACCGTAATCCTCGGAAAACAGAGGTGAAAAAATACAGCAACATACTAACAAAAGCATTAAACGGCCTCAAAACAGCCGATGTAACACTCAATACGACTAACATAGAACATACCGTGCAATCCCTAACCACAACCCTACTTAACAGTTATGAGCAGGCCTGTCCCACCGTTACACCGAATAACTCAGGCAAAAGTCAATGGTGGGGGCCAGAACTAGAAAGGCTAAGAAAGGCTCTCAGGACACTGCCAAAAACACCCGAACCACTGAAGATTGGGAAAAGTATAAGACAGCACAAAAACACTACAAGAAACGTATCAGGTACCGGAGAACGGAAGCCTGGCACAACTTCTGTAGCAGCATTGACTCAACAAATCAAGCCGCGAGGGTAAAGAAAATACTGTCGAAAGGTGATCTCAATTTTCTGGGATCCCTAAGAAAAGAAGACGGTACATTTACAAACACGGACCAAGAAACCTGCACGGTTTTACTAGAAACCCACTTCCCAGGGTGTGAAATCACGCCAGATCCAGAATGGCCAGAAGAACTCCTAGAGACACCAACATCACAGGAATGGGAAGTTGCAACCAAAATCGTGACAGCGGACAAAATCACCTGGGCCCTAAAAAGCTTCCAACCATTCAAATCTGCGGGACTAGACGGGATTTTCCCAGCCCTTCTGCAATGGAACTCGCAAGATATCATCACCTACCTATTACCAATATACAGAGCCTGTATAGCATTCAAATACATACCAAAGCTATGGAGAGAGGCAAAGATAGTCTTCCTACCTAAGCCCGGTAAGGGAGACTACACGCTGGCTAAATCCTTCAGGCCAATCAGCCTAACCTCATTTCTTCTGAAAACGCTAGAAAGACTGGTGGACAGATATCTAAGAGACGAGGTGCTTAGAAACATAACACTTCACCCACAGCAACACGCATACAGGAAAGGCAGATCGACAGAATCAGCACTACACATGGTAGTGCACAAAATCGAGTCAGCCATCAACAACAAATCATCAACACTGGCCGCTTTCATTGATATAGAAGGGGCTTTTGACAAAACCATGCACAACAGCATCAACCATGCCCTAAGAAAACTAAAGGTAGAACCAGTAATAACAAAATGGATAAACGAGCTGGTCAGCAAAAGGGCAGTCCAAATAACCACACACACCACCACGCGTGCAACAGTAGTCAGGGGATGCCCACAAGGTGGCATCCTATCTCCGCTCCTATGGAACATAGTAGTAGATAGCCTCCTGAGCAAACTAAATGAAAGAGGATATACTACTATTGGATATGCGGATGACTTAGCCATACTGATAAACGGAAACGCGGAAAACCTCCTATGCAGCATAATGCGTGCCGCTTTCCAGATAGTAGAAAAATGGTGTGACGAGCACCAGCTTTCAGTAAACCCGAAAAAGACAGAACTCATCCTTTTCACCAACAAAAGGAAGTTACCAGAACTACAGCTACCAAAACTGTTTAACACCGAATTAGCTCTCTCATCACAAGTGAAATATCTGGGCATCACTTTAGATAGTAAATTGAATTGGGGGAGCCATATCGATGATAAAATGCAGAAGGCCTGTATAGCTTTCTATCAATGTAAGCGACTTGTTGGCAAGAAATGGGGTCTTAACCCAAAGATCACACTGTGGCTATACACATCAGTTATCAGGCCTTCGCTTACCTATGGATCGGTTGTATGGTGGCCCAGAACGCAACTGACCACGATCAAATCAAAACTTCAAAGCCTACAACGTTTAGCAAGCGTCGCAGCCACAGGTTGTATGAGAACCACTCCATCAGCCGCGCTAGAGTTTCTCCTGAATTTAAGACCGCTTCATCTGGTAATCCAGGAGGAAGCAAGGGCAGCTGCCCTTAGACTCAGAGCGAACGGATTATGGAAACAAAACACAGTGACTACACATTCAAAAATCCTAGATAGGACTCTGAAAGCAAAACCGCTTTTGGACGCACCTATGGACAGAATACTAGGCCAACATGTCTTCGACAGAAAATACAATATCCAACTCACTGAAGAGCCCACGGACAGCTCAGGCATAAAGGAGGTTCGGATATACACAGACGGTTCCAAAACCTCACAGGGTACAGGAGCTGGAGTCTTCTCGAATGACCTAAATATTAATATATCAACTACTCTTGACAAGCTAAATACAATCTTTCAAGCAGAATGTATCGGCATCACCAGGGCAGCACAGGCGGTTGCAGCCAGAGACGTAAAAGACCAACACATTAAAATCGTCTCGGACAGCGCATCGGTGCTCCAGGCCCTACTAAACAATAGCATCAAATCTGTCCTTATTTGGGAGTGCCATAAAGCACTCCAATCCATAGCAAGCACAAATAAGGTAACCTTGCAATGGATCAAAGGACACAGCAACTCACTAGGCAACGACGCTGCCGACGAACTAGCCAAGAGAGGCTCGGCGACAACAGTATATGGCCCGGAACCATTACTACCTATACCGCAGGCCCAAATAAGAACTTGGCTACGTGCAGAAACCGAAGCAGCACACCAAGCAGAGTGGAGAAATGGTGAAGGTTGCAGGCAAACAAAGAACGCAATTCCGGAAGCTTCGAAAAGGCTTGCCCGCAACCTCATCCGGCTACCAAGAGACAAACTGCGCATGGTTATAGGCACTATAACTGGCCATTGTCTCTTAAACAAACATCTATTCACAATAGGTGTAACAGACAGTCCCCTATGCAGAGGTTGCATGGGGGCAGAAGAAACACCACAGCATGTGCTCATGGAGTGCATGGGTGTGGTGGAACAACGGGCAAACTTTCTCAAATCCCCGGCTACATTCCCAGAGGTCTTTAGCAATCTAGGCAGTTTGCTAGCCTTCTGGGAGAGCCTGGGGTGGTTAGAATGAAAAAAGAGGGATATACGTACAATGGCCCAATCGTGAGGCTAAGTGCGGAAACACCCCAGCCTAACTAACTAACTAACTAACTATCCTCCTGAAATCAATTTAGCTCAGGCTTTAAAAGTGTGTATAGGGACTAATGGCTGGCAGCGGTGCAGCAGCCTTACTTACATTACACCACTGCCTTCACCTTCATGCACTCAAACTGGGTGCTTTTTTAGTATAGCAGGAATATAAATGGGCGCCTACCCGGATAAAAACCCAGCCACTGGATAAACATCCAATACACGCTATTTTAACCCACCGATTCGAATTGATACCGGGTATAAATTAAAGCCTATTTCTAAAAAAAATATTGAAGTTTGCCACTTTTATGGTGCGATTCAATTTCCTTTCAAGTAGTTTATAATACTGAACTATAAAAATTTATACCCAGCATTCTTAATAAACACCTGGGTAAAAATGGGAATAAATTGGATAAATATCCACCGGATTTCTACCCACCCGTCCATCTATTATAAGCAGGATAAAATAACGGTTGGCTAATGTGTAGACATAGCATTATCTTTCTTGTCAAACATTTGGTAGAAAAAAAATTGGTTGACATTTCTGAACAGCTGAGTTTGACATAAAATGCATTGGCTTGGCTTGACAAGACATGGCACTTGTGTGGCAGGCAAACAAATGACATTTCATTCAACTCTTGGTTTCTCAACTTTAGGTAATTTTGAAAATATTATTTATTGTTAGTAGAAGTTATTCAAAATATAATATCCAAAGGAAGGGACTTTTTGTACCGGTGTCGGTGGGAAAAAATTGTTCATCGAAAAATAAGAGAAATGATGTTCAAAAGCTACGTTTGTTTATTTATGATATTTTGCTGTAATTCATGTCTAACGTTAAGAGAATATAGCAAAGAAGATATTCTGCGGCTTAGGTAAGTAAAAAAGTTCATTAGATTCTATGTTAACGCATTTTTAACTTTGGTTATTAATGAGTAAATATCAAGATTATAATAACCTATTTCTGTATTAACAGAAGTAAGTCAGACTAATAATAATTTTGTCCGCGTTTTTTATTCTAGAGAAGAGGTTCGGGATATGTTTCAGCATGCATACGATAGTTACTTGCGTTATGCATATCCATACGATGAGCTGCGTCCTCTTAGCTGTGATGGTATAGATACATGGGGTAGCTACTCTCTCACCCTTATCGACGCTCTGGACACACTAGCTATTATGGGGAACTACACAGAATTCAACCGGGTTGTGGACATTGTGCTACAGAAACAAAACTTTGATACAGACATCAATGTGTCTGTGTTTGAAACAAACATTCGGATCATTGGAGGGCTGCTTAGTGCTCATCTGCTTTCACACAAGTAAGTTTCTCTTTGTGATAGAATTGATTTTGATTCTTTTATTTCAAATTGGTAATTTATAGGGCACAAGAGTTAAGAGTATAGGACCTAGGGGTATAAAAATTCTTGATAACATAAAATAAATACAATTTTAATATGATTTTCTGCAGAGCTGGTGCCAAATTAGAACCAGGCTGGCCTTGCAACGGTCCACTATTGCGCTTAGCAGAAGATGTGGCACAGAGGTTGATTGCAGCATTTGATACAACCACAGGCATGCCTTACGGCACAATCAACCTGAGATCTGGAGTGCCTCCTGGAGAGACCAGTGTGACTTGCACTGCTGGTGTTGGCACTTTTATCATAGAATTTGGTACTCTGAGCAGGCTCACTGGTGACCCTTTATATGAAGAGGTATGATTGCAAAAACTATATTTGTAATGCAAATTTTCATTGACAACAGATCTATTTTACTTGACAGACTTAAATTAAAATTTGGGATCTAAATCTATTATATCTTTATTATCAAAGTTATGTATTTACTTAGGTTGCCTACAATGCGCTTAAAGCGCTGTATCACCATAGATCACCCATAGGCCTTGTTGGGAACCACATTGATGTCATGAGTGGTCGCTGGACAGCACAGGACGCCGGTATTGGTGGTGGTGTGGATTCATACTATGAATATCTTGTAAAAGGTTTGTGCACAATTTCAGACAATTATTTATATCCTTACCCAATATCCATACAGGACCTGTTTTAGTTTTGTTCTTTACTGTTTTTCAAATACTGTAATCCTTTAACTATAAAATAAAAGCTCTTGTAATATAAATTACTAACAACAAAATTAACACAATAGGTAAACCGCTTCATTGAGACTTCGCCTAGACAGGGGCGTGGGGGAGGCAATAGCGGGTCGCGCAAGGGGTGCGGGCGGCGCGGTAACACCCGCCCGCGCCACTCACTAACCGCGCTCTCGTTTCCCCCCGCACCCCTTTACTCCGCAGGCGAGGTCTCAATTTCGCGGTCTAACTATAACAGGTTCTATGATTACAATTATTATTTCAAACACAAATTGTGTCTCATCTCCTTTTGATTCAAAAACTGTATTATTGTTTTCCAGGCGCGATATTACTAGAGAAGCCAGAACTGATGTCGATGTTCCTAGAAGCGCGGCAGTCCATAGACAAGTACCTGCGCAAGGACGACTGGTTCGTGTGGGCGACCATGCTGCGCGGGCACGTCACGCTGCCCGTGTTCCAATCGCTCGAGTCCTACTACCCGGGGCTGCTCACTCTCATTGGTAGTTTACTTAGCGTATCGCAGAGCTAGACTGACAGTCACTTGTACTTTAGCAGCTTAGCTTCACTAGACCAACACTATAGATAGACCATAATCTAATAGTTGTTTTGGACGCCTTTCGTCCTGATTTTGAGCGCGAAAGTCTGATGGACTATGACGCGCGAAAAACAGATTGTGATGATTACCATAGTCTCAAAGTTTGTTGTCATTGTAATGATTAGCGCAGAATGCAGCTTACTACTAAAATTTCAATGCACTTTCGACAAAGTACCATCCAAAAGCAATAGGTTGCACATGGGTGGTTTTTCTTATCAGTATCACAAATACGGATTTTTGTTCTAAGTGGGCATAAAACCATTATCATTCAAGACCATCGATCGAGACCTTCCCCCCTCTACCCTGTTGTGATTTATTTAGTTGTTAAAGGTGAACGCACACTTATCCGAGCCGAACGCGCCGAACGAATCGAAGTCAAGGAAGCCTCGCACACATATCCGAACCGGACTGTTATCGGGTCCCAAGAATAAGCTTTTTTTAAAAAAAGGAATTTATTTATCTAAAAAGAAATACACGACACGAAAATTGAATGGGACCCGGGAGTCACTTGTACTTTAGCAGCTTAGCTTCACTATACCAACACTACCTATAGATAATAGAATAATAGTCCCCCTAGCCGATTTCAACTACGGTGGCCAGTCACAACGACTAACCGACTGCGCGGGACATATTATAGTGTACAAGTGTGTGCGCAAAAACAGGTGCACTCTCTATTCCTTTCACTCTCATAGCCCGATGAGACAGCAATCTGACACGACCGGGGAGATCAGGCGCAGGACCAACGGCTTTACGTGCTTTCCGAGGCACCTATAGATAGACCCTAATCTAATAGTTGGTTTGGACGCCTTTCGTCCTGATTTTGAGCGCGAAAGTCTGATAGACTATGACGCGCGAAAAACTGATAGATGGTTTGTGATGATGATTACAATAGTCTCAAATTTCGTTGTCATAGTAATGATTAGCGCAGAATTCAGCTTACTACAAAAGCATGTATGTCTTAAATGCACTTTCGACAAAGTACCATCCAAAAGCAATACATAATAGGTTGCACATGGGTTGTTTTTCTTAACTACTGTTAACTGAGAGAGTTGAGACCAGTTGAGACTGTTGAGATACTTCTCAATTATGGATTTTTGTTCTAAGTGGGCATAAAACCAGTATTATGACCATCGAGACCTTCCCCATTCTACCGGTTTGTGATTTTTTTTGGTTGTTAAATGTTTTATTGTTGTCAAAACTACATAATATGATAATATTATAAATAATAATATCTCTATGAGATCAGCCAATTGCGCAGGAGATATTATAGTGCATAACACCTACCTAAGCACATTCTCTGTTCTTTACATCTGTAAATTCAGCTAGACGAGAATCACACTAAACATAGATAGAATCGGACTTATCATCAGTAAACACTGTCAAATCATATCCACTGATCAACCATATGTGTATTTCAGGTGAAAGCGACACAGCGATGCGCATAATCCACAACTATCACAGCATATGGAAGCAATACGGTTTCACTCCTGAAGTCTACAACCTCGGCACGGGCGAGGCCTCGTCCTCTCGAGAGAGCTACCCACTTCGTCCTGAGCTGATTGAGTCTATTATGTACCTATACAGAGACACCCGTGATCCTATACTTCTCCAGATGGGAGAGGATATACTTAGAAGCATACAGCACAGTGCTAGGACGAATTGCGGTTACGCTACGGTGAGTGGATCCACGTTTAAAATTATGTTTTTGATAGTTTCAGTTAGATAACTGTGATGGCTAGCCAAGATGGCATATGATATCAGAAGGGACTATGAAAGTCGTAACAAAATCCCCCGTTTATTATTGTTTATCAGAAAATATGTCTGTTGGGTATCATTATTGTAGATGACACTCAGGACTTATTATACCCATAACTCAAATCAAATAAAAATATATTTAATTAAACAGTAACATAATATTACAAGAGCGGGGAAGCTCGTTATAAATTTCTAATAACCTGAATTAGAAGAAGCCCGCTCTTTTTATTCTATGACTATTGTCAGTTAATGAAATTTTATAGGAGCTATATTCATAATATTGTTTTAGATGTTGATATTATATTTCAAATTCAGTGGTCAACGTCAGTAATAGTATTTTTTCGCGTCTGAACTCCATATTACCTACACCAAGATTCGTAATAATAACACTACAAACTTACCACACTTATCACCTCAATTCTAGATCAAAGATGTCCGCGACCACCGCAAAGAAGACCGCATGGAATCCTTCTTCCTAGCTGAAACAACCAAGTACTTATACCTTCTATTCGACCCGGATAACTTCATTCACAACCCGGGAGTCCACGGAACGGTTATAGACACGCCCAACGGCGAATGTATAGTCGACGTCGGCGGTTACATATTCAATACTGAAGCGCATCCAATTGACCCCTCTATGCTGTATTGCTGCCACGAAGCTAGGCAAGGGTGAGTTGGATTATACTGTTATTGTAAGGTCGAGGTCTCCTTGACTACGAAATACGCTGCACACACTACACAAAACTGGCGTCACTTAAAACGTAAGACGACGTGAGGCGATTTAGGCTCTTAAGGTGGTTAGGCGGCGGTGACATTGACCGTACTGCAAAAAGCACTAGCAACAGTTTTGCAGTGAAGAAGGTTGCAAGGTTTATTTGAGTTTGACAGGTACGTCGCAGTTGTAATAATAAATAAAAAAATCATAATTTTGTTTCCCTTATTACTTTTTTTATTTATGAATAAACTTAAATTCATACCCGGACTTAACAACTCTTATCCAATGTATTAAAAATAAAATGACAGAGTGTTTTATCATGTAGCTACTAGTTTTGTATTCACATCACATCCAAAAAATTATTTCTAAATAAATTCTCTAAGAACATAGCGGCACAAGCGCTACATTATAAAATAGAAATAAAGAATGTATTTCATTTATATATTTTTCAGGATAAACATCAGTGAGGTTCACAGAATATACCAAATACTTGAAGAGGAAGATAACATTCAATTTATGACTTTGATCGAGGCTTCAGAAAATAAAACCAAGATCAAAACAGACGGAAATAATAAACCCGAGGAAATAGTCGAGGAAACGATTAACGTGACGTCAAATGATCCAATTTCAGGCGAAACCAAAATTGACCAAAATCAAGTGTTAATAAAAACAGAAACAAGAACCGGGTACGTTGACATTGACGGCACTGAAAGGGAGAAATTAATTAACGAATCTAGTTTAACAGATATCGTTAAGGAAAGGATATCTAAATATTACAATAGTTCCAGTCTAGAAGATAAAGTGGAAGATACAGAAGATAAGGATCAAAGTTCTTCAGAGAGCGAGAAGGTTACAGAAAAAAATGTGGAAGTTGACGATATAATCGTTGCCCAGAAACCACAAGAGTCAGAGAACGAGAGGCTTCAGCCGCCGAGTGCCACGAGGGCGAAGGAAGTATACAAATTGTTGCCGAAAGCGATTCAAGAGTTCTTGAACAATGATTGGAAAACAAAACCGAGATGTGAACCTCAACGCATGTTGGAGCGAATCCGCAAGGAGAACAGGTACCCAGATCACATAGACGTTGACGCCTATGAACTGCTGCTCACACCAGCACCCTCATTCTTGCAAAGGATATCTTTAGCAGGCGAATTTTTAACAAAAAAGCAATTACAAGTACAACCATAAGTAATGTTTTGTTTAGTTACAAATTATTTATTTCCAACTGATACGTTGATACAAATGTACGAACGACTGCTTGAGTAGCTAAAGTAAGTTATAAAAATGTTATCGTTTGTTTTAAATAAAAAAAAACATAAGACTGAATTACGGTGTTATTTCTTTTGATCTTATACTTCCCTGGGCCAAAAGGCCACCATGGCCAGATGGCCTAAAAGCTTGTTAAATGATATCCTCCTTTTTTTAAGTGGGTTGAATCAGGTTTTGCTGGTGCGTGTCATATATTATGGTCTTCTCTATTTCTTGGTTGTCAGAGATAGGTAGAGGGGGAAGAATATTTGGGATATCTTGGGAGATGCCGAAACATAAACAAGCTCGACACGACGCCACAAAATGAACCTCAACTTAAACAAATATCCTTTTTGAGGGAAGTAGAAGAATAATAAAAGATCTGATGCCATACATTGTCACAGGACATGTGACAGATTTCAAACACTTTGTGACATAACCCATCATAACCCATCTGAAGACAACAGACTTTCTATCAGAATGTAAACCCAAAATTATTGTTAAAGTTTACATAAAAAATCCGTAAAAATGCTGCCTGCTCTTCTTTTCGATGCGAATGTATGGCCAACTCATATTGGGAGAAAGTTGGTGGGTAATGTCTGTACGGCAGAGCACTTTGCGCCTTACTCCTTTATCGTATCATGTCCGAAGTGAAAACTACGCCATCAGAGGAAAATACACTATCTTCAAAAGGATATAAGTTAACTAAATTCATCGGCGAAGGAGCTTACGCTAAGGTATGTAAATATTTTGGGTATTAAAATAACAGTGTTGATGCAAGACATTTGATTGAATCCATGCTGATTCCATTTACACATATCATAGGGTCGGTCCCACTATACTCATTACCCATTGCAGTGGTAATACTATCCCAGTATTACGACTGCAATGGGTAATGGATTTAGTGGCGACCCATATCATATTATCATATATTGTTCTACCGCAGGTATATTTATGTGATTATTCTACGAAAGACGAGGCACACAAGTCAATACTAGCTTGCAAGATTATCGAAACCGCAAAGGCTCCGAAGGATTACGTAGTGAAATTCTTACCACGAGAGATAGACGTGTTAATCCGTTTAAACCACCCACATGTTGTTCACACACACAGCATATTTCAAAGGAAAACCAAATATTATATTTTTATGCGATACACTGAAAATGGTGATCTCCTCGGTTATATTCTGAAGAACGGCTGCGTGTCGGAGAATCAGTCCAGGGTGTGGTTTCGGCAGTTGGCTTTGGGGATACAATACCTTCACGAGTTGGAGATCACTCACCGGGACATCAAGTGCGAAAACATTTTGCTAACGGCCAACTTTAATGTGAAACTGTCAGACTTCGGCTTTAGCAGGTCTTGCGTGGACGAAGAAGACCAGCAAGTACTGAGCGACACCTACTGCGGTTCGATGTCCTACGCAGCTCCGGAGATACTTCGCGGTAAACCTTATTTGCCGAAGCCGACGGACCTATGGTCGCTGGGGGTGGTGTTATTTGTCATGCTCAACAAGTCCATGCCGTACGATGACACTCGCATGCGCAAGTTGTACGAGCAGCAGATGGCCAAGAAGTACCGGTTCAGATCGCGCGTGGCTGGCATCATTACCCTCGAGTGCAAAACCATAGTGAAACATTTATTGGAGCCCGACCCCGGGCTGCGGCATACTGCTAATCAGGTCATCGCTTCGGATTGGATTGCTATGGACAGTAGGCTCACGAGTGAGTACTTGATATTTCAATCCATTAAAAAAATATCAAATTCAACGATTTCATATTTCACGCTATTTTAGGCTTGAATGCAGTTGAAGCAGCAGCACTAAAAAAAGCTAAAGAAGAGCGTCGTAGATTATCCTATGTTCGCGCTAACGCTGCTAAAAAACAAGGAGATATTTATGAAGGGCCTACTCGAGATTCCACCTATAGGGTAAGCTAATATCGTCGTGGTATATTGTCGACTAGCTTTTGCCCGCGACTTCGTTCGCGTGGACTTCAGGTTCGTCCCGTCTAGTCTAGTAATAAGTAAGAAATACGGTAACTAAGCACTGCAGAGCCCTAAATTGTAGCCTATATGTTATTCTGATGTATAAGCTATATTGTGGTAAAGTTTCATTCAAATCCATTCAGTAGTTTTTACGTGAAAGAGTAACAAACATCCATACATCCATACAAACTTTCGCCTTTATAATAGTAGTAGGATTGTAACTTATGGTAAACTTGTTCAATATTTGTTTAGGCCAGTGAAATGCTAAAATCTCTCGCAAACGTGACCGCTAAACAGAAAAAGGCTGAATAAATGGAGGGCAAAACTAAGGTACGTAAGGTACAAAGTCATATTCATTTTATCAAGTTCATTAATACTCGTAGAAAATGGTTACATACGAGTGACACATTTTATTTTAGTTTCATATCGAAGATGATTTAAAGTTAACAGGTTCTGAACAGTTAACGCTTGCTACCCGTGGTTACAAAATGATTAAGAAAATTAACGAAGGGTCATACGCCAAAGTAAGTACAAAAGGGCATCACAAAATTTTGATGTTAGAGTTGATTGTTGTTTCATCACAATGTGATCTTGTTTTTCCACAGGTTTACTTATCAGAATATAGAAATCCAAACAAAACTGACAAATTGTCTGTACTCGCTTGTAAAGTTATTGACACTAATACTGCACCCAAGGACTTCGTAAAGAAATTTCTGCCAAGAGAAATAGAAATGCTCATAAAGTTGAATCACCCGCATCTGGTGCATACACACAGTATATTTCAAAGAAGATATAAATATTTCATATTTATGAGATTCATGGAGCACGGGGATCTCTTGGAGCATATACTTCAGAAAGGGGCGGTTCAAGAAGATCAGGCGAGAATATGGACCAGGCAGCTCGCATTGGCCATCCAATACATGCACGAACTAGAAATAGCTCACAGAGATATCAAATGCGAGAACGTCCTTCTTACGGCTAACCAGAACGCTAAGTTATCCGACTTCGGTTTCGCAAGATTCTGCGTGGACAAGAGAATGAGAGATATACACAGCGAAACGTTTTGTGGATCTCTGTCTTATACCGCTCCTGAGATCCTGCAGGGTGCCCCTTACTATCCGAAACCGACCGACGTGTGGTCGTTGGGAGTCGTGCTCTATGTCATGTTGAATAGAGCTATGCCATTCGAGGATAAGCACATTAAACAGCTTTATCAGGCCCAGGTAAACAGAAACTGGAAGTTTCGTTCCCGGTACATCGACACCATATCTGAAAATTGTAAACGTCTGGTGACACTCATGTTGGACCCTAATCATCAGAACAGGATTAAAGTTGACCAAATTATACATAGTGAATGGATTGCTATGGACTCTAGATTATTAGGTAAACCGAATTCTATAGCTTTGCGTTTTATTTCACACTTCGTAAAGTACAAATCGTGTATGATTTTAGAATGGACACCTCAAGAGACGTTGGCATTCAAAAAAGCACGAGAAGAAAAGTCTCAGCTACAAAGAAAATCCGAATCACAGCAGGACAAGCCAGATAAACAGAACTCAGTTCTACCAGATACATCTTTAATGAAAAACAATTTTGATGTCAATGATTCAACATCTTCATGGTAATTTTTGTTTATGTATGTATATTATGATTGCCTTTTATACCACAAACTAGTATTCTGCTAGATTTGTGCAGCAGAGATCATCATTTATTTATGTTTACAGATTCCGAAGGATTAGCAAGAAGAAGAAGAAGATAGAAGCAGTAAGATTTACATGTTGTAGTCTACAAAATTATAGTCTTGCAGTAAGTAAAGACATATAGAGGCGGGTAGCCGGTACTGACTGACCTGCACCGACTGACAAGTGATGTGCCAAGTCATCTTTTTTGGATCTTGAAACATTTTGGAAATTCGATACAAAAATTCAAATAATGACTAACACTAGAATATTGTTTAAAACAAGATTCAAATCAGGACTTGAGTCGGAAGAATCTCTATACAGAATTTCAATTCCATGAAATAGCCAACTCGGCAGATCACTAGTCAGTCGGTACTGGTTACCTGCCTCTTTAAGTCTTCACCCTATGAATTGTTTCCGGAGGAGTACATGTTTTAAATGAATACTTTTTATTGTAATTTTTCTTTATCTTTTTAGCTATCATAAAGTGACATCAGTTACATCATCCTGGTATGTTTTCTATCAGATCGACATTTGCATGTCACAAAAATGTCAACAAAAGTTTAGCGTGCAATATAATTTTCTCTAACACCTTTATGTATTTCCAAACAATATGGTAAATAAATAGCCCTGGCTCTATACAATTTCAAAACATTATGGTCCCGACGAGAGTGAAAATGAAATAATTATGAATAAATGGGTCCTACGACCGAGAAAGCAGACCTTAGCACAACACAGTCTGATATACTCATTCTACAAGAGAAGGGTTTTTTGTTAGAGAAAATTATAGGAGAAGGATCTTATGCTAAGGTATTTATTGCTTCCTAGTAAATAAGACGCTCAGCGTATTATCAAATGTAGAAAAAATCTTTTTATGTATGTATTGTCTTAGTTGGAATGTCCATCGATTAATCCATACCACGCACAGAACATAAAAAACGATAGAAGTAGTATTACCTCCTATTTGTATGAAAACCAGTGTGACCAAACGAACACATTTGTGATTACATCACATTATCACGCACACCAAGAATGTCTTGTTGTGATTGGTTACCTTTCACTGCCAGATAGTTTCGCTACCCGACACTAGATGCCTCTTATTCACTATCAGATAGTTCCGCTACCTGACGACAGATGCTATTTGAAAATCATTGATAGCTAGAGGTGGGATGGTTACGATACGATAGTCATGTCGATATTTTTGTTATGGAACATCATGAGACAGCGTTATGTTTAACGATGTTTCTCTTATCTTCTTAATTATTACATCATAGAGTAAAAAATATACAAACTGTTAATGACTTCTTTATTCTAAGCTATAAATGTCAAAAAATACCAAAATAAAGAGTTAAAGGCAATGTTCATTTTGAGAAGACGATAAACGCACGTTTAAGAAAAATCTGTATTTATTTACAAGAGACAGCTGATTTACATTTATTTACTAATAATAAATAAGGAATAAATCAAAACATAGTCATTTCAACTTCCAATATAGTTAAATATCATTTTAGACCTACTTGCTAACTGTGTCTCCCCAGTCAACAGATCTTCCAGCGTATTTGCCACAACGACTATTCATCGTCAAAACGGAGATGTGTGATGTATTCGCCATTGATGTTGATACCGAATCCTTCCTATTCCTGGAGCATAAAGGAGTCTTCTAATGCCGCTGTAAACAGTTCAGAGACATAAATCTCCCTGTCTTACACCTCTCCGAAAATGTTGCCTACCGGTTGCTGCAATCCATTTTTCTTTTATGAATCGATCTTTAGGGAACCTTAAAAAATAATATTAAGTTATTAATTATATACGAAAAAAAAAAAACAGCAATTTATCAACCTTTTTAAAAGCTTTACTTTTTTATGTCATACAATAACAAGTATCGATAGCTAACTTATCGATATTTTGATTTGGTCATCCCCTAAATGAGTAGCATTTCGAGAATAAGTAACAGTCAAAATATAGTTTCGACCTTATCTCTATGAACATTGGAATGGTTTTAGGTTGTAATTCTTTATGGATTGTTATATTCTGCAAAATTCACAATTTCTATTGAAATAATGATATAAAATTACTTACCGATGGTATGTAACGCCTCCTTTGGATAAATTCTTTATAGTGCTTGCGTTTTTGCACTCTCACACAGTGCAGGTCGGCGTATTTCAAGTTTTTTATCCGTACAACAAAACGTCTTACATGTTCGAGCAACTGTCACCGTCTGAAGCGCTTAAAAGGGGGCGGAAACATGAGATGCGCCAAGCTTGGCCTATGCGTCGTTACACGGGGCCCGCCTACTTACTACTTCTACTCGTTTTTTATGTTCTGTGATACCACGCATCTTTCATTCAAACAAGTAGTTAGTTGGCTGGGGTGTTTTCCGCACTTAGCCTCACGATTGGGCCATTGTACGTATGTACGTATTCAAACCAGTAATACAATCCATCGATCAATAGGCCATTAATAAAATGATTAAATTATTTTATAAAATATGGTACACCAACAGCATACATAGACAACATTTAGTTACAAATACATAATTAAAGTATTGTTCTCCTACATATGCCAATTATAGGTATACACATCATTGGCAAGAAAACTACAAAGTTACACTAGTGCAGAAAATAAATATAATAATAATCACTTCGATACACACTGTGTCGCTTGGCTGAAGCCCGCGTCACAAGTGTTTTACCCATTGTTTACCACGATGGAGGAAAAATAACATGTATAAAATAATAATAATATAACTCTTTATTGTACAACACAAAGTAAATTACAGTTTTAACCTCAAAGTAAATGTACAACTAAGGCGGCCTATATAATATATAATAGTTACAATATAGCCTATATAATAGTTACAATTAAAAATAATAATAATAATTAACAGAAAAAAATCAGCAGAAGCAGCTGATTTATCAAGCGTTGTCTGATAAATGCCTTCGGATCTTGTTCCTGAACCCGTTGAGTTGATCGAAAAACACATCCAAGCCCAATACGTCCAATTATATTGCAGGTTTACAAAGCTACTCATATGGTCGATGAGACCCGGCATTCAATACTGGCATGTAAAGTGATCGACACAGCGCAGGCTCCCCGCGACTACCTCACCAAATTCCTGCCTCGCGAGCTCGACGTGCTCATTCGTATAAACCACCCCCACGTCGTTCACGTGTCACACATATTCCAGCGGCGCGCCAAATACTTCATATTCCTCAGGTTCGCCGAGAATGGCGACCTTCTCGATTTCATCACACAAAACGGACCCGTTCCGGAGAATCAAAGTAGGCTGTGGATGAGGCAAATCCTGTCCGGGATGTACTACATTCACACGTTGAACATAGCGCATCGCGATTTGAAGTGCGAGAATATTTTGATAACTGCAAATTACAATGTGAAGATAACGGATTTCGGTTTCGCTCGCGTGGTGAGGCACAGAGACAGGGATGTGCTGAGCGAGACGTACTGCGGGTCGCTGTCGTACGCCGCGCCCGAGGTGCTGAAAGGCATGCCGTACCTGCCGAAGCAGGCCGACATGTGGTCCATCGGCGTCATCATGTACACGATGCTCAATAAGGCGTTACCGTTTAACGAGACGTCGGTTAAGAAATTGTACGAGAAGCAGGTGAGATGATTAACCGTTCTCTCGACTAATCTGTATTTAGAGCTACGGTTGAGATATCTGGTGCCTTAACACCTTAAGATCCGAAATTACTTGCACCTGGCGTTTTGTGTCGCGTGTGCAAGCAATTATTGTTGAAAACTAAGTCACGACCGGGAATCGAACCCGAGACGTCGGAGCGGCGACGCGGATGCCTTGAAACCCAACGTGCATAGCCACTACGCCACGACGGAGCTCGTCGAATTCATAGCCGAAGATGTCAGATGACAATGAGCAATTGACTTGCAGGTGATGCGCAAGTGGCGGTTCCGTACAAGCGTGGTGAACCAACTATCGACGGAGTGCAAGTCGCAGGTGACGGCGCTGATGGAGCCTGAGGCCAAGGCGCGCCCCACCGCCGGCAGCATCTTCTGCGGCGCCTGGATCGGCATGGATCCCCGGCTTACCAGTAAACATCCACTACCTAACTACCCTCTCCTGATATTCATAAGAGCTGTGTTATTAACTGACTCGCGTTTAGATTTCAAACTGTTTAGGATACATTGCGAGCACTTTCACGTATAAGCGTTTTAGAAGCGCGACTGTAGCGCCTCGAAATTCCTTCATATTACAGCGGCTGTAGCGTGGCTAAGTCGTGACGCCGGCGCTAACGACAGTCGCGCTTCAGACGCAATTACTGGCTCATGTCCATATATGGGTCCCAACGGAGACACGCTGTTACTGCTGTTCCTTATTAGTTATTATGTGGGTAATAATGTGCAACAGTTTGCTTGCATGCCTTCGCAACAGTGATCTAAGACCCTTTACACACTGCGACTTTTAGCATCGACGCAGTCGCAAAATGTCAACCTTTACACACTGCGCTACTTTTAGCATCGATGCAGTCGCGATGCTAACGCGCGTTGGTATCGATGCAGTCGCGATGCAGAAGTTTGACATTGACAAATTATGTACTGAATATTGGCGACTGTCTCGCTTCTGCTTCGATGCCAAATTAAATCTGTTCATTGCGTGAGTCGCGATGCTGTCGCGCGTTTTCAAAACGCGCTTCTGCACCGATGCTAAAAGTCGCAGTGTCTAAAGGGTCTAACGCCGGCTGATCGCACGCGACTACGCGGCGTTTCCATCACCACATGCTCGTAGCGCTTCTTTTTTTAGCGCTGCAGTTGTTTAATCAGTCAGGTATCAAACGACACCCGGGAGTCGCATAACAATGGAATTTATATTGTGTCTCGTTTACACATACTTGACGAGTTAAATTATAGATACTGAGGGTATTGATAATATTAATTACATGTAACCCAAAATATGAATTATTGCATTTCAGAGCTAACATTTTTAGAAGAATCTCTGTTGAAGCAAGCGCAAGAAGAGTCACAGAAGAGAGAGAGGGATGTCGAAGAAGAAAGTGAAGTAGAGAGAATAGCCGAACTACGACGCAAAGGTCGCGGTAAAGGTCGGTATCGACAACGCCTACGGTCGGTCAATGTCTAGTATGTTCCCATTAGCCTTATCTAACCACTACATCCTAATAAATAACGTTCCATATTTTAATTATTCGTTAGTTAGTGCTTATGTGTCGATGGTGAGACAGGCCTTAGCCTGATTTGTATCGATCAAAACGTACATTTGACAACAGCGCATCGCGACTGAGACTAATTTAGCGTTTACCTTCCCATCAATGCCGATTTGATATCGTAATACATTTACATGCAGGGACCGATTAGTCAATAGTGTGCCTTTCTGTCTTATTCAAATGCGGCAATTTTGATAATTAATAATTCGTGAACATTTCTTACAGAGGGTCTAAAAGTACTGAAGAACGTTGACACAGGCTATCCCAAATCCCAGCAATTATTCGAAAACAAAGAATAAAACGAAAAAACAATAAATTATGTTCATTCAGTGTTTATTAACTCTTACATTTTATATTTATGACTTTAAGTTATTGTAAAAATTATTTAATACATTATTGTACAAATGGTTTTGTTGTTTCTAATGATATTCGGGCGTGATAAT
This sequence comes from Pyrausta aurata, assembly GCA_963584085.1. Lineage (NCBI taxonomy): Eukaryota > Metazoa > Arthropoda > Insecta > Lepidoptera > Crambidae > Pyrausta > Pyrausta aurata. The sequence continues at coordinate 10,277,774 of OY757255.1, forward strand.
AGTCACGCGCCGGCACTTAAGATATGGAAGACAAGGGTCCGTCATATTATAGGGTATACAATTACAAACGTTTGGCACAGCGTGTCAGGAACAGGATTGTGGTACTAATTCATTGTTAGGTTACTCTTACATCTACTAATGTTGTGCTATAGTACGGCCGATATCACCAATTTCCATATTCAAAAGTTGTAGGCTATGTTGCTGAACTCGCAAGTGGATCTTACTGGTGAAATACAAGAGATGGATGTGGAAATTGACGATAATACTCGTAACAGAAGTGCGTTCAATGTGTGAGGTCGTACCTCAAAGTCTTTGTTGTACTCGTACATGACATAATAAGCTTGATATATCGTAACGGAGGCTTACAGCATTCAGTCCAATACTGCTTCATCTCATATGGAGACTACTTCTTAACTTTACTCGCTGATAAGTAGATATTTTTAGTGTAAAACGACTCTTAAGAACGATTAACGTTATTTTACATAATTTATCCGATTTATAAATACACTCTCAAAACACTAACAAAGAAAAACTCTTAGAAAAAACAACATGCAAGTTATTTATACTTATAAACCGTAATACAGCTTAACAAGATTACTACATGAAAAGTATTTGCAGCAAATAGAAATGAGACCATATAAATATTGTCGGATTTCAGTCATTTTCTATCAAGCTACTTATTATAAATGCGCTAAGTACAATCCAAAAACTATCGAAATGTATCTATCGAGAAAATCGTTTCAATTCAATCGCGTATGATATACAAGTGCTACGAATTAACACACGACCGAGCGTCGATGAGCCGTAAGAACGAACTGGAATGTCTATTGCGTACATCGGATCCGTTTACAAAAATCACTCACAATACACATCCAACCAATAAATAGAAAGCGTTTAAAAAATATATTTCATCGACTCAAAAAAAGCTCGCTACAAAATTATAGGTACAATTTAAATATCTTTTAAAATAAATCTTACTCGAGGTTTTTAACGTCAACTTACTAACAGACCGTAATGTGATTTTTGGCAGTAATAATAAGACTCGAATTCACGATCGCGACGGTCCCCGCGCTCCGGCGCCGGTTTGTTAACCCGTCAAGTGATTCCTGGACACACCTTTGTCTTTGAGCGAAAAGAGCTCGACGCGTTTTACGGACAAACGTCTGTCCGTAACTAAATTCGTTATCTTTGGCGCCTACCTTCACTCAGTTTCTGTGGTTGGCCGGGCGTATAAATTTGCACAACCAATCAGAGAATACTTCTGAACATATTTCTAGTACTGACCAATTGGCAACAAGCAACAACATTTCTGCAAGATAATATTTTTTTCGTCCTGGCCTCAGTGTCCGCCATTACTGTTGTTGTTACGCAATTGTTCCGTGAGTGCTAAAGGTAAAACTGTCTCAAGCAGTTAAACGGGATGTGTATATTACGATAATTATAGATGAAATTACTAAGAAAGAAGTGTAGAATATGTTTTAAGCATTGGTTTTAGCAATTTTAGTAAATAAGTTGGTGAAAAAAGGGCCAAACTTTTCTATCGGAACGGTCAGTCCGCCATTACGATTTCGCGGTCGGTGTCGCTGCGTAAATAATTATAATTTGGGTAGTCATTTGTCTTATTTCTTGTGAACTTTGTTGTGAAAATTAATGGCAAGTAGTTAATCTATAGAATAGAGTAGTGTATAAGTGTCAATACTATCACAAATTCGTGTTTCAAAGTGTTGTTTACAGTGACGAAAGTTTACAAAAACAAAGTGGAGATTTTAACCAATGGATTAAATATTATGTAAGTTATAAAACTCTATTACACATTTTTCAGTGTATAGGTTATTTCCTAATCTTTATAATGGTATATGATTTATAAGGTATAATTATAACCACAATGTGATATTTTGATAAATCCTGATGAAGGTCATCAAAAATTTAGGTACATAAATTACCCTGAGCACTACTGCCATCGTCCGTTTCGAAAAGCTCGACGCGTGACGGGTTAACAACGAACTATCCAATTTAGCACCGTGCTTGGTCACTGGGCGTGCTGACATGTGGGTAGACGGTACCTGCGTGTGCGGCGGCCACATGCGTCGCGCGTCAGGCGCGTGCGTGTGTCGCGCGTCAGACGCACGTGTCGGGCGCGCGGGGGGCGCGGCGCTAGTGCGCGCGCGCGTCGTCACGCGGGGGAGAGACACCCGACGCGACGCCCGCTGTTGCTGATTTTACTTTCATCGTCTGGAAAGTTGGTAGAAATTGTTTTAGAACAAGTTTAGTTTGGAGCTGAGGTGGGTTATCTGAGGGCTGCAGAGGACAGGGTTTAATCTTTTTTAAATTATTACAAAAAAATTACAAATTAATTACCAAAACAAAACTCACTAATGTATGCTACTAAATAGGTTTAAAGAATTTATATTCAAATACTAAATCTGAATTTGACAGTGGTATACTTTTCATCATAACCAAAATTGGCCTTATTTTATTTTCGGAAATTAAACTACATTGAGGGACTATATTGTGTGCAAATAATTCATAAGATAAGTAATATTCAATAGATTGTATTCTTTGTTATGCTGTCACATAGTTACTTTATCATAATATGTAATAAATATTATTAGTAACAAAAACAAAATTGTAGGATAGTTGGAGAAACCCAAACCGTTAAGTTATTGTTATTGACCGATCCCATTTGTTAACACCCTTAGTTAAATTGTTAAAACCACAAACACCAAACGAATTCTAGCTAAGTGCAAAATATATATAAACAGGTGCAAAAATTAATAACAAAATGTACAGGTTTTGTATTTTTTTAGCAACAAAATAAATCGAATCATTTATCACTTACGCTGCAAAATGTAGACATGCCGTAATAACGTTGATTGCATGTTCTGAAGTTAACAATTTACTACAAATATTTACAAAATATTGATCAGTGTGTGTGTGTTAACAGCTATTAAATCTAAATCTTATTTAAAGATTTATGGCATAATAACTGAAAAGTACAAATGTTATTAGGTTGTACAAGTAAAAACGATAAAGCAACATGATCATTTCAAACTGTTGGATTTAATACTTTTACTTTTTTGCCTAAGTACTTATAAAAAACCCTTAAAGGGGCAGAGTAAACAAATTTTGTATTTTCAACTTTTTATCAAGTTAATATGGTCCAAAAAATAGTAAAAATATTTCAGTCACTAAATTAAATATCTTTGCTGCTAAATGAGGTTAAATCAGCCTTATTTATGGCTGCGTTTCCATAAAAGTGTAACTGAGTGAAGCTGAGCAGCGATGTGAAAAATTAATCTATGACGTTGCTATAAATATTTAATTTTATTTGAACACAAAACAGTTTACAGTTGAAAATAAATATTATACATCTTTATTAGTCTAAGATACCGATATAAAACGACCTTGTGACTACAAAAGAACAGGCAACCTAACGTTTGCATATTCTATGGGCTTCATACTTTCGATTGGTATAGAATATATATAATAATCATACCGGTGAAATGTATATACAGGGTGTTTCATGTAACGTGTCGAGCCGATGCGTGGTAATAGGTGAGTACCATACCTATCCATTTCACCCCCATGTATGTTAGACAAATATTTATAGTTTAGGAGTTATAATTTTTTTTCGATATTTTTCATGATGCACCTAGACGATATCTTTAAAAAATTATAACTTTATTTTAGGTCCACTTTTCTCGGATATTTTGATCTCAATAGAATGCCAATTATTTGCAATATTGTGAGTAAAATAATCGCCATCCTAACTTTGACACAAGATACAAAATTATTGATCGATACTAAAAAATATTGCATTAAGCAGAACCGAATGGAATTTTCAACATAAATTTAAAAATATAAGAAAGGTTTTCCATAGTTTCTGACTAATTTTAAAAACTGCTTGACTTCATAAACTTTCATTACAATACAAAAAACGATCTACTTAATGGGTAATTTTTAGCTTAAATTGGCCGTTGAATGTGGCATATCGGAAATATCATAGAAATATCAGATTTTCATAATTTTTATTTTTATTGTTACCTTTGCATATTTTTATCAAATCTGATATTTAGTGTCCCTCTATGTTTAAATAGAGCTCAATTGATAACAAGAACATACATTATGTACCTACTACGAACTTTAACCACGACCATATGAGTTACTGAGGGATCCAATTTTACTTACATTGCAGTCAATATTTCGTACTTTATTAACAACAAATAAACAAGAAACAATTGAAACTAAGACATGCATCATAAAAATAATCTACAACCCATTTAATCACAAACTAAATCATTTTCTTGTGGCGTGTGATAGCTGTACTAATCCTTTAAGGTAGGGTCTAGCGAGCACTAATAATTATTGGCAGTAGCAGCTTTTTGATTTGGCGCAATCACATAATCACTAACTGCTCCAGCTTCGAGGGCTGAGCCCGACCCAAAATTAAAATTCTGCATGGGCAAAAAGCTAAAGCTGGCTAGTTCTTAGCTCAAAGGATTAGTATCTATCCCAAGCCTCAAGGTAATGATTGAGTTTGTGAATAAATGGGTTGTAGTTGTACATGATTTTTATGATGCATGTCTTAGTTTCAATTGTTTCTTGTTTATTTGTTGTTAATAAAGTACGAAATTTGAGTGCAATGTAAGTAAAATTTTGGATCCCTCATTAACTCATATGGTGGTGGTTAAAGATAGTATAGTAGTAGGTACATAATGTATGTACTTGTTATCAAATGAGCTTTATTTAAACATAGAGGGACACTAAATATCAGATTTGATAAAAATATGCAAAGGTAACAATAAAAATCAAAATTATGAAAATCTGATATTTCTATGATATTTCCGATATGCCACATTCAACGGCCGATTTAAGCTAAAAATTACCCATTAAGTAGATCGTTTTTTGTATTGTAATGAAAGTTTATGAAGTCAAGCAGTTTTTAAAATTAGTCAGAAACTATGGAAAACCTTTTTTATATTTTTAAATTTATTTTGAAAATTCTATTCGGTTCTGCTTAATGCAAAATTTTTTAGTATCGATCAATAATTTGGTATCTTGTGTCAAAGTTAGGATGGCGATTAATTTACTCATAATATTGCAAATAATTGGCATTCTATTGAGATCAAAATATCCGAGAAAAGTGGACCCAAAATAAAGTTATAATTTTTTAAAGATATCGTCTAGGTGCATCATGAAAAATATCGAATAAAATTATAACTCCTAAACTATAAATATTTGTCTAACATATATGGGGGTGAAATGGATAGGTATGGTACTCACCTATTACCACGCATCGGCTTGACACGTTACATGAAACACCCTGTATATATTTTTTTAATTTTTAATTTAAAACATACTCTGGACTGAAATTTGCTAGGCAACCCATATGGATTAATTATATTTATTGACATATTAAATTCAATATAAAAGACGTTTCATTAAATTATGCATCTCGGTGAAGGTCGTTTTATATCGTGATCTTATCTCGTCAAGTATGTGTGAACGAGACACAATAGAAATTCCATTATTATGCGACTCCCGGGAGTCGTTTGTTACCTGACTGATTATACTATAATTAAATTTTTGTTCAAAGACACGGGGGTTCGATTCCTCGTCTGTCACAGTCGCTTTTTACAAGTGTAATTTATATTATACATCTCTGTTCAGCTCCACCCAGCTCAGCTTCACGCAGCAGTTTAAAACTAATCAAGTTTGAAGTGATCAGCTGGTGCCGCGCAGTGTCAGTGTGGTCAGTGTGTTAGTGTGGTTAGTGCGCACTCACGGGCTCGGCGGGCGCGTCACCTGAGCCGTCGTCGCGCAGCGGGCACACCAGCTCCGCCAGCTCCAGCTCGTCGCGGCTCTTCTTGCGCTTCAGCGAGAACTGGCTCTTCTTTGGTACCTGGGAGGTGTGTCGAGTGGATTGAAGTCGGTGTTTTATACACGATTGACCGACTAAAAAAGGAGGTGCTCAGTTCGACGTGTACATTTGTCTCGCGTTTGGCTGGACCGATTTTGATGCGATTTTCAGTAAAGTATTTGTTACATTAAGAAGAAGATTTTAGTAAATATTTTAGTTCAATCAGGTACATTATAACTTCAACAATAACTAAAAACGACGAATATGAAAATAACACAAAAAACTTTTTTTTTCATCGTTTTTTTATGCACTACTAGGTGTTTGACAGGTAAAACCGTGTCGAGACTTGCACTACATAAATAAAGCTATAGGGAAACCGCTTCATTGAGACTTCGCCTGCGGGGTACAGGGGTGTGGAGGGAGGCGATAGAGGGTCGCGCGCGGGGCGCGGGCGGCGCGGACACACCCGCCCGCGCCGCTCACTAACCGCGCTCTCGTCTCCCCCGCACCCCTTTGTACCGCAGGTGAGGTCTCAATTTCGCGGTCTACCTATATTTCTTTTTGTTTTAACCATAAGGCAATAACATTATAACATTGGTACCTTTTATAAAATATCATGTTCACGTGGTTCATAAACATAAAATATATTTTAAGCCTGATGAACGAAAACCATCCTCCCGATAAGATTTATCAGAAAATATAAATAACGTTTTAACTACCTTATATTTGGTCGTAGCAGTCAAGGGCTGGTAGCCAAGTGTTTGTTCCGCATTCCGCTTTTGTTGAATCACATCTCGGCCTAGTAAGTCGTTAAATCTGAAATAGCACAACACGGTACATGTTAATTAAAGAATTACGTAAAGCTTGCTTTCCGTGTGCTAATAGCTATATGTATGTAAAGTTAGCCTGTAAGCATCCCACTGCTGGGCAAAGGCCTTACCTCAAATGTGAGGTAGTATGAGCCATACTCCACCACGCGGGCTCAGTGCGGATTGGCGGAGGGGTATTTGCAAGGCAAGCGACCAACCTTGCTGACAGATTTTTATCAAGCCGCCCATAGGGCCTCTGACTAGGCTTAACGACTAATACTAATCGATATTAGCCGGGACCAACGGCTTAACGTGCCTTCCGAAGCACGGAGATGCTCGTGATATACGTCAGCTATATGTATGGTTTTAAAATTGTCCAAATATGTATACCTTTGTGTGAGATGCCGCCGTAATAAAGTTTTGTTTGCAGGGATGTTCAGTAGCGCCGCTAAAAGCTCAGCCGTGAAGCGTGGTTCTAGTAACATGAGACCGCCATGCACGCCTGAAATAAAAATATATATGAATTAGTGTAAAGTTGTCTGGAACACTGAAAAAAGAAAAATCTGCTATCGGTTTTCGTTATGTAGTCGATATTTCTAACTCATACTTTTTGCATTGGCGAAAAATTAAAATTGATTGCCTCGAAGAGATTTATAAAACAATTATTTCATAAATATTGTTAGTTATAAGATGGCATTATTGTAATTATCGTTGATGTACCCTACAAATGAATAAATAAAATAAATAAGAGAGAGAGAGGACTAGTGCTCGCGCACTATCTCTTAATCGGAGCTCGCAGTCTCGTTGCATACCGCTTATTTGTTTTTGTACAAAATGTGGACT